>BTHU01000014.1:14084008-14451012 GCA_036184795.1 Tokudaia tokunoshimensis
CATAATAGCCAGAAATTGGATACCTTGATAGCTCTCAACAGATGAATGAACAAAGAAAATGTGGTTCATTTTCACAATAGAATATCACTCAGCTGTTAAAAAAAAATGAAATCATGAAATTCATAGGTAAATGCATGGAACAGAAAAAAAAATTCTGGAGAGGTAACCCAGAAAGACAATTATGGTATGTGTCTACTTGAATGTGGATATTAGCTGTTAAGTCATGATTACTAAGCTATAAACCATTGAACCACAGAGATTAGGTATAGAGTAAGGGATGGGGGTGGGAGGAGCAGATAGATCTCCCTAGTAAAGGGAAATTGAAGAGATGGGGGAGGGGGAGAGTAGAGGTTGATGTAGGACTGTGGGGAGACACAGTTAAAAATTAAGGGCCATTTGAGGGGTAGTAGCTTCCTACATATATGAAGGCAATCTAAATGAAACTGCCAAATAATGGGAGAGACAGGTCCCCAACTAGTTATCTCTTCACCAAATGAAGCTTCCAGTACTAGGGAAGGTACATCTAATTGAATTGTTGGCCAAAAGGGTCCCATGAGAAACCACAAACAACCCAGGGTTTTTTGTTGTTGTTGTTGTTTTGTTTTGGTTTGGGTTTTTTTTGGCAAGAACAAGACTATCGGTTGTTCTCCACCAAATGATAACAATGTCCTATTGGTGAAGACACATCAAATCCCTCCCCTCAGGACTCAGGGAATCCTGCTGAAGAGGAGGTAGAAAGATTGTAACAGCCAGAGGGCATAGAGGACACCAAGGACACAAGATCATCTAAATCAACAGAATCGATGCACATTTGAACTCACAGAGACTGAGGCAGCCTGCACAGGGCCTGTGTAGGACCAGCTGAGGTCCTAGAGCTGAAAGCAGAAACGGACACGAGCCCCGATCCCTCACCCGGAAGATATTTCCAACTGATAACCACTTACAAACGAAAACTTAGCTGTTTCCAAGAGACTCTCAGTGGGGAAACAAACTACTTTTAAGGGTAGGTCACATGCAGAAAATGAACTAAAATGGCTTAGAGTAGTGGTCCCTAAAAATAGGTCGTGATCCCTTTGAAAGGAGGGGAGAATAATTTTATGGTTGGGGGTCACCACAACAGAGCAACTGTACTAAGGGGTTGCAGTGTTAGGAAGGTTGAGAACCCCTGGCTTAGTGGTTCCTTGTCTTGTAATGTCGTGCCATGGCTTTTTTTTTAACCTTTAAAATTTTTTATTTTATATTATTCTCATTCTCTCTCTCTCTCTCTCTCTCTCTCTCTCTGTGTGTGTGTGTGTGTGTGTGTGTGTGTGTGTGTGTGTGTGTGTGTGTGTTATGGCTTCCAGTTTAGCATTTTTATGGGATTCCTGAGTATGCAAAGGAGTTAGTTCTGGATCTGGATCTGTTTCTTGGGCTCTTTCTCTTCGGTTTTATCCTATGTGAATATGTTAGTTTTTGTTGTATCTTCTGTTATTAGTATCCCTTAGAAGCCTGTTTCTTTTCTAATGAAAGACAGAAAGGAGATGGAGGGTGAGTGTGGGGGAGCTGGGAGGAGCAGAGGGAGAGGAAACTGTAATTGGGATACATTATAGGAGAAAAAAATGTATTTTCAATAAGAATGAATGTATTCTAATAACAAAAAGATTAATAGGCTTATCTTCTTTACATATAAAGTGTGAACACAGCATTTCTAATTATCTTGAAAAAATTAAGGGTAGCAAACTAGTGTATATTAATTTGATTAATTTGTGCTGCTTCACAAGTGTTTGACCTGCTCATGTGCATGTGCATGCGTGTGTGTGTGTGTGTGTGTGTGTGTGTGTGTGTGTGTGTGTGTGTGTTGTTCCCAGAGAGCACTGGATCCCCTGGAATTGGAGTGACTGATGATCATTAGCCACAGTGTAGGTGGTGAGAATCGAACATAAGTCCTCTGGAAAAACACCCAGCACTCTCAACCACTCAGCCTGGAACTCACTGTGTAGACCAGGTTGGCCTCAAACTCACAGAGATTCACTTGCCTTTGCCCCTCAAGAGCTGGGACTAAAGGCTTGTGCCAACATGCCAGCAAGACTAAGAATTATAATTATCCCGTCTCCAAAACAGGGCAAACACTTTAGAGATGAAAGAAAAAAAAAACCAAACTACTCACTAGAATGAAAAAAGATTAAAGGCCAGTGAAAATAATGAGTAATGTTTTTATTCTAAAATTTAACAAAGCCAAAAAGACCCACAGGGACAGGTCCAAAACGGTGCCTGAAAGCACAAGCAGGCTTGGAGTCGGTCAAGCTGGGGTTGAGTCCTGGCTGTGCCTTTCTGTGTGATCAACCTTAGACATCTACTATCTTCCACTACACCCAGGCAGCAAAAATACCTACTGTATAGAGTGATTTCAGGACTAAAACAAACAAACAAACAAAAAAGAATGATGAGCTTAGTGCCATGCCTACTCCATCTCGAGCCACAGTCTCAAATGCCATGTAGAAGGGCACTCTAAAAACGTACTGCTTGGGAGATATTCCTAAAACATATATTCCTAACCAATATATTTGTCTTTATAAGACTTATTTTCTCAGGGGACTTTATAACTTTCTTCTGTGTGACTATAGTTCATGTAAAATACAGTTATCAAGCAAGAAAGGATCCGGAGCTGAAGTTTAACAAATGAGTGGTGTGGGGCTGGAGAGACGGCTCAGTGGTTAAGAGCTCTGGATGCTCTTCCAGAGGACCTGGGTTCGATTCCCAGCACCCACATGGCAGCTCCCAACTGTCTGTAAATCCAGTCCCAGAAGATCCAACCACATACAGGCTGTCCAGACAACACAGGCAACAATGAAGAATATTCATATTTTTCTTCAGACAACTGATACTGGTTACTAGAAGACACACCATTGCAAAAAGTCTATTTCAATGAATGTCCCAAACACATAAATCTACGGAGGCAGAAACTCATGTGTCTCTGGGCTACACTGGGCACAGGACTGGCAGGTGATTCGGGAAGGATGCTGGGTTTATTTTCAAGGTGATGACAATGTTCTGAAATGGACTGTGATGATGAATGCTCAGTGAAGCAAACCCTATGCTTTAAATGGATGGTTTATGCGTCAATAAAGCTGTTACTCAGGAAAACGGAAGAAAAATCATCTAGTATCTCTATGCACAGCCTTCTTCGAGGTTATTCCTGCATCCAACAGTATTTACATTTTTGTGTCTTTTGATGAATATTTTGCCAAGTTGTTTGACATAAGAATTTAGCCAGTAAAAGTGTTACCAGGAGTATTCAAGAGCTCTCACTTAATTAAAAACCTTTTTTTTTTTGAAGTTCATGTATGCCAGTGGCCATTTAATCCATGGTAAGTAAGATACGTAGACGTACAAGTAACACCAGGAGGCTGAGGAACCCAAGTAACACCAGGAGGCTGAGGAACCCAAGTAACACCAGGAGGCTGAGGAACCAGTTTCAGTTGCTTTACCTTTCACCTCTTATGAACAATGCTTCTGTGACCATCCACATATAACTTTTTTTAAGAATATATTTTCCTTATTTTTAATTATGTGTATATGTGTGCATGGGAGCTATGCGCCTGTAGACTGCAGGTCCCAATGGAGTCAGGAAGGGGGGTCAGATTACTAGGAGTGGATCACTGTGAGCCACTTTTAACTTGGGTCCTGTACTTGCTCTTAACTACTGAGTCATCTATCCAGCTCCCATATATAAAATCTTCACACACACACACACACACATACACACACACACACACACACACACACACACACACACACACACGCACACACACGCTACTGCTGTGCTACACTCTTACCCCGTCTTCCTCGCAGGAATGATTCCATGGTGCCACAATAGTTGTGCCACTGTAAGTTATGCAGAAAGGTCATATTCTTGACACTATTATCCAGGGAGACATATGTTGGTCATACAAAGAAAGACCGTGTAACAATACAGAAAAAGACTAGATGGGGTGGGAAATGCAGGCACACACGGAACCTTCTTGAAAGCTTTCCAATGCTCCCTATTCCCCATTGTGTCCTGTTGACGCCTCTCTGACCTCAGCTTTCTGCCCCTCGAGTCTCAGAGACAGGTAAGCTTCAAGGCCTTTCCAGATGTTGCTTCCTATGCTTGTATTTTTCTTTGCCCAGTGGTTTCAAGTTTCATCTTAAATGTCATAAAGATTTAGTTATTATTATGTGTAAGTACATTGTAGCTGTCTTCAGACACACTAGAAGAGGGCATCCGATCTTATTACAGATGGTTGTGAGCCACCATGTGGTTGCTAGGATTTGAACTCAGGATCTTCAGAGTAGTAGTCAGTGCTCTTAACCACTGAGCCATCTCTCCAGCCCTTAAATGTCACTTCTTCAGGAGAAACCTTTAGTGACAGCCCAGAGCAGGCTAAAGGTGTTTCCACAGTGGTCCGCAATTTTCCATCTTAATCCTTCTGCTACTGACACTTGTTTATGAGGCTGGGAATCAAATATTGAGGGCCTTTCGTGTATAGAGATGCAGTATAAAACAAACTACACAAGATCCATGCCATCCGTGACCTCATATTCTAGGGAGGGGATGGCTGTACAGTAAAACAGTCTTTTGGGTAATTTCATATAGTGATTAGTAAATCAATGGGTATCTCTGTGCTTGAGTTGCAAACTCCTTGAAGGCAGGAGCCTTTTGTTTTCAAGCTAATTCCAGCTTTGTAAGAACCTGATATGTATTTTTTAACACTGATGTAAAATGAGTACTTGACTAGGCAAATGGTTAAGTTTTGGGTTTCCCTTCTTCCCAAAGCTATCTGCATTCTTTTCGTAATTAGAACCATTGTAAGATTAGCAAAATTTACCATCTGGAGTAAAAGGAACTCCAACTAAATAATAAAACATTTCACATTCGTTAAGGACCTAGTGATAAAACTGACCCTGAAATACTAGACATGCAGGCTCATGATTAGAAGTCCATTGGCGCACAGGAAAGCTGTCAGTAGTCTAATCCATTGTCTTTAAAAGTAGCCATAAGCACCTAGGATATGATCGCCTTAATTTTCTGATTTCTAAAGTGCTTCAGTCTCCCATCACCCACAGGATGGTAAAAAGACACACTGTTCATACTCATTAATAGGAACGGGACAACATAATTTTGTGTAAAGTCAATAAAGACTGTGATCTTTACACAAAAGATCAGCATCCCCACCCAAAAAATTCGTTTAGGAGGTCTAAGGACAAGTTGGATTGGAAAACACTGGGAGACTAAAGGTTGGGCGCAGGCGCTCACTCGAAACCCTTCCCTGAGGCTAGCGCTCAGCGGCGCCTTTCTTTCCAGAGGCGCATGCGCAGCACACTCTCCGGCCACTGCACGCCTCCTCGGCTAACCAAACTCTTACGTCACCGTGGGGACGGAAAGGGGTTCTTCCGCGCGCGCGAGGGAAAGGAATCCGCGCACCTTTGCTTCTCTTTGTGCACACAAAACGCATTTTCTCCATCCATCCCAGTTCCAGCACCGTCCACAGATCCTCTCCGGTAGCTCGTCTTTGTTCAAACTCTTCTATGCGTCCGTGGGACCCCGGAGGTGGCCGGGAGGAGAACACAGGCATTGTTTACAGACGCGCGCGGCCGAGATCAGTCCGCGAGGGCGGGGCTAGGCGGCCGGCGCTTTTTTGCTCGCCCCTCCCTCCCCAGCCTTCCCCCGCGAGCGGACGCGCTAGCGCCTCTGTCTCGCTTTTTCTTATTTTCTCCCCCTTTCCCCTTCCTTTTCTTTTCTTTTTTCCCCTTCCCCTCCTTCCACCATTTCCCCTCGGAGGCGCTTCCCTCGGGCAGGGGCAGAGCCGGCCTCACCCCGCGCCTCTCCCCGGCCCCCGCCGCCCTATGGAGAGAGGGCGCCCCCTCCTCACCCGGGCACCAGCGGCGGAGGTCGGAGGAGCGGGACCGGCGGCGGCGGCCTCGGGCCCAGGGTCATCATGGAACTAGTTCGCTGAGTGACCCTTCGGCCGCAGCCGTGCGTCCCGCCCGAGTGCCCGCGCCCGCCGGCCCGGTCTACCCTCTTCTCCCTCCTCAGACGTCCCGGCCCTGGTCCCGCGCGCCCCGCCGCCGCGCGCCGAGGATCATGAGGTGGTAACGGGCCCCCGGATGACCCCGCGTCACCACTGTGAGGCCTACTGCTCTGCCGGGGAGGAGGAGGAGGAGGAAGAGGAGGAGAAGGTGAGGGCGGGGGCGCGGCGCGGTCGCCGTGCGCGCCTCCGGAGTGGGAGCCCGCGGGGGCGCGCGCCGCTCCCCCGAGGACCGGTCCCTTCGACGGTCCTTTCCGGGGCACCTCGGGGTTCCCCTCGCCGTCTCTGGCAATGCTGGGTGGGTTTCCTTTGAGCCCGGCCTTTCTGTCCCCAAGTAACTTGTAGCCACAGCCGGTCACCGACTGGGGTGCCAGTTCCAGGCTCTGCGAGCCAGTGCTAATAAAGAAGGGGACACACCCCCGCCCACAGAGGCACCGATCCCTCGTGACCACCGAAGATAATTTACCGGGCAAAGCATTGTGAATGTCAAGCCAATAGTTATCCACCCCCACCCCCCACCCCCACACACACATACACTGCGCGCGGTAATTGCGGGAGGGTAACGTTACCTAGGGCTTGGGCGGGTGGAGGAAACGAGAGAGGTGAGGGAGCTGAGTTGCATCGGAAAGGACAGAAAAATACCGACTTCTGCAAGAAGCGCTAAATGCTCTCCGCTGAGTTACTTGCTCCACTGCAGGTCTTTTAGGCAGAAGTTGCACATTGTAGTTAAATTAGTGGAAGTGTGAGTTTCGATCCAACGAGGTAAATGGATCAACTGAAGGTCTTAGAATAACAAAGTAAAATACTCAGGTTTCACTCTGTCAGTGAAGAGCCATTGAGCGTTTAAACAGCAGCCTCGTAAACTTAGAGACGTTCTGGACAGCTAGGGAGATATATAATGGACCCTGTCTTAAAAAGGGGGGGGGGAGGTCAAGGTTAAAAGTATTTGTTTACTCCGGTCATGTAATTCTTAAAAATGAAGAGTATTCAACCTACCTGTGTGCCTGTTCATCTTTTAAATGGATTTAGTAATTCCTCCGTCATAGAGTTAAACAAGGATTACCTAGGCTGATAAGAACAATAACTAGCCGAGTAGCAAAGCACTGAGGGCTATTGTTAAGCACCTGACAAGTGTAAGCTGTGAATTTTTTTTTGGGGGGGGGGGGGAAGGCGCATAATGCTAAATTTTGGAAACTGTTGGTGGTAAAGATACTCATGATTACTTGAGAAAGCAGGTCTAGCAATGGCCATGACAGTAATTAAGTGCAAAGGCAGGATTATGTGCAGGAACACACACACTGGGGAGTGTGTTCCTGCACAGTTCCAAAAGGTGATGTTGTTAATAGATCGATAGCAATTCGGCCTGCAGAAGGCACTGCAAGTAGGAAAAACAGTGGATAACATGGAGATTTAACTCATTGTTTTGGGATCGCTTATGACCCAGTATTGTTGGTGTATAAAGTCAAGGAGAGAATAGTAGATGAGAACCTTAGAGGCTCACATTGATATTCTTTGTTCAGAAAAGGAAGTTTAATAATTACAGGATTATTAATAGAGTTGGCATTGTGGTTACCATAGTAGGATAATTATGTATTGATGAAGTTTGCTATTAATGTGGCTGTTTACCAGCCTTATGTTCCACTCTTAAGATCAGGGGTCCTGGATGTATGTTGGTAGTACAGTTTGATGTAAGATGAGCTTTGTTTTACAAGCTTGTTAATACAGAAACAAAGCCTTTTCATAAGCATAAACTGTATAGAAGAAGCATTTGAGACAATGGGAGGAAAATATAAAGCCATTTTAAATGTTAAGAAAAATTTAAAGTTTCATAGCTCATTTAGACATGTGTGGAATGTGCCAAGCAAAATTCAAATTGAGCATCCCAAATTGGTAGAAAGAAATTTCTTAAGTTCACAAGTGGAAAATTCTGTACCTTGAACTTTTCATGTGTAAAATTATTTTTAAATTATATAAAATTATCTGGCTATATATATGTAAGGTGTTACATATTTATATTGGGTTCCTTTCTAATTATGTATATGTAAATATTCTAAAATCACACATACACAATATTTGAAACACTTGAACTAATCATATAAGGGATACCCAACTTCTATGTAAATATTCTAAAATGTCTGTCTGTCTGTCTGTCTGTCTCTCTCTCTCTCTCTCTCACACACACACACACACACACACACACACACACACACACACACACACAGAATCTGAACACTTGGACTCAAAATATAAGGGATACCCAACTTCTGTAGTCCTTTTGTTTTTAGAGACTAAAAAGATCATTCACATTTGTGCATGTGACTAATAGTGGGTACAGATGAACAAGAAACAGTAAAATTCTATCATTAAAAAAAAGAGTTGTCCTGGGAGGCTGAGATGGACGTTCAGGGCTGGCCTGGGCTACATAACAGGTAAGTTCTCATCTCCAAAAAAGGTAGAGTGTAATAACAAAAGTGTTTGTGTTAGCAAAATCATTATTCATTTAGCTTAAATCTCTTTTATATGTTAGAGGATAGAGCTATAAGTTTTCTGTAAAAGGAGCAAAAACTGAATTCCCTGCTACCTGTCAGTAACTGTATTAAAGGAGTGTAAAAAATGTTTCTCCCACAGTATTGACAATAATTTACAATTTAATTCTATGCATACTTAACTTTTTACCCATTTTTATTGTTTTATTGTATATGTATGTGGCATATACTCCTGGAATTCTGTATCCCCTATGAATAGGAATGTTTTTTACAGAATCACAAAACATTTTTAAATTTTTGGTAAATGTAGTTTTGATGCCTGCAGTCAATATCTCTTTGATTAGGTAATGCTCCTTAAAATACGCCTTGTTTTTAGTACAGGATCCAATTCAGTTAAAGCTGCATTTAAGCCGGACACTCTTAATACTAATTCTCAGTTGATTTCTCATTGTTTTTCCTCACCTCATTGTTTCAGCAATTAATTATTTGAAAAACCCAGGCTGATATTAAATGTGGTATGTAGCCAAGGATGACTTTGAACTTCTCATCCTCCTGTCTCTACACAAATTTACAGGTGTGCACAAGGCCTGGTTTACAGTTCTGTTGTTTGTTTTGTTTTTTCTACATTTAAGGAAAATTTTTATTTTTAAGACCAGGTCTGGCTGTGTAGCACAGGTCCTCAGAAGTTCTGAGATTACATACATGTACCGCTTGCTTCCTATGACTTACATTGTCTTTGGGTGGTTAGGTAAATGATTTGGGATGTTTTAATATAGGTATTTTCAGGAGTTAATTATCCCCTTAGCCCCACTTTTTTTTGCATCTTACACGTTTTTAATGTCTTCATTTTCACTCATCTCAGAATATTTTCTAGATTTTTTTTAGATAACATTTGAACATTTGAAAATCTTACCTAAGGACCTTAATCGTAGAGCAGAGAGACTCCCTTAAACCACTCTTAACCCTCACATGACTTCAAATGGTTTAATGTAATTATTTAATGTATTTAAGTGATAAAAGTAATGGCCCTTAGTGATTATTTTTATTCCACTTCTAGGGAGAATATTTGGGACAATTATTTCTAAGAATTTCTAATATAAAAAGTTAGTGGTCTTAGTTTTTTGCTAGTTTTACACAATACTGAATTATAACTGAATTTCAAATTTAAAGTGAGGTTACTTTGGATGACATTGTTGCCAACTTTAATATATGGTATTTTAAAGAGCTATAAAATTGTATACTGCCTCATAACGTTCTTATTTTGTTTTATAAATTGCTTAATAAATACTGACATTTATAAATGTGTATAATATACTTATTCTTTAATTACGTGATGCATATTATTTATATTTGATTTTAATAGGTAGCTACATCAAGCTGGGTGGCAGGCAGATCCAAAGGGATATCATGAAGTTTCCAGGACCTTTGGAAAACCAGAGATTGTCTTCCCTGTTGGAAAGGGCAATCTCCAGGGAAGCCCAGATGTGGAAGGTGACTGTGCCGAAAATACCTACAAATCAGGTAATTTCTCACTTGAGGCAGGTCCTTGTTATTAGACATACACTGTTGCATAATTTTTATCGTGGTGCTACATTGGGAATATTTGTACTATTAAACATGTTCTCAGCTGGGTGTGCTGATGCATACTAGAAGCTAATCCTAGAGTTTAAGAGGCGTTCAAGGCCAGTATTACTTGGAGGCTAGCCTGACCTACACAAGACTATCTCAGGAAAGGAAGCAAAAGGCTCTAACATCATCTTTCTGAAACAAAACAGATAAAACTTTATCTGACTTCCAGGTAATAACATCTATTCATTTTCCTTATAGACTAATACAGTAGTAGGTTTCTTTATTTCTAATTGTGTAGTTAGTCATGAAGAGGGAAACATCTTCATAGTATTAAATTTAGGGGATAGCAACAGCAAAAATCTCTTGTCAGTATTTCTAAGGAATTCAAGTGAATTACTAGATAATGGCAATACTGAAAGTCTTGAGATATGAGCTGAACTCTTTGCTGTTGCTGTACACTTTGCCTGCATGTATGTCTGTGTACCCTGTATATACCTAGTGCCTTTGGTGGTCAGAAAAGGCCCCTGGGACTGGAGTTTCAGATAGTTGTTAGCCATCATGTGGGTACTGGAACTTGAACTCCTGTCCTCTGCAAAATCAACAAGTGGTCTTAACCGCTGAGCCATCATTCCAGTCACCTGTACACTTTCACTTATAGACATTTTTATACTTTGGTCATATTCTGGTAAAGTTTTTATAAATAAAAGTTTTATCTTCTCAACAGTTTACTATGTAAAATTTATACATTTTTTTTATCCCTCTTGTCTCGTAAGGTGCTTGGTGTGTAGAATAGCCAAGAAAATTTTAGTATTACCAATGATCAAATGACAAACAGCTGTTTTACATTAGTTTTAGATTTATAGGCTGTTGAAGTCTGTGTTTTCTGATCTATTCTTAACTCTTCCTACAAGCTGAAGAAATCTGTTTCACATTTACTGTTTGTCAGTTTGCACATTGAAGACTAGTTGACTTTGAATAAGTACTGTCTGTGGTGGGAACACTTAGGCACTATCATTTAGTGGATAGTTTGGTTCTCTTAAGTTAGGCACAGTCCCGCGTTGTTCAAGACTTCAATAACAAATAATAGTTATAATTTGAATCTTTACTTGAAGCAATCTCTTCTTGTTATACTTTCCCATTCATTTTTGTATGAACGTGGTTTAGATTTCATTAAATATTTATTGAATATTTAGAATTGTATTGAAATATAGAATTTTACAGCTTCCAGGTGTACAGTTCTACACACTGAAGATATGAATGAAGAAAACTCCAAATTTCTTGACTGTGTTAGAACTTACAGCCTTCCTACAGAGTTCTAAGAAGAGCTCTGTCTTTCTCCTTTCTCTTGCCATCTCCTTAAGTCAGTATGTAGCTAACCCTAACAACCATTTGCAGCACAGCTGTGAAGGTAACATTTTACTGTGACTCCAGCAAATGGCTGAATTACCATGTTGCCTGGTCTGTTTCTATAGCCAGGTTAACAGGTATCAGTAAGGTAATACCAGAGCACAAGACAGGATCAAAACTTATAAAACAGACCTACTTTTCTCCTCCCTCTCTGAAACAACCTTTAAAACAGCAGGACAACTACAACACAATTTAAAATATTTGTAATCTGGTCACAAAGAAAGATACAGAGTATTTATGGTATTGCTTACAGAGTCATACAGCTAAGTCATTCACCAAATGTTACACTAATATATATGTTCCAAATTGAATAATTATGAGTTGTATTAATGAATCTCTTTCCTTACACATTTATATATTATCTCTAATATTGATTCACTTATCAAATAGAATATACAAACTGTATTTTTAAATTTTGTCGAAGGATGAATAAAATTCTTTAACCAAATAGTTCAGTTTACAGAAAATTGTGAGACATGTGAGATAAAGTATCTGATACTAATACACTTTTTTTTAAAGATTTGTTCATTTCATGTATGTGGATACACTGTCGCTGTCTTCAGACACACCAGAAGAGGGCATCAGACCCCATGACAGATGGTTGTGAGCCACCATGTGGTTGCTGGGAATTGAATTCAGCACCTCTGGAAGAGCAGTCAGTGCTCTTAACTGAGCCATCTCTCCAGCCCCACTACTACACTCTGTATGTATGTATGTATGTATGTGGGTGCTGCAGTATTTATGTGGAGGCCAAAGGACACTGTATGGGAGTTGGGGCTCTTTCTCTTCTCAGGGGTCAAACACAGCTTGCTAGGTCTGAGCTGCAAAGGCCTCCACCTACTAAGCTATCCTACTGACCCTGAGAACAGTACACTCATAAACTTTGCAAAAGTTGATCTGAATGCTACAAATAATCCTCAGGACCAAACTCTTAACTAGTTACTCTTAACACGCAGCCTGCTGCTGTGTGCAGACTTTTCCTGAGGAGGCATAATACATGTCTACTTGTCCCCAGATAGAGAGCCCCCAATAGATGTGCGGATACCCCTAAAGTCCTTGGTAAATCAGTGAGCTTTGTTGGAGTTACTTACAGGATAAACAACGACTCAAAGATAGATATATCGAAGTCCACCCCAGCACGGTAGCAACACAGAAAGGCTGAAGATAGGGCGCACACTTGCACACACAGCCTTACCGTGGTGAAGCGCGAGCGCCTGCCATGGTGGAGGAAGAGCGTCACTTTCCAGTGGCTGAGGTGGTCCTCACCTTACCCAGATAGCTCTTCTAACACCTGTGACTACAGTGCCTGTATTTTTAGATAGCAAATGGGATATTTTGTACTAAAGGAGTTAGTAATAAATTTTCTTCATAGGGCAATTCAGTTCTCTAGAAAAATCTCAAAATATACAAGGTTTTTTGTTTTGAAAGCAACAGCTCCAGAAAAAGGAAATCAACTTGCTGGTTCTCTTTGCTTCAGTTAGAAAAACACTAGAGGTGAGCATGAGGTTTTGCATATATTGTCTAAGAACTTGATTTTCTAATTTTAACTTTCGATTTTTTCCTTAATTGCATGTTCTTACAGAAAGATTTCCAAGTGTGTATTGGAATTCCAACATTGTCATGTTCTTTTTCCTTCTGTTCCACCTGATTTTCAGCATCAAGTTGACATCAGCATTCATTATTTTTGGGTAATAAACTTTTGAAACCTTGGATACAAAATCTTTGAATGGACTTGTGGTTAAGGCACCCAGAGTGAGTCATCAGGTCAGGACACTTAGAAACAGCAGATGCAGGCATTTCCACCCTTCCGGCACACTGAGAGCAGAGGACCTGTCAATGATCCACAGGAGATATTTCTCGACAATCATGCTGATTAAAGCAATTAAAAGTCTAGTCCTTTTTATTGATGGCCAGATCAAGAACAGGCTTTTGCCTCTGAAAAGTCTCTTGGTGCCCAAGCTCAGGGATACAGAGGTTTTAAAGGCCACAAACCCACAAAGACCATAATTTATATCAAAGTTAGACAGGGGTCAGAGTAACCTTGAAACGTTCATTCCTGGCGGAGCATTGTAGTTATTTTACATGTTCCATGCCAATTATTTTTAACTTACATCTTTTCTAGTTAGTTTAGTTTAGTTACTTAGGTTAATACATCTGGACCACAGTCAAGGCAATGGGACTCTCGTGTTGCCAAGGCAGATGTGACTGTTAGGAGGAGAGGGGATGGATCCAGGACAGGATGGTGTTAAGGCGTTTTACCTATTTAAGGACTTGCTTTAGTAATGCCAAATAGTTCTGGTTAATACTAGAACTTTGAGTGGGCTTGGTCTGAGGGGAATAGGAGAGAGGATATGGGTTTAGGCTTAAAAGAGCAGTTCTAATTCCTGGTCTTGGTCAGGCCTTTCTCCTGTTACATATTTTTAAGAGCTGGTAAAAATAGAAAAGTGTGTTTTTTTAAGAGCTTCCTTTTATCTCCTTTCCTTGTCCTCTCTAAGTGCAAGGCCACTCTTGCAGCTTGTTCTTAATGTTAGCCCCAACCTCCAGTGCTAAGCTAAGTGTGGCCAGGCAAGAAATATCCCTGTTAATCCTGTGGTGCCCCTGACTTAACCCATAGAACTCTGTATACACAATATAATTTGTTTGAGTTTCCTTGGTGATGATGTTGTGTCCTTGTTTTCTGAAACATTTGTTACTCTTTAATAATGTTTTGAGTCAGGGTCTCAAGTAGCCCAGGCTGGCTCAGACTTGCTTTGCAGATGAATGCTAGCCTTTAACTCATGATCCTTCTATGTCTACTGGTAAGTACTGGGTTTCAGGTGTGTGTTAGCACACCAGTTAAACTTTTAAATGACTGGCTATGGCTTCTTTATAATTTATTCAATATTGGCCTATTGTGTGTTCTTGGTACTTACAGAAAAGTTCTTCTGTAGAGTAGTTGAAGTTTGTAATAGTTGAATTAAATGAATTTAGGAAAAACTTAAAAACAGTGAGATAATCTACATTTATTTTGCTGAAGTCTTTTTGATTACGAAGAAAGCCCTGCCACAAACTTTAAAGTGATTTTTGTTGGAATTTTGAAACATTAAGGAGTCAAAGGCTGTCTGGCTATATGTTTAAAAAAAAAAAGAAGATTTATGTTAAGGAAACACACAGAGGTGGGCCTGAATCACTTGGCAACTAGATAGATGAGAATTATCTGAAAGTTGTAAAACTTGGAGTTTCGGCTGGATGTGCTGGAGCATGCTTGTGATGCCAGCATTTGGGAGGCTGGGGCAGTAGGCTAAGAATAACACCCTATCTCAAAAGAGACAAGGGATCATTTTAGTCCTCACATCCACACCCTTTGAATTACAGTGGCAACTGTTGAATTTTGTAACTTTACTACTCTTGTGGGGGTAGGTACACTCTGTATGTGGGGGTGAGGATGGACTTTCATTAGAGCTCCAGGGCTTAAACTTAGATCAGTCAAGCTTGAACTGCAAGGTCCCTTACTTAGCCACTTTCTTGACCCTAGGATTTGTATATTAAAACTGCTTCTTACTTGTATTTGTTACATGTATTAAGTTTGGGAACAGATCTAACTATACAGTAAAAAGGAACATTTTGTTTAACAGCCATCTCTGGTAGTGCAGTAGTGTTCCTCTGCTTCTTGGTCCATTCTAAGAAAAGTTCTAATTTCTCATTATCACAAGGCTTTTCCTAAATTGAACCTCAGAAATGCTTCTACTGGACGCCACACAAGCATGAGAAACTGAGTTTGGTTCCCCCAGAACCCATGTAAACATTCTGGGTGTGGCAGTTCAAACTTTGTGTCCAGCATTGGTGTGGAAGAGGCAGGAAAATGTCTGGAGTTCAAAGATCAGCCAGCCAACCTAGTTAGGCGCTTCAGGCCAATGGGGACCCTGTTTCAAAGGAAGTGAGTGGCATTCTTGATACTCGTGGTTGTCCTCTGGCTTCATATACACACCCATGCACACACACACACACAAATAATGCCTCTGGTCACTTAGTGAGTTCACTCAGTGAGTGGTTCCATCTATGTAAGTAATGCAGAGTAGCTGGGCAGTGGTGGCACACGCCTTTAATCCCAGCACTTGGGAGGCAGAGGCAGGTGGATTTCTGAGTTCAAGGCCAGCCTGGTCTACAGAGTGAGTTCCAGGACAGTCAGGGCTATACAGAGAAATCCTGTCTCTCTCCAAAAAAGAAAAAAAATGTAATGCAGAGTAAATCTGTGTTTTAAATGATGGCTCTTTATATATTTAAAGCTAGATTTTACTTCCACAAAGTCATCATGACACACATCTTATTCTTTATTCATTTTTCATATGATAAGACTTACCCTTCTCCATTCCAGTATTTTCTTTCTCTGGGTAGACTCTTCTATTTCTTAAACTGGTGTTTCAGATGTCATTAATGCATAGTAAAATTAGACTATGCTTTTGACTTACTTTGGCTTCTTTTATTAGTTTAGCCCTAAACTTCGTTTTATTTAGGCAACAATACAATGTTGGCTTTTATTTGTTCTTTTGCTGAATGGATTTTATGTTTGTTTTGTTTTTTTTTTATTAGATATTTGCTATTTTTACATTTCAAATGGTATCCCCTGCTCACACTACCCCCCCCCCGAAATTTCCTGACTTGCATTTCCCTATTCTGGGGAATCCAGCCTTCACAGGACCAATCTCCTCTCATTGATGTCTGAAATGGCCATCTTCTGCTACACGTAGCTGGAGCCATGGGTCCCTCCATGTGTACTCTTTGGTTGGTGGTTTAGTCACTGGGAGCTCTGGACGGTACTGGTTGGTACTTATTATTGTTCCTCTGCGGAGCTGCAAACCTCTTCCTTGGGTCCTTTCTCTAGCTGTTCCATTGGGGACCCTATGCTCATTCTATAGGTTGGCTGTGAGCCATGGGTATTTTGATCCACTTTCCAATAAGGATCCAAAGTATCCGCACTTTGGTCTTCCTTCTTCTTGCGCTTCATATGGTCTGTGAATTGTAACTTGTTTATTTTCAGCTTTTGGGTTAAAATCCACTTATCAGTGAGTGCATACCTTGTATATTCTTTTTTGATTGAGTTACCTCACTCAGGATTACACTTTCTAGTTCCATCCATTTGCCTAGGAATTTCATGAATTCATTGTTTTTAATAGCTGAGTGATACTCCATTGTGTAAATGTACCACATTTTCTGTATCCATTCATCTGTTGAGGGACATCTGGGCTCTTTCCAACTTCTGGCTATTATAAATAAGGCTGCTGTGAACATAGTGGAACATGTGTCCTTATTACATGTTGGAGCATCTTCTGGGTATATGTCCAGGAGTGGTGTAGCTGGGTCCTCAGGTAGTACTATGTCCAGTTTTCTGAGGAACCACCAAACTGATTTCCAGAGTGGTTTTACCAGCTTGCAATCCTACCAGCAGTGGAGTTTTACTCTTTCTCCACATCCTCTCCAGCATTAGCTGTTCCCTGAGTTTTTGATCTTGGCCATTCTGACTGGTATGAGGTGGAATCTCAGAGTTGTTTTGATTTGCATTTCCCTGATGACTAAGGATGTTGAACATTTCTTTAGGTGTTTCTCAGCCATCCAGTATTCCTCAGTTGAGAATTCTTTGTTTAGCTCTGTACCCCATTTTTTAATATGGTTATTTGGTTCTCTGGAGTCTAACTTCTTGAGTTCTTTGTATATATTGGATATTAGTCCTCTATCAGATGTAGGATTGGTAAAGATCTCTTCCCAATCTATTGGTTTCCATTTCGTCCTATTGACAGTGTCCTTTGCTTTACAGAAGTTTTGCAATTTTATGAAGCCCCATTTGTCAGTTCTTGATCTTAGAGCAGAAGATATAGGTGTTCTATTCAGGAAATTTCCCCCTGTGCCCATGTGCTCCAAGTTCTTTCCCACTTTCTCGTCTATTAGATTCAGTTTATCTGGTTTTATGTGAAGGTCCTTGATCCACTTGAGCTTTGTACATGGGTCAGTTTGCATCCTTCTACATGTTGACTGTCAGTTGACCCAGCACCATTTGTTGAAAATGCTGTCTTTTTTCCACTGGATGGTTTTAGCTCCTTTGTCAAAGTGACCATAGGTGTGAGAGTTCATTTCTGGGTCTTCAATTCTATTCCATTGATCTACCTGCCTGTCACTGTACCAATACCATGCAGATTTTATCACTATTGCTCTGTAGTATAGCTTGAGGTCAGGGATGGTGATCCCACCAGAAGTTCTTTCATTGTTGAGAATAGTTTTAGCTATCCTGGGTTTTTTGTTATTCCAGATAAAACTGGAAATTGCTCTTTCTAGCTCTGTGAAGAATTGAGTTGGAATTTTGATGGGGATTGCATTGAATCTGTAGATTACTTTAGGCAATATGGCCATTTTTACTATATTAACCCTGCCAATCCATGAGCATGGGAGATCTTTCCATCTTCTGAGATCTTCAGTTTCATTCTTCAGAGACTTGAAGTTCTTGTCATTTAGATCTTTCACTTGCTTGGTTAGAGTCACACCAAGGTATTTTATATTATTTGTTACTATTGTGAAGGGTGTCATTTCCCTAATTTCTTTCTCAGCCTGTTTATCCTTTGAGTATATGAAGGCTACTGATTTGTTTGAGTTAATTTTCTATCCAACCACTTTGCTGAAGTTGTTTTATCAGGTTTAGGAGTTCTCTGGTGGAATTTTTGGGATCACTTAAGTATACTATCATATCATCTGCAAATAGTGATACTTTGACTTCTTCCTTTCCAATTTGAATACCTTTGACCTCCTTTTGTTGTCTAATTACTCTGTCTAGGACTTCGAGTACTATATTGAACAGGTAGGGGGTCAAGTTGTTTTTTTCTTTGAGTTTGTTTATATAGTGGATTACATTGATGGATTTCTGTATATTGAACCATCCCTGCATCCCTGGGATAAAGCCTACTTGATCATGATGAATGATTGTTTTGATGTGTTCTTGGATTCGGTTGGCAAGAATTTTATTGAGTATTTTTGCATTGATATTCATAAGAGAAATTGGTCTAAAGTTCTCTGTTGGGTTTGTGTGGTTTAGGTATCAGAATAATTGTGGCTTCATAAAACGAATTAGGTAGTGTTCCATCTGTTTCTATTTTGTGGAATAGTTTGAAAAGTATTGGTATTAGATCTTCTTTGAAGGTCTGATAGAACTCTGCATTGAACCCATCTATTCCTGGGCTTTTTTTGGTTGGGAGACTATTAATGACTGAGAAGACAGCTTTGTTGAGGTTGTTTCTTTCCTTCTACCATGTGAGTCTTGGGGGTCAAACTCAGGTTCTAGGGTTACCAGCATATGCCTTTACTCTGTGGGCCATCTCTCCGGCTCCTAGACTTTCAATTTTTTTTCAAGACTACAAATATATCTGCCCAATCATGTGTAATTTTTGTTAGGTGGACACTTGAATTTTTAATTTTCAGTTACTGTATTTTTCACTTTTAGCTCTTGGGTCATATTCGTTTACCTAGTAAAATTCATCATTGTCTTTTTAAATAAAGATCTGTGGATGTGAGTGTACACACAGAAGGGGGCTTTGTATGATTCCTTGAAGTTAAAAGTGTTTGAGCCACCTGATGTGGGTGCTGAAATCTGAATTCAAGTTCTCCAATAGAGAACACTGAGTTCTCTTGCCCCCCTGCCCAGTGATTTCTTGTATAATAAATCCTTTATTCTGATAAAGATCTGCCTTCCTGTTGCCTGGTTTCTTCTCTTGTTTTTAGTTTGTTTACTTAGTTCTTTTTATGTTTTTGATAAATTTTTGATTTAACACTGAACATTCTATCATTTTAAAAATGATATAGACTTAGTTCTTTTTTGTCTTTGTGGCGTTGGGAGGTCAAACCTAGGATGTTCTGTCTACCAAGCAAGCACTCTACCATTGAGCTACATTCTGAACCTATTAAAGGGACTTAGAGGTATTTCCCTCTGTACAGGGTTCAATATTCTCTCTGGTGGGCAAACTAAGTGGGGATTAAACACTTCCGTACAAGGAAGGACTGGCCTGATTGAGGAATGGACCACAGTTGGATGTGACTTCTTCATATTACTAGGAGTGAGGCTATATGTGTGTGTGCGAGCTTAGGTTCTTAGATCTCTTAACTATAGATCTTTAGAGTTTCACGTAGGATATGTTTTAAAAGGAAAATAATTGTTAAAGTTTGAATATAAATTATCTCCTGCAGACTCAATACATAGAAGCCAAGGTCTCCAGCTGATGGCATTGTGCTCAGAGGTGCTGGAAACTTTAGGAAATGGGGCCTCACTGGGGCCCTACATGGTATTTTGTTCCTGGCCTCCCCTTTTTGGTTTGCCTGCCTCCTCTTTCCTACTATTTCACCTTTCTTGTCACTTAGGATCCTATCCTGTCTTATCCTTTTTATTTACTCATCCGCCTTCTTCCTTTTCTCTCCTTCCTCCTCCAGTGATCACACTGAAATCTCTGAAACGGGGCCAGAATACATCTTATTTGTTCTGCCAGGTATAGGTTAACAGCTATGAGGAAAACTAACTGATGCCATCAGTCAAGTGACTTTCTTTTTCCTTCAGATTTCTGACCTCCTACTATTCCTTAGTTTTTCAAGTCCCGGATTTTGTCTAAGTCGCCTAAGTGTTCTACTGGGTTACTCCTAGCTGCTTGCCCTAATCTCACAATGTGAGAACTTGTCACTTCATTACCCTCTCTCAGGAATAATAGTCCAGGACCTGGTTGTCACAGCAATATTATAACTTTTAAAAAGCACACCCAGTGTTTTGAAATTGTGTGTGCGTGTGTGTATGTGGTGCATATGTTAAAACAAGTAAAATAGGAAAAGAATTTCGGGATGCAAAATTGCATGGTAAGGAAGAATCATAGTCTAAGTACTGTTAATAGTAAAGTTAATGTAGAAAGTAATAAAAGGCATGCAAGGAAAGGTAGAGGGTTTTTGTCTGTCAAGCATGGGAACTATACCACTGTTCTTTTTTTTTTTTTTTTTTTTTTTTTTTTTTTTTTTAATTTAATTTTATTTTATTTTTTTAATTTACATTCCAAATCACTTCCCCTTTCCCGTTTCCTCCCTCCCCGAAAGTCCCATAAGCCCCCTTCCCTCCCTCTTTTCTCCGTTCAACCCCCTCTCATTACTCTGTCCTGGCGTTCCCCTACATCCAGTCTTTCCAGGACCAGGGGTCTCTCCTTCCATCTTTTTAGAAATCTATTGATATGCTGATTGTGTCTAGGGTATTCTGAGATTCTGGGTCAATATCCCCTTATCAGTGACTTCATACCATGTGTGATCTTTTGTGCTTGGGTTACCTCACTAAGGATGATATTTTCAAGTTCTGACCATTTGCCTAGGAATTTCGTGAATTCATTGTTTTTAATTGCAGAGTAGTATTCCATTGTGTAAATATACCACATCTTCTGAATCCATTCCTCCGTTGAGGGACATCTGGGTTCTTTCCAGCTTCTGGCTATTATAAATAAGGCTGCTATGAATATAGTGGAGCATGTGTCCTTATTGCATGCAGGTAAAGTCTCTGGGTATATGCCCAGGAGTGTATACCACTGTTCTTAATCGGTGAATCTTAGAGATTAAAGCTAAGCCAAGGAGACTAGGAACATGTTACTGTGTCTCATCATGTGAATGTACTCTAAATTCACTTAAGAAGTACTAGTTCAACTTTACCTTCTTAACCTCTTTAGGCATCACCTATGAGAAGTGGTATCTGGGACTCGTACTGTTCCCTTCTTCCATTCATTGATCCTTTTTTTTTATATGATTAGAGAGTCTTAGATTTGGAACTCATTTTTCACAAAGCTGTCCAGATAGTTTTACTGCTGAGTGCTCTTGATATGAGCAGTGGTCTAGAATCAGCATTACTGAAGTGCAAATGCATCTCAGCTATCACTTTCTGAGAGTTTTGTTAGTAATAGTGGGCTTTTTTTGATCCAATTCATCCTTCCATGACTAATTACCATATTTAAAAATAACTGATGTGTTACATTTTATGAATTGTTGTTCTTAATCAGGTAGTCTAGAGGTAGGGCAGAAGAGAAGTAATACTTATTCCTTTTCCACATCATCTGTACGCTTATATAGTTTATTTCACTTAGTTACCATAAATATAACCATCTATATAGGTGATTGTGTTCCTTCAATTCATCTTTTATAATTTTCCTTAAATTTTTGTTTGTATTTGTTTGAAGTATACCAGAGAATGATATAGTCTGCGCTTGGGGAATGTTTTTTCCTGCATCTTGACTGTATGTCTGACGTGCCAATGTAGTTAGTGTTGTTCTTGTTTCTTGTGATCCCTGGTCATTGTTCCTTTCCTCCCCGAGAGCCTCCAAAGTGCATCAGATGGTATCACTGCCTACCTCTCTTTCATGATTCCTTTCTTCATTATTGGTTTATTAGGCTGGCTGAAATTTCCTTAAATGCTTAACTTCTTCTTCAGAAGAGACTACCTTTACTTTCAGAGATTTTTAGAGGACAGAAGTAGATTTTATTAGTAGCACCTTGGGACTCTAAAAATACAGGAAATTGTGTAATTAAGGACCTTGCCAACTGATAGTTACCCAAATTCTAGCTACAAGGCTCTAGTGATATCTTCTTACCTAAAGAAGTAATAGCTGTAGACAGTAGTGTTTTGTCAAAGGGTTGATTCTCCCTATGTTATTGATGGCCTGACTCCAGGCTCTACGTGTGTAACACTGTTGTTGGAATGCTTTTCTGGCACACATGAAGCCATGGGTTTAGTACCCAGCACTGCATAATCCAGGTATGGTGTGCATACCTGTTATCCCAGTAATGGAAGCAGGAGAAACAGAAGTTTAAAGCCATCCTTGGCTATATAGCAAGTTTGAGGTGAGCCAGGGCTACATGAGATCCAGTCTTTTAAAGAAAAAAAATATGACCACTGTTTTTCTGTCAAACGGGATATAAGTTTGTCATGTAGTAAGAACCTTCAGGCTGGCAGCTTTACTGTCAAAACTTCTTAAGTCTTTTTGTTTGTTTGTTTGTTTGATCATAAAATTCTAGGATTGATTCTCTGGGCAATAGTTCCTGGGAATCTCTACCTACCTTAACCTTGTCTGCTCTTGCGAAGAGTATACTGGTTTGAACCAATTTGATATTGGGTTTGAAATCATCTCTGTCCTCCATAGGAAAGAAAGTCCATGGGCTTAAACACTTAAGACTTTTTATCTTGTAGCACAGATGATCCTCAACCTCTTTTTTTAGGATACTACTTAGCTGCTGTTTCTTCTTAGATTTCAGTATACTCCCACAGCAGCTATTAAACTGGTTTAATACCTTTTTATGGTCTGTCTGACTTTAAGACATAAGTTTTGAAGTGTAAACAACTTTTTACTCAATTATCAACTTTGTAGTGAGTTGCTAATAGAATAGATTGTAAATCACCTGTATCTTACTAGTATTTCTATTCAGCACTGTGACATTGTTCCCAAAGAGCTGAACAGAAGATAGGCATATGCAAATTCACCACTAAAAATATGCGTTATAACCAAGTTTAGAGCTGGGTATAAGAATTACGTAAGCATCTTGGATTGGCTAATGAGGAAGAACACTTTGTCATGTCACAGCTGACAAGCAAAGTGACAGCAAGCAGAGGAGGAGGACCACAAAGAGAAGTCGGCAGCTGCAGTGGCAGCGACGTAATGAACAAAAGTCACTTCTGTTACTCTAGAGCAAACCAAGAACAGTGATGCAATTCTAGCTAGAATTCCTGTTTGAGGAGCTATTCCCTAGATATAGTCATTGAACATTTATTTTAATAGCTGTTAGGTATTTCTGTAGGATAAAAGAATTAGCTTAGGTTGGCATTGATCAGGAAAAGTGTCCCATGATCACTGCACTGTACTTCATAACGATAAGTCAGTATCATTCAAGTAACTTTGTACTCCATTCTGCTACATGGCCCGGTGTGGCATGGGACTCTCAGTGCTGTGTCTCCATGTGTGACGATCTAGAGTCCGAGCACTGTGTAAGCTGGGCGTGCTAGTGCACCTCTGCACCCCAGCACCTGAGAGGTGGAGGCAGAAGGGTCCTAACTTTAAGGTCACCCTCAACTACATAGTGAGTTTGAGACAAGCCTGGGCCACATGTGGCCCTGTAAGTAGTCCTCAAAGGATCCTTCACTTAACATCAGTAGTACACTGACAGTTCAGTCATGACTGAAATTCAAATAAAAGTAAAAGAATTACTACTATTTTAAAGTATACATACATACACACACACACACACACACACACCTTAAAACTTAAGCCTTTACTCAAAAGTTCAAAATAGTATTTAGGTAAATTAAAATGTTTTTTTTATTGTTGTTTTTAAAGAACTAATCCTTCTGTATCATAGTATATTTATATTTCCTAAGATAAGCTAATGGGTATTTTTGGCTCAGAAATTACTTCATTCTTAAAAGAGTTAGGGAAACTTAACTTATCGATTAGTAGTAGTTAAATTTTAAAGTGTTTTGTTTCCTAAATATCTGAATTTAATTCAAATTGTAGATATTTGGTGAAATGAATAGTGAAGATTTTAGTAAAGTATCAGATGATATTAAATGTGATGGTATATACAGTTTTCATCCATCTCAGGTGTGATTTTGAATGATCTTCAAACATTTTAACTATTAGTGCATATTTGTTGTATTTCCTAGCATTTAAAAATATGTTACATGTATTTATTTTGTGTATGTGGGTATGCATGTGCCATAGCACATGTTGGAGGTTAGAGGAAACTTGTAGGAGTTGATTTGCTCCTTTTACTATGTGAGTCTCAGTAAGTGAACGCAGGTCACCAAGCTTGGCAGCGAGTGCTGTTACCTGCTGAGCTGTCAGTCAGCCTTGAATTTAGAGAGCTCTAAATGATAACTGAAACTTTGTGATCTCTTATTTTGTAATTATTCCCTTCTAGAATGTTTCTCCGTCCCAGAGAGATGAAGTCATTCAATGGTTGGCCAAACTCAAATACCAGTTCAACCTTTATCCAGAAACATTTGCTCTGGCAAGCAGTCTTTTGGATAGGTTTTTAGCGACAGTAAAAGTAAGTATTGTAACACAGCGTCTTTTTCAGTGACTTGTGCTAAACCACAGGTTACTAGTAAACATGTTGTCATGACAGTAGATGTAGAGATTTTGAGAGGACATTATTTCTTTTGTTTTAAAATTTTGGAAGTAATTCAGTAAGTTCAGAGTTTTGCATAGCATTTATTCAATGACTGGTATGAACAGACAGAAAAGAAACTTATTTTTGTGACTAAGAAGATGTAAACTGGGGGAATTGTAAGCTAGATGTATGTTTAGATTTTTTAAAAAAAGAGCTCAATTCAAAATAATCATTGATGGTTTTTGTTTATTTTTTTTTTCTTTTTTAAAATTTTAGGCTCATCCAAAATATTTGAATTGTATTGCAATCAGCTGTTTTTTTCTGGCTGCTAAGACTGTTGAAGAAGATGAGGTAATGAATCCTTTCAGGGTTTATTCTTTATGTTTGGTTGATTTGCTTGGAGGCTTTTTTGTTTGTTTATAATGAAACCTTTATTACTAAATGTGTAAGTGTTACAGCTCTGAGAGGAAAGGTATCCTGGTAGTCATGAGCCAGGAAATACCACAGAGTCACACCATGCAGCAAGCCTCACATGAGAGATTTATTAGGAAAGACACAAGAGGCTCACTGCCTCTCCTCAGGAGAGAAGCAGCAAAGAACTGAGCAGGGGGCAGACTTTATATAGGGTTTCTTAGGACTGTGGGGGGTGATTTCCCGGATGGTCTGGAATGGTAGAATTCTTTGGCCTGATCTTGGGCTTTTTTTTTTTTTCCTCTGTAGGGTGTAGTTTGTGTGCCTGTATTTTGAGGGGCTGGAAACAACCATTAAAAAGTATCTAGGGGCAGGGTCAGGCCACTTGAGCCTCGAGGCTTAAAAATGAATGCTGTCTTAGTTAATTTTAGTTAAGTGTTTTTGATTCATTGTCCCTCTAGTATGCTTGCTTTGGAAGATGAGTTGTCTCTTTAAAAGGATTATTTATTTGGTTTTTTTAAGACAGAATTTCTTTGTGTAGCCCAGGCTGTCCTCAAACTTAGAGATCTGCCTGCATCTGCCTCCCGATTTTTAGTGTTTTGCCTCAGTGTATGTAAGTACACTGCATGCATGCCTGGTGCACACAAGTCAGAACAGGACATTGCTTTTCCTGGGACCGGAATAAAGACAGTTGTGAGTTGCCATGTAGGTGCTGATGGTTGAACTTAGGCCTGGGAAGAGCAACCCTGCTCTTAGCCACTGAGCCACCTTTCCAGTTCATTTTGGTTTTTGAATTTATTTTTCTCTATTTACATTTCTGACCTTTGTATCTTATTCCTTTTGC
Organism: Tokudaia tokunoshimensis; assembly: GCA_036184795.1. Classification (NCBI taxonomy): domain Eukaryota; kingdom Metazoa; phylum Chordata; class Mammalia; order Rodentia; family Muridae; genus Tokudaia; species Tokudaia tokunoshimensis. The sequence continues at coordinate 14,109,901 of BTHU01000014.1, forward strand.
CTTTGATAGAAAATTCCAGTGCTAAAGGTATTGGCAAGAGACAGTTTCTGTGGATGTTCCTCATCTGAGATTTTGAGAATGGAGAGAATTATTCTGGATAAATTGAATTGGGATCTTCACACGGCCACACCATTGGATTTTCTTCACATTGTAAGTATATCCAAAATGTTTAGTTCTTACTTGGAATACATAGTCCTGGTCCAGTAACTTGGACAGAGGTGCCTCTTCATATGGATTTGGGGAAAACTATTAAAATTAGTCAAGGAAAAAAACTAGACTCTGAAAATGTATGAAATCACTAAAGCTAAAGTTACAAACTTGCATCATACCTGAGATGTTATTTCTATGTACACTTTCTTAGATATTTTCCTTAAATAACAATTTTGTTTTTTCTCCCCCAAACCTCCAGTTCCATGCCATTGCGGTGTCAACTAGGCCTCAGTTACTTTTCAGTTTGCCCAAATTGAGCCCGTCTCAACATCTGGCAGTCCTGACCAAGCAGCTACTTCACTGTATGGCCTGCAACCAACTTCTGCAGTTCAAAGGATCCATGCTTGCTCTGGCCATGGTTAGTCTGGAAATGGAGAAACTCATTCCCGATTGGCTTCCTCTTACAATTGAACTGCTTCAGAAGGCACAGGTATCAAGCTTAATTTTGTTCATTACACTATTTTTTCATTGGTTGAATTGAGAGGGTTATTCTGTGGTTTTAAATAAACTGAGGGTGGGAGATTTAGTTCATGGTAGAGAAAGCCCTGACTTCAGTCCTTAGCTTAAAAAAAAATCAGTTTGCAACTAGCATCTTCAAATGCCACCTCAGTATAATGAAAAGTTTAGAGAGAGAAAATGTAGTAAAGTAATAGTGCTATGTGTTAGTCACTACTTAACAGCCTGTTTACTCGTGCCACCTGAGAGAAAGCAAGTTGAGATTTGCAAACTGGTATCCATAGAGACTGATGAATTCTCTTTCCCTTCTCTAGTGCACAGCTCTAGGAGTTGGTAGACATTCTTTGTATACATTCTGATGTTCAGAGAAATTCCTTGTTTAATTTTATTTTTTCCTTAACTGTACAGGATCTTAGAAATCATTTTACTCATCAATTAGAGTTTCAGTTTAGGGAATTTGAGAGTTCATTAGAGTGACATAGAACTCCGTGGTCGTGAAGACTAGAAGGAGTCAGTGGTGGTTTGATTGTTCTGTACATGTTGTGAGCTACCTGGTGTGGGTGCTGGGATTTGAAGAGTCCTCTGCAAGAGCAGTATGTGCTCTTACCCACAGAGCCATCTCCAACCCTTCTCTTTTTGATAACACACAAACCTTAAAGAGTCTAGAGCAGGCTGGAGAATTAAATTGGTGGACGAAGTTCTTGCTTTCAAGCATGTGGGACCCAAGGACGATGGCCTGCTAGTTCATCTGGCCATAGTTCCTGTCCTTGCCAGGTTCGCCTGTGTTTATTTAGATATAAGGATATAAGCTCTTGTTTCTTTGTAAGTAGACCCGTGGCAAGACCTAGATGTGGGGTTCTAGTATCAGAAGCTTTGTATCAGATTATGCCAGTATTGCCCCCTCCTGTTGCCCCTAGTGCTGGGGATCAAACTTAGGGCTTCACACATGGTAAGCAAGTGTTGTACCATTGAGCTACACCCCCATTCTTGATGCAGTCTGTTCTGTCTTAGCTCTGCCGTGCCTCTTGTGGACTTGGTACAAACGATGTAGTTTTGTTAACTATTTTCTACAAAAATATGCTTGCTTAACATTTGCAATGGTTTTTGTAACATAATACTTAAAAAAAAAAGGAGCTAGGCAAGCTTCCCCATCATCCCTAGTTTAATGTTTTCCATTGCTTTTGACTCTTCCTAAAATTGTTGATGACTGCTCTGTGCCTATCTTGATTTTGGTCTTCATTGAAGAAGTTAGAGGCCAAGAGAGTGGGGTTTGAACTTAAAGACAGGAGGCATAGACAGAAGAAAGAGACATTACTAATATAGCAGTGAACAAAGACAGTTTCTGCCTTCATGCGAGTGCTCACACACAAAATACAGATTTATGTTGGAAGCACAGGCATGTGCACATACTTCAGAAGAAGGCTCCATAGGTAGAATAATCAGTGAGTGAGGTGGAGGGTGTGGGGAGCAAAGAAAGCTGAAGGGAGAGAGGGCCCCGGGGTGAGGAACAGTGACAGGAAAGTGGGCCGTGTTACTGACCAGTGTGGGTTTGTTTCTTTCTTTGGTCTAGATGGACAGCTCCCAGTTGATCCACTGTCGGGAGCTGGTGGCATATCACCTTTCTGCTCTGCAGTCTTCCCTGCCTCTAAATTCCGTTTATGTCTACCGTCCCCTCAAGCACACCCTGGTGACCTGTGACAAAGGAGCGTTCAAATTGCATCCCTCCTCTGTCTCAGGCCCAGATTTCTCCAAGGACAACAGCAAGCCAGAAGTGCCAGTCAGAGGTCCAGCAGCCTTCCACCTTCATCTCCCCGCTGCCCGTGGGCGCAAGCATACCTCTGCTAAACGGAAAGTGGAGGAGATGGAGGTGGATGACTTCTATGATGGGATCAAGCGGCTCTATAATGAAGACAATGGTTCCGAGAATGTGGGTTCTGTATGTGGCACTGATTTATCAAGGCAAGAGGGCCACGCTTCCCCCTGTCCACCTTTGCAGCCTGTCTCTGTCATGTAGTTTCAGGTGTCACCTTCTAGTGCCCAGTAAGGCTGACTACTCGGGGTGAGACTAGAAAACCAGGAAAGGCTGTAGAGAAGGGCTTTATCAGACTGAAGTGAGCCAGGAAAAAAGAAAAACACTCTGATTCTTTTGTGTGGTTACTTACAATTCAACATAATTTAATATAAAGGCATATATTTATAGACTCAAGATCCAAAATATATTTAAAAGTAAAGCAAAAGTTCTTTGTACTATGTCAGTTCCACTTCGTCGTTAAAATATGGTTGCCCCATGTCAAAAAGAAAAAAGGAAAAAAAAAATCAATGTTTCGGGGAAAGTTGCAAACTCACAGCTAGGAACCTTGTTCCCGCATCCTCCTTTTCCTCTCGCCTTTTCTTGCCACAGTTGAATACTTACTAAGTTGTGTGCTTGTTGATCTGTGTATCCTGACTTCACTGAACAAGTACCACCCACCTTTTAAAGTCATTCAGTAAGCAAATGATTTTGTGTGGCAGCCATGTGTAATGCACGATTCAAGTGTGTGTGTTTGGAAAGGGCACTCTGAAACCATCCCCGGAGTCAGTGGCAAGAGAAAAAGCTCTTACTTTGTGTGTCTCATTTCAGTTTTTAGTTTAAAAAGATTATTATTCTCCTTTTTTGTTTATCTTCAAACTTAAAGAAATGGCATGTAATTGGGACATTTTAAGCATTTTTGACATTTATATAAAAGAATTTCTGATAAAGTTAATATATCCAGGTGCTCACCAAAGAAACATGAAACATATACATAGATTTTTTTTTTTGTAACTGATCTGTTTTTGCTCATTTATAATCAGTAGAAGCAACTGTCTAGATATTGTGGCAGCCCTTATTTGAGTCTGTAACTTATAATTGAATTCAGTACCCTAGTTTTATATTATGCTATTAGGAGTTATTCCCTTGTTTTTCTCTGAGCGACTTCTGGATCCTGAGCTCCCTTTGCAGTCTGAAGATGGCACTGCAGTAGAACCATGTACTGCTGATAAAGCCTCTGGTAGCAATAAAATGTCGTCCTTAACCTTTGTTACTGTAGGAGTTTTTTGTTGGTTTGTTTTGCTTATGAGAAGGTACGGTTTCTGACATCTTGGGCACTTTGTAAAATTTTTAACTAAGAAAACCAGCAAGAAGCCTAAACACGAGCTTTCTTGACTGTACTATAAAAGATAAAAGTGGTTTACTGTGGAAATTTCACATTTGTAGTATTTTCTTGCTTGTGGGCTAGAGACCTTATAATCAACTGGGATTGCTTACAAGGGCAGGCTCAAGCTTACAGATAGGGAGTTTCATTTTTAGCCCATTGATTTTAAGTTTAACAGAGCAAGAGTATTCTCATCAGTATCTAACATTTAGAAAGTTGTGGAAGACTTTTAACTACTTATTTTTTATGACCTTGAAAGTCCAATTGGAGTATTAAACGTGCAAGGTTGGGGGTTGGGAGGGACATGAACAAAGGGTTTCTATGCAAAGGATTGGTCTCACACAGATACGTATTTTTATAAAATCGTATGTCCCGATTATCTTTCTTGACTTTGAATTATGGGAGCTTTAGGTTCACAGTTCAATGTGTTCATAATGTGTATGATATGAATGGAACCAACACACACACACACACACACTTAGATGCACAAAACTTGAGTCTAGAGCCTGCATAACTGATCTAGAATCCAGATGCTGAAGACTGCAGAAGTGGGAGAGGAGACAACAGGACTTTAGCTGCTCCGTCTTGAGGTTCCTTAATGCTGATGGTGACCTGGTGATGACATGCATCTGTGGTCCTAGCTACTAAAGAGGTTAAGACAAGAAGACTGCTTTCGCCCGGGAAGTCTAAGCAATAGTGAGATCTCTAGAGTGAGTCTGGATGACCCAAGTTCAAATCCCAGCACCCACATGGTGGTTCACAACCTACTGTGATTCCAATTCCAGAGACCCTAGTGTCATCGCTTTAGTGGGGGCCTATACATCCATGCAAGCAAGGCACCTACATGAATAAAAATAACAAAAATTTCAAAACAGAGTTAAGTTTGGGTTATAGTGTTCATGGGACACTGAAGTGAATTCTTGGTTTGGGTCAGTGGTAATTAATACTTAAAAGCTGCTGTCCTTTCAGCTAAACCTAGTAAATATCCAGAGCCCTTGGCATTCCTCAAAACCCACTCTTCAAAACTTCAGCCTGAGATTGAAATAGCAAACACTGAACACTGTGGATCCTTGATGAAGAGTATTCCTGCTGTTCACTCAGTTCCTTGGGGTAATTGTTGCCTCCTGGTAGTTAAAAGATGCATCATTCTTGGGTCCTCCAAAAGCTCAAAGGGTGGGCTTAGTAACTAATCAACCAAAAAAAAAAAGGGCAGAGGATCATGATATATTTGCAAGTGAAACGAGAAGCTATTTGCTATTTACTTCATCCTCTGAAAGCTGGGCAAGTTGATTATTGTTGAACAAGATGCTTTCTCTACAGAGGAAGGGGAACTGGGGCCGAGTTGTCCATGTCTCCTACTGAAAGGTAAGATTCAGGTTTTGTTAGGGCGCTCCTGACACCACAGTTGGCTCTGAGGGAAGCTGGTGAGAACCTATAAGCCACCACTCTACTGCTTGCCTGCCCAAGAACATCCCAGCCTCGAGAAGAAAACTGGTTAAGTTGTTGATGCTCCCCCAATGTGCTTTCCAGGGGAAAGGGAAGGTACTGTGCCAAATGTTCTCACCAGCATCCTGAGGGGAAATATCCTCAGATCATAACACATTTGAAGGTTGAAGGATGTTTTCTGAACGACATTAATCTTCAAAGTCATCTGACATCTTCACTTTTATCTGATAGGAAGTTCTAACAAGAGTGCTACTTCTGAAAGCTCCCAAATTCTTGGACCTTTAAACTATATTAATGAAGTCTTCTATACCCATCACTATATACTAAATAGTGCTTTGGTTTTCTGGCCACCAGGTGGTGATTCCAGGAAAAGAAAAAAAAGCATCTTTTCAGCCTGTGGTAAAACTGAGCTGTCTGGGTTGACTATGTTACTATGCAGATGAATGATCATCTGTGTGTTTTGTGGTTACAACTTTACTCCAGTTTATGGTGTGTGTGTGTGTGTGTGTAGGTCAAAGCACAACTTAGGGCAGTCAGTTTTCTCATCACTGGGATCTCAAGCTAGCAATCAGGTCTGCCAGAATACTCACTGAGCCATCTCACTGGCCTTTGTGCTTACAGTTGTGTGCAACTTAAGGTATAGGTGGTGTGGGCTTATAAGCCTGAAGAAGTTAGCAAGGGGCAGATAGTGGCAGCCTCCTAAGTCTCAGGCAAAAAAACCCAGAACCACATATGTATATCAAGATCCTGCAGAGTGAATTGTATGTAGTCCTACAACGGAGGCTAGAAAGAGAACCAAAAGGGTGTGAAGGTGGCCCTAGCCCAGAACGTTGCTGTCGGTCTGAGTTGGACTTAACCCGTCATTAGGACATGAGAGAGGAAGTGCACACATGTAGCACAAATGTCATTGAGGAATTAGGTTGGAAATTTTCTATTCTGGATAGGTTTGGTTTTGTGGCTATATACCGATGGAGGAGTAGGGCAGAGATAACTGCTTGGGCCAGCTCTGTTACTCTTTCACTGTAAAGGTAAGAGGTAACCAAGAATGTTTTATTGGTGTAGAAGCTTTTGGATTAAGGGTAAAAAGAACAACTTATCTTGACTCAGTATAACCTTCATAGCTTATCAAATGCCAGACTGTTCAGCCTGCTGTTACATGTAGGCTACAGAAGAAAAAAGCTAACTCCTCTCTGCACAGCAAACCTCCTGTTCATTTAGTGGAAACAGCTTGCTTTAAGAGAACATTACAGAATGAAAACCACCAGTAGCAGACAGCCATTGAAGCAAGCTTGTGGGAGGATGGAGGCCTGTTGATTTTCACATTAAGATTTGTGTTTGCTAGTTAAGAGACATGCCACCACTTCCCTCTGCTCCACACTTGGTGTGCTCAGGAGGACCAGAGGGTAGATACCACAGTGTGCCCCTGCGCCCTAATGCTCATGGCCACATGGCACACAATAAAGTACTGGAAAGGGGGAAGCGGAAGCAGACAGCTGGGAACGCTGTCCCTGCAGCTCTGCAGAGAAAATGTTACTCAGTTCCTCTCATGCACTTAAGTTGTGCTTTGTGGGAAAGGGACAAGCTCATGGTAATAGCTCTGTTCCGCTCACAATTTTAAGTTTCCGAGCCAGACTGAAAGGCTCCACCAACAATGAAGCAGACATGGAATTTCTGCATCTCGTGTGATGTTCTGTGGACATCCAGCAGATTGCAGAGTTACCAGTGAGGCTGGAGAGGGAGGGAATGGGCATTTAGGCTCACGGTCTTCTCAGATGACCATCCATCCATCCCTTTTAACTTGTCGGTATGACAGCTGCTTGCTAGCTACTGACGTGAAGAGACATACATTCAAGCACAAGTATCTTTGAAGAGACGGTGCCCTGGAGGTCTCCATGACAGAGGATGGCTACCTGCAAAGCTTTGTGTAGATCATTAAATGCAGTCACAACTGTGTATTTCTTAGATGTCCAGAAACATCCTGCAGTCTTTCAATGGTGAACAAAAAACAACTAAGAACATTTATGATAAGGTACAACTGATGGTGAAGTTTGGATGTTTGGTCAAACATAATGACGTGGGCTTTGGTCTGGGGGTGGGAGGACGTTGTTTAACTTTCTTTTTAAATCACTCAGTTCAGCATACACTAATCCAGGATGTATTTCTCTTTCATAATGGACTATGCTGGTCTCAAGTAGACAGCTAGACTATACTTGGATAGGCAAGTATTTGAAACTGATCAATTTTTTTAAAGTTTGGGGAAAAACTAAAAAGGCTATATTGCCCACAGAAACAAGTTCTATGGCTCAAGTCTTTCCCACAGTGCAGATGAGGAAAAGACAATGCATTAATTATTGCTGGTGATCGTCCCCAGTGTAATTTCACAGGAAGCCCTGAGGACCCGCAGCTGTGTCAACATTTGAGAAAAGGAGTCATGTGACGCAAAATGCCAAATCAATGGCAGGCAGTCTTAGGAGACAGGCCACAGATACTTGGCCAGTAGTGTCCACAACTAGGTTCTCTGTGGTCACTGAACGGAAGCTAGCTTGCTTAGAACCCCTTCACTTCCCACCTCGATTTTAGAACAAAGAGAAGAACAATGAAACTATACACTCTCCTTAGGTAAAATCCTGCCACTTGACCTGATTTTTAAACATTACTCAACTATCACCTGAAACAAAATGCTTTTTGAAACAAGTGAATGATAGTATAAAATTGATGTTAAATGATAAGTTAAAAATGAAGAGAATTCTATGTAGTGGTTTCAACATGACCTCATGTTTAACATAGCACCGCTATGTGCTGGCATCAGAGTTGGTAATCACACCCCATCCATAGTCACAGCACTGAATTTCTGCCATTGCATAAGGTGAAGGGGCATTTGGGCAGCTGATTAGCTCCAGTGAAACTGCCTTTACTTACATTTAGGAATACTTGGTAGTAACAAACTGCTTGCTAACAAACTCATGCAGCTGCTCTAAGGGACTATTCCCAAGGGTAGGAGCAGCAAGGACAGTTGTGTCTTCACTGGCCACAGGAGCACTGCACACTTCTCAGAGGCAAAGGATTCTGACCACGTGTAACTCACCTCAGTGGCATGAACTACCTGCCGTGAGAATGAAAGTCTTTGAAGATGATAGGAATCTGGATAGTTGGATTAGATAGATAGGGATCTGGAAGTTGTCTTTAAGTGTCCTAGCTTTGGGTCTGACGCAGCACAGACGGTCAACATTGAGAATCACAAGCTCACTCAACTGGCACAAGTGGTTCTAGATGTAGGTGGATTCTAAGTTTCCTGATGCAAATGCTCTGATTCCTAGCGGGCCTTTGCAGATACTGTGGAGAAAGCCACATGAGTCCCTCTGAGAAGATATGAATTGAACCTTTGTTACCAAAGCAGTTACCTGGGAAGGGCATATACATGTTTAGTGTTCATTTCGTGGTTTAAAAAAGAAAAAAAGAAAAGCAAAAAACCAATGGACATGAGGTAAAGTAGAGCTTCACAACAAATTCGAAGGCAGGGATGGGCCAGACAGTATTTTAAGATATCTTTAAATATAAATTGAGCCCCAGAGGCAGAAAAGTCATTTACCCAACACTGGCACAATTCAAACATAATTAAGACTTGTAGATCAAAACTCTAGTAACAAAAGGGGGCACTTTCAAATTGCATCTAAGATAAGAACATATTAAACAGAATTTCCCCTTGAAGTGAACTTAGAATTGGCATGATTTTTGATACCAAAAGTTTGAGTAACAAATACAAAAATGCAGGAGTGGCTAGTTGGAATTCCCCGCCCCCAAAACGAGCAAAACTCCCTCCCCAAACAACTTCTGTAAGGGATGCAGGTAACAGAGTCAAATAAAAAATGGTTCCTGAATTTAAAGGTAGGATGCCCACTTCTTTCTCTCAAGAGGCAGATGGTCAGCTGAAAAATAAAAACACCGTATCAATAGGACGTTCCAGAGGGAAACTGCAGCCACCTCTGTGCATGCAATAGCATTTTTTTTTAAATCCCACACCAGAACAACCCACAAAACCAACAGAAGCGGGCAAGGGTTGCCCCACTCTGATGACCTGCTGATAGCTGAGGATCCTGAGGGGTTGATGAGAGCTGCCCATAGGATAGAGACCAGGAGTATCATGTGCTATGTTTGCCCCACAGGTGATGACAGCCTCAAGGGAGGTACAGGGTCTCTTCAGTCCGTAAGGTCTTAGATTAGGAGCTTCAAGAAAATGGCAGCTAAGCCAGAGGATTCCAGCCCCAAATCCCAGAGTTTGGGCCTAAGTTTTCTATTCCACTCTTTTAATTAATATTATCGTTACTATTTTTGGTAGTTGAAGTCACTTCAGTAGCCACTGAGGGTGGTGGTTTGTAAACAGACATTGACAGTTACAAACAGCAGTGCAATATTTGACCCAGACTTTAGAGAATGGGAGGCGATGGTGGAGATGAGGTAACTCTTCCCCAACTCGAGTGAACAGACAGCTCCCGCTCTTCTAATGCTGTCCATTAAGAGAGAGAAGGGCTTGGCAGCGGGATGGCTACATAAAGAAGAAGCTACAGAAGAGAAAAAAGAAAGGTTCAGATTCAAATGGATTCTTAGAGCTAAAAAAACAAAAAAAAAAAACAAACTTTTCTACAACCAGCGGTGAAGGTAGCAGTCTGTCAGTTAAAGGGCCAGTGTCATCAAGCATGGTTTGGGGAGGAGTATGTGGAGTGAGCACTCAGTGAGCACTCAGGGCAAGGGAGGGGAGGACGCCTCTGCTGGACACTGAGGGCCATCGATGTACTGGGCAGGCAGGGACGGGAGAACAAGTGTGGTGGTGAGAAACGTGTGAGCCACGGGACGCCACAGGGTGTCTTAGAGAAGCCAGACCAACCAGCAACCCTGAAGTCCACCACACAAGGTAAGAAAGCAGGAGACGGTGGCCATTCCCATTTCTTTATGTGACGTAACAAGCACGTGTGCATACACAGGTATGTCAGGCAGGGACTGGAAAGAACTCACAAACGGGCACACAGAACAACGGTTGGGTAAAAATATATTTCCCCACTTTAAGTCTTGGCACTGGTGATATATGCATAGGTCGCCTGGCACCACACTACATTAACAGACACCAAGTTACTCGGCAGGTTGCTGGGCCAGCACTTTCGAACTTGTCGGAACAATATGCTTCACATCAATACAATTATTTTAGTTCATAAAAAAGACGAGTGTCTAACATGCAGCTTACATACATGACAATCTGCAGTAACACTGAAAGATTACACAACAGTTTAGAAAACATTGGTTATCTTCAAACAGCAAAAAAAATGACAATTCTACAGCTACAGTTTAAGGCATTATCAGCATATTTTAAAATCAAGAAATAGACAAAGTTCTAATGCTGTTCACAGCTTAATTTTCAATTTACTTTTTTAAAATTCCCTTCATACCTACATAGAAACTACACTCTGTGGGTCATGATTCAGCTAACGACTCCATAATAAATGTCCTGTCAATAGAACTAGGACTTTTGGAACCTGACACCTGACAACTCCAGACACTTGTGAATGGCACAGCCGAGGGATTCAGATGGACAGTTCTGGTAGGACCACAGAGAGACAGTACGATGCGGGTAGGGGACGCCTGAACACCAACTCTACGGAACACTCGGGTGTGTCCGGAAAGGGAGACAGCCAAGCCCATCCATTAGAGGTGCACAAGATGGAGAGGAAGCAGGAGCCGTTGCTGGTGAGTTACAAGTAAAGGAGGAGGAAAGAGAAACCCACACCCAACACCAAGTGGCTGAGCGAGACCCTTTTGGACCGATCCCTACAGAGGCCAAGCTGGGAAAACAGTCCTGACCTGCTGCCCATTCGGTCATACCCCACGGCGTGGGTGACAATTACAGGGGACCACAGTCCAGAAGGAGCAGAAGGTGCTCACTGTGTTTGGGCAAAAGATGCAGAGAGGCCAAAGCTGTCCGACCAAAAGAAATAAAAAGAAGTGGCCATTGTGCACCGAGCATAATAAAGGAGATGCGGAATGTCAGGGAGCAGAAAGCAGCCTGACGGCAACATCATTTTCAGGACTTTTGCCCCGTGGACAGTGGGAATCTTTCCCAGCGTTTTTCCACTGTCACAATCAAAGGCCTTCTACAAGACCTCCTGGAGGCTCTACACAACAATGGCTGCAATCAGTAATCAAGCCCTACTTCCTCTGAGACCAAGAGGAAGTGTAAACTGTGAGGCAAAATATGAATGTGGCCGGGATGGATGAACAACTTCTCGGACAATCTAGGACATCTTCTAAAAGAAAACAATCTGCCCCATTTGTTTTCCCTAATCTGAAACAGAAAGATCTGAGTTCTTACTCCTGTACTTACATGCAAAGGCGAAAGCACGTCCAGTTAGATTTGAGAGTATCGTTTATTCCGTGCAGAGCCAGGGACTACTGTGAAGAAAGGTATAGATACGGAAAGAAAAGAGCAGCAATAACCAGCTACCGGAGGCTTGGAGCAGTGGGAGGGAAGAGTTTCAGAAGCAATGCTTTCCCTTTTTGAAGCTTCTTTAGGATTCCCTTGTTTTATTCCCTGACTCTCCACAGGATTTATTTTACTGAGAAAAAAAAACTTAATGCAAAAAAATTTCAATAATCTTGGCATCAAAAAAGTCAATTGTTTGGGTTTTCTTGTTTATTTTTTTTTTTCTGAGCATATCTTTAGAAGCTTTTAGGGGTGCGAGAAATCGAATGCAAAGGGGTATTTTCTATTACAAGGCGCACACACACAAAAAAAAGCTCACACAAGCGTGGCTGAAACAAGCAGACAGCACCAATACTCAAGCTCCTGTGTGGTGCCCAGTGAAGAAGCAAATGCAGCCACGGTTAGTCAGCATGCATTAGTACCTGCCGCTCCACAGCGAGCTAGAAAAACGGAAGCAAAGCCAGTGTCCGCATAGGAGCTCCTCCCTCCACCGGTGAAGATGGTGGCGGCTCCCCAGCCTGGTCTACACCCCAGTGAAGCCAATGTCCTTATTTGTCTAATGAAGCCCAATTCAGTTTAGGAAAGGCCACTGCTTTCTTACAATGGGGAGATGAAGTAAAAGATAACATAAAAACTTGGCTGGGATCAATAGGGGCTGGCTAGGCAATGTTTTCTTTAAGTGTGTGTGTGTGTGACAGAGGGGAATGCAGCCTACGTGATCCCATTCACATGTAACTGGTGGGAGGGAAATGCAGAGGCAAAGGCCTAGGTTCAGGAAAAACAGAAGGGAAGAGCCAAGGTCTAGTTAGAAAGGGGTGGCCAAGCGGGTGACAGGAGGAGCGTCAGAGAAAAGAGGACAGGACAAACAATGCGCCCTTCTCCATTCTTATACAGCAGGCAAGCAGGACACGTCCTAGCTCCTGAGTTAATCTTCATGGGGATGAGGCGAGATAACTGACGGACCCAATAGTCAGAGTGGGTGGAACTGGTCACAGTGAGGGGACAGGAAGGAAAACTCCTTAGAGTCAACTGAGTTTCAACATCAGCACGGAACTGGACCAGAGACTGGCTATCACCCGAATCTATCTCTGCTTTGAGTAGCAGCTGCACTGTCCGTTCACTCCCCTGCTACCTTCAACGGAGGGCATCCTTTCAGACTCATGCTATGGGTAGTACAATGTATAGAAAGTTTCCTCATGGTAACTCATGAAAACTTCTATTAGAAGTAGCCACATCCTAGAATCGGCCTCCAGGTCTCCCCTCAGCCTGCGTAAAGCAAATGCAGGTGTATGTGTGGAGGGGTGACAGGGAAGGGGTGGATAGCATCCCCTCACTGGAAGTGGGAATCCAACCTCATTAATAGAAGATTCATTAGCTAAGCACTACCAGATGAGGTGTTCTTTGAGATCTGGACCTGTGAGAGCATCAGGGGCGCCCTGGGGGGGGGGGGTAAATGTAACCATGTTTCTTATGCCAGTCCGTAGCTTTGGCCTGGCTTTGAAGGTAGGCATGCAGATGCAGACTCCATCCCTAAGACGGTCTAACCAGACCATAGGCTCAGGCCAAATAAGCAAACGCTGAAATGAGAGAGCCATATGCTATCTCGGATGCTCGTTCCTGTTTCTGCCTATTTTCAAGCACATCTCTGGTTTGTGGCAAGTGTGAAGAAGAAGAGAGTGAATTCTGGAGCTGCGCAAGCATGAGATGTACAATGAAGAAAATGCAAGTTGTCATGGCTACTCAGGGTTTTAGCTCAGCTGCTGAGGCGGTGAGTTTTCCCGCCAGACGGACAGGTAGTTATTTTACCCCACTTTCCTTGGTCCAAAGCGACATACAAGGGACAGACATGCTTCCTGCCGCCACTTGGAACAGGCATTACAAGGCAAATCGACTTTCCAGAAACAAAGTCCAGCCGCACGCGCTTGCTGATATCATCCCCTTGTGCTATGGTTTTCCACCACCTGACAACATTCAGTAAAATGAGCTAAGTTACTGGTATTTGGGGAAAGGCTGAAACAACGAATCAAACAGGACACAGATGACAGAGGTACGCTACTACTGCCAAAGCAGGTGAATGCGGGAGCGTCCTTGGCTTGCCAGGCCTTATGCGAAGCTTGCACTGCAAGTTAAAAAACAAAACAAAAGTTAGAAATGATAACAAATTAAATGAAAAGAAAACCAGGAGCGCCAGCACCAGCATTCAGTGGTGGCAAATGCTCATGCAATGATTATGGGACTGAGAGAAATTAAAAGAAAAACCCAAGGAGTCTACAGGAAAAGCAAAGCAAACCTTGAGCCCTGGATAGAGACCATGTGGCTCAGTTTCCTTTTGCATGGAATTAATATTCATGAGTGACTTTGAAACCAAAGCACGGCCCAGTGGACGGATCCACTGTCTGGTGTGTTTTCTCAAATAACATGAAACTATCGTCTGTAAGGAGTAGAGAGTACACTGGGACTGAACAGAAAAGTCGTCTTCCACTTCTGGGCTGTGGGAGGAGGAGTCAGAGAATAAACATAAAATAGGCATCTTGGTATGAATGACTTAGAGAAGCTAAAGTAGCTTTGCAAACTGCAATCTAGTAGGTGGACGACATGCTACTGGTCTAGCTGGGAGGGGCTGAAAAAGAACACAGTTAGAGCTACAACACCACCAAGAGCTTTCCCCTCTTAGCACCAAAGCAATGCCAAACCTGGGATCTGCACAGCTGGTTTTAGGCAACTCCAAAACATGCAACTTTATTACTTAGCAAAACCAAACCAACAACAAAAGATACTTGTTTAAAAAAAAGAAAAAAGCAGGTGAGCAGCTGGCAGTATAAAGTGCAGTCGTCACATGCCAGCTTAGGATGATGGCACTCAAAGTCTTCACTGGGGTCAGGCGTGTCCTTGCCAGCTTAGGATGATGGCACTTAAAGTCTTCACTGGGGTCAGACATGTCCCAGCAAATGCCTCCTGGTGACCGTGTAAATCGTTTTCAGGAGAGGGAGGGACACTGTCCACTAGAAAACTTGTCCTCAGGCAGTCCTACCACAGCAGTTCAGCCCCAGACGAGGGAAGTGGCTAGGTGGCCAGAGATGGCAGAAGGTGGGGTCCAGCTAATGGCAGTGCTAGGGTTAGTTCTACTTTGTAATCTTAAGAAATGTTCCATACTCTCATGCCACTTACAGGTCAAGGGGAGGTAGAAAGCCTTACCCTATGTTAAAAAAGGAGTGCATTGTTAGAAAAAAAAAGAGTTTAAAACTATTAGAAAGTGGATTAAGACTTGCCGAGGGTGCGCAGCAGGTGGAAGAGCATCCCTCAGAAGTTTTCTGTGCAGCGAAGCCAGCTCCCAAGAGGCATGAGGTAACACTTGCACCTGCTGCAGCTATGACTAGGAGGAAGAACCATCCTCTTTCTTGGTTGCCCTGGTTACTGTCTTTCTGTGGTCCTCTCTAGCCAAAACCTTCCACTGATAATAAGAGGGGTAAACTTTTTTCTTTTTGGACTTTTTTTTTTTTTTAACAATTCAGGCTTCCAACTAGCCCTCGATTTCATTATACAAGCAGAAGTATGGAAAAGGTAAGAACCAACTGACACAAAAAAATACTGTCAGTCACTGAGCCTGGTGATTATTGTGAACCATGTCTAACACCATCAACAATAAATGAGAATATATAAATAAAGTTAAAATAGATTTTTAACACAGACGTCATGTAAACTTTAAGAGCATTATACATTGGTTAAGCCTAGGATGAGAAGAGACTAGGGTAGCTTGTTCCAGAGCAAAAGATGTCCGTTACTAAACGGAGGCTTCTGACGGAGGGACAATAATGATCAGCTCGTGGAATTTTTATTGCTGAAAGGCACATCCAGTATACATGAAATGACTTGTTAACATTGCTGGTCTTTCATAAACAGTTTTAGTTTAAAACTTGAATCTCTACCCACTTGAGTGCTTCAGGGTGAGAAAGCCTACCCTTTAGACTTCCTAAGCCGCTCGCTCGCTCGCTTGCTCTCTCTCTCTCTTACACACACACACACACACACACACACACACACACACAAACACTTCTGTGGTTTTTCTCAGATAAGAGATTTTGGTCAGGGTTCAATGCCAAATGACTTTGACTGGCTTGCCACGTGGGGACGCCATTCTCAGGATTAGCTTTTCCAACACACAGAGCAACAAAGAACTGTATTGAACTAGATCACTGAGGCAGTTGTTTCTCTCAGAGCTAACTCAGTTCGGGCTGCTGGACTCTTTGATGACTTGGATCTACACCAACCCTCATTAAAGCCATAAGTTCTCTATGTGGACTACTTCCATTATTGTTTAGACCGGTTTCCTGCTCCTCTGTTCTCTGGACACGTCTCCTACTGCCTCAGGAGCTTGCAAAAGCAATGTGTCGGAGAGCATGCTTTACTAGTCTTTCAATGTCACCACAGTGACAGAGGCCACAGTGCCTTAGGGACTACACCTGAGTCAGGATTAAGTGACCAGAGCACTGGACTGGCTTACCAGCTATTGGCCTCAACTGGGATTGGGTGGAGACTCAATCCTAAGGGCTACAGGTTTTTTTTGTTTTGTTTTTTTCAAGACAGGGTTTCTCTGTGTAGCCCTGGCTGTCCTGGAACTCACTCTGTAGACCAGGCTGGCCTTGAACTCAGAAATCCACCTGCCTCTGCCTCCCGAGTGCTACAGTTTTCAAAGAAAGAGATCCCCTTGCTTGCCCCGGCCCACCATTTGTGTTGTTACTCAGCTGACAGCTTTTCTCTCCAAACCTTAGCCTCCAAGCACAAAGAGCAAGAACCCTAAGGAGGCCCCAGGGTCGCCCATACAGCTACACTAGCTCAGCAGGTTCTACAGAGGAGGGCGGCATCCCAGGACAGCCCATGGTCGCGGAGCCATGGAAACGTTTTCCAAGGGCTTCCTTAGCACCGTACGGTGACTCAAGGAACAGCTCCAAAACCCAGGAGTTCAAAGAAGGGCGCTTCTCTGCTAGTTCGGACAGCTGCTGCTGGGATGCCACAGGAAGTGACAGCCCAAGAGAGCATCCAGCCCTTTGGCACGCAAAACCAAGGCTGTATGGAAACCACTCTGTGTGGGGTGTGGGGGGTGCCATGAGGGTCGCTAGGTCTGTGCTAAATGGGTGGGCATTGTGATTGAACTTCACAATACGATCATCCTCCAGAAAAACCAGCACCCACTAGCTGCTGTTTGGAATCTGAAATTCAGTAGCTGGCTCGCCATCCTGTCTTAATAGAACAGAGAACCTGTGTGAACAACTGCGATTTTTAAATTGCTTTTTACCAAGCATCTGAGAAAGCCTGCAGAGGCACTACGAGAACCCGCCTGTCTCCTCTGCATCTCCTAGTATTGCTATAGAAGCTGCTACGGAAGTTCACAGGCCACTGCTCTCCTGATTGCTCGGTCACTATAGTAACGCTTATAAGTTAACCCTTTGTACCCTTTAAAAATACCTCTAAAACCTCTGTAGTCTTCCCTGCACTGTAGAGAAAAATACTTGCTTCTATTTTCCTGGTGACGGCCAGCTTCAGTCTGTAAGTAGGAAAAGGCAGACATGCAAGAGGAAGAGATGGTTAGCGGTCCCCGGGAGGCGGGCGACACCTGCTTACTTTTTCTTATCCTTGTCCCTCTTGGTTTGCTGGGCCCCAGACTGCTGGGCCTGGGATTGCAAAAGCTGAGCCGCCGCCTTCTTCTTCTGGAAGTTGCTCAGCTCTTCCTCGAGCTCCTTCTTTTTGTCTTCCACCTTTTTCTTCTCCTCCTGGTGAGTCCGCTTCAGGAGGTCAAACTTCTCATGAAGCTGGGAGGAAGAAAGGAAAACAGGCATGGCGAAAGGAATGGAAGTCTGTGTGAGCCCGTGCACCATCAGGACGCGTAGCCCGTGGCTGTGCTCGCTTTATAGTGGTTAGAATAGCAATGGTCCCCACAGGCTCATAGATTTGAATTCTTAGTCACTAGGGAGTCATCACGGTACTACACTAGGAGGTGTGGCCTTGTTGAAGGAAGTGTCCCTGGGGACGGCTTCCAGGCCCTGTGTATGGCTCTCTCTTCCTGCTGCCTGCAGATCTGCATGCAGAAGTCTCAGCTACTTCACCAGCACCGCGTCTGCCTGCCTGCTTGCTTGCTGCCATGCTCCCCTCCATGAGGACAATGGCTAAACCTCTGAAATGGCAAGCCAGCCCCTAATTAAATGGTATCTTCTATAAGAGTTGTCATGGTCGTGCCGTCTCTTCACAGCGACAGGACAGTGACTAAGTCAGGTCTGTGTGGCTGATGAAGGGGAAAGGGGCAGATGCTGAGCCCTAAGCTTTTCTGCCACTTGACTTCATCAGGCTAAACCCCCTGGGGCACACTTAGTGATGACAAGGTATTTATTTATTTATTTGTTTTTTGTTTTTCTGATTCTGTGGCCCTGGCTATCACTGAACTCATTAGACCAGGCTGGCCTCAAACTCACAGAGATCTGTCTGCCTCTGCCTCCCGAGTGCCGGGACTAACAGCATACACTACTATGCTCTGAAATAAGGTACATCATTTTGAAAGCATATAGATAGATGGCCAGCAAGGTGGCTTAGTAGGTAAAGGTGCTTGCTGCCAACCCTGTCCCGAGTTTGATCTCTGAAACCAACATGATAGGAGAGAAAATTGATTCTTGCAAGTTGTCTTCTGACCCCCCACACCCCCCCCACACACACAATTTTAAAGGATGTATTATTTTTTTAAAAGCATGAAAAAGGCAAAAATTAACCGTAAGCCTAACAACAAAGTCACCCTTCAAACAAAACTGGATTCTTGCTTCTGGGCCTTTCATAATTCAGTGTTGTGCACATAGAAGCTTAGCTAAACACATTGTTTAAATAATAAGATGAATAATTATTAGCTTTTGACAAAAAGAAAATCACAATCATGGGTACAGCTCAGCCGTAGGCCTACTATGC
Source organism: Tokudaia tokunoshimensis (assembly GCA_036184795.1). Taxonomy (NCBI): domain Eukaryota; kingdom Metazoa; phylum Chordata; class Mammalia; order Rodentia; family Muridae; genus Tokudaia; species Tokudaia tokunoshimensis. Next base: position 14,128,600 of record BTHU01000014.1, read on the forward strand.
AGGTGTGCAGGTCTGGCTTCATCTTCTGAACCAAACAACAAGATAGCCAGAAACAAGAACTGAAAGGGGTGGGGGGTGGACAACGGATTGCCAAATTCTGCATTTTATCTCATCACAACTAGGTTACGGTCAGCCAATTTTCTTTCCTCTGCAGCACAACCATGCTGAGTACTTTGCGTAAATGGCCTCTAAGATCCACTAGCTTCTTTGAAAATATTTATTTTTTAATGTGTATATGTTTTGCCTCCATGTATGTCTGGGCACCACTGCGTCTGGTACCCACGGAGGGCAGGAGAGGGCACTGGATCTCCTGGAGTTACAGATGGTTGTGAGCCATCATGTGGGCACAGGGGACTGAAGATCAGTCCTGGGGAAGAGCAGTCAGTGCTCTTAACCACCGCGCCATCTTGGCAGCCCTAAGTTTCATCCGTCTTTAAAAACTAAAATGAGTCGCAAACATTATTCCTGAGAGTAGTGAGCCACCAGGAAGCACAGCTGGCCTGGATGGGGACCGGGCGGAGTCAGAGGACACCAGGCAGGAAATATGCTGGAATGAGGGCGGTGGGCACAAGTGTGGGGTGTGGGGGATGCCATAATGCAAAACGCCTCCACGGTTTAGCTCGTTTAGTTGGCCGAACCCCAAATCTCACACTTGAAGACTTATAAACTGAGGGAACTCGGAGCTGAAAAGACCACAGGATCAGCTAGAGACCTAAGATCTTAGGTCTCTTATCTACTGCAAACATCACTCAACTTTATGGCTCTCAGTTTACCATCTGCTAAATGGGGACAGGAATATTTGCCAGCATCTCTTGCCTGGTGAGGAGGCTGCTCTCGTGATAGGAAGGGGAACTGCTCTGTACCACTGTGAAGTCTCATTAACCACAACCTGCTGATAAAATGCCAGTTTCAGTTCCTGGAGGACAGACAAGACAGCTCACCTCTTTCTCCGCCTCCTTGAGCTCCGCCTCTTTCTCCTTCACCCTCATGACGAACATCTGCCTCATCTCCTCCTCTTTCTTCTGCAGCTCTCCCAGGAACTCATTCCTCTTAGCTTCGTATGTCTCCTGAAGACTATTAAAAGTCCGAAAGGCAAGACAGGGCATAAGACAGCATCGTAAATTTCAGTTCACGCCATTTCTCCCTCTCTGGTTCCAAAAGGAAAGGCACAACTCCTGCTTACCACACTGAAGCTCAAATCAAGAGTCTTATTCTTATTTATTTATGCCAACATTACAAAGGAAAACACATCCAAAAGCATAATGCAACACTAGAGGCCTGCAGGTAATCAGCCACGTTTCTTGCAAAAACAGGCCGGCCTGGCATCATGGGTGAAATGACAGGAATTGGAGTCAGACAGAGCTGTATAATTCTGGCCTCAGCAGCTGACTGACTTTGGTAGGCACAGCTCTCCAGTCCCCTGCACAGGGCTTCAGGCATAGTAACATTTACCTCCACGGGATAAGATTGTGCAACTGAGTCAGGCGTTACTTGAGAAAAGTATCTGCCGTAGAGCAGTGTTCACTAATCTCCCTCTACCCTCCAAAGGGCACACGGGCTTAGCGAGAAGGCTACCTTCCAAAGCCGGGGGAGAAAACCGTCATGATTCAAGCCACATTTCAGTTTCAAGTGGTATGGGGAGGAGTCTTATTTTCATTTTGAATCCTGTACTCTTCCCTTCTGGAAAACTCAAGAGTTTCATACTGAATGTCATGAACTGTATCTCTAAGTCAGAACAAAGGCATTTACAGAGAAAGCTGTAACGAGACTATATAGTCAATAGATCTTAACCACTAAAGAAAGTTCTCTTGCTACATCGAATTTGTTCCCTGATCTCACCCAGAGGGGCTAAGAACATGAGTAGAGGCAGAGTCGGGACTTGAACTCCCAGGCTCCTCAGTCAGTGGGTCCTCAACACTGGTCCTGGCCAATGCATTCGACTTAACAAAAGTTTTTGTTGTTCCACTTTTGTGCATGAAAACAAATACTCCATTACCATTAAAAAAAAAACACTTTTTTATCAGAATTAATAACCCCAGAATGGGCTCACTTTATGGGGTTATCATCTGGGAAATTCATTGCAAGCACAGACAGACTTGCTACACCTTCACAGGGCCATCCTATGTGGTTGAAGATAGTTTCACAAGCCTGCAGGACTGAATTAAATGATAAGTTGGTCAGAAGTTAACTTCTTGGATAGAAGTCCTTTGTGTGAGATTTACACTTGTTCTCACCAAATGCAGACTTGCTTACGGGAGTGCAAAGTTGCACCGTGTGGGGGACTTGCCCAGAAAGTACTGAACTTTCTCTAAGTGATTCCAAGGGAGAACTCGTCCACCAAGGGGCCAGTTAGCCCCAGGAGGAGACTGTTTCACTGAGCACTGACAGCCAGCCTCAAGTTCTCGGGCCAGCCATCAGTTCTGTGACTTGCAGATTTCAGAACATGTCCCAGGAACAGCCAAAAAAGATGGAAAACAGGTTGTTCAAAGGCACTATGGTTTTAATCAGAAGAGGCTCAGAATCCTGGCAAACCTCACATTGGCTCAACTGAGATTCCTATTTAAGAAACAGCTTGGGCTCAAACTGGACAATCCCTTCCTCTACCAATAGGTGGCGACCTGGCCTTGAGCCTCACCTTCCACAGTGACTTGGAGCTATTCCATTCAACCCAAACTTTCTCCACCATGGAGGTGGGGTGGGGGTGGGGGGTTGTCTATTGAAAGGAGGACAACTGCTAGGGTGCTGAACCTACCTCCCCACCCCGAATTAATTTATTTATTCGTTTTACATTTTACATCCCAATTGCTGCCCCAACCTCCCGGTTCCCTGCCCTGAGTCCACCTTCTTTTAAAATGTTTTCTGTTTTTGATTTTTAAAGATTTATTCATTTATTTTATGTATAAGAGTACACTGTAGCTGCCTTCAGACACCAGAAGAGGGCATCAGATCTCTTTACAGATGGTTGTGAGCTACCATGTGATTGCTGGGAATTGAACTCAGGACCTTGGAAGAACAGTCAGTGTTCTTAACCGCTGAGCCATCTCTCCAGCTCCCCCCACCCCCTTTAAAGTTTTCTAAAATTTATTTTTATGTGTATGGGTGTTTTGCCTGAATGTATGTCTATGCACCGCATGTGTGCCTGGTGACCAAAGAGGCCAGAAGAGAATGTCATATCCCGTGAAACTGAAGCTGCAGATGGCCTTGAGGCACTGTGTGGGCGCTGGGAATCAAACCCAGGTTCTCTATAAGAACGGCCAGTGCTCTTAACCGCTTAGTGGTCTCCCCAGCCACAATTACCTTTCTCCCTTGCACATTTTGCGTGCCCATCCATCTGCGATGTGGGAAATCATACACATTTCCTAAGCTTTTTCCTTTCCTGCCCTCTGTCTGAGTTGTACACCAGTGAGATAACAAGAGCGCCCGAGGGCTGGAGAGACAGCTGGGGGGGGGGTCAGACTGCTGGTTGTTCTTCCACGTGACCCAAGTCTGGTTCCCAGCACAAGCGTCAGGTGGCTCACCCGTAATCTGGGGTGATCTGACACCCTCTTCTGGCCTCTGTGGGCAGACACTTGCACATGCACACAGATACACACACACACACACACACACACACACACACACACACACACACACACGCATGCACATATGAACGCACGCGTGCACATGCACTTTATAAAGAAAAAGTTCTTGAGAAGAACCCTAGGAAGTTAAGTCTGTCAAAGACAAATGAGTGGGGGCAAATGTCAGCCAGCAGCTGCATCCTGTGAGGCTGTGGGTCAGGCACTACACCCCACAAACATAATTAGGAGCTAGGGCTCAGGGGCCAAGGAGGCACGGATTCAGAACAACCTCCTTTCCTTAACTACTAGGACTTTAGGCAGGCTGCTTACACTTTCGGTGTTTTGAATGCTAACACTATAAATGTGGGCAGCCATACCAACATCACCTGGTTAAGATGATAATGAAAAGTGGTTATCTCAATGCCTGATAATTAACCCCACCTCTCGCCAAGCTACTGAGGGACCGAAGCATCAGTCCAGCAACTCTTCCTGTGGTGCCCGGACATACCACTGCCTGAGACGCCGGTCAGCTGCGTACGCTCATACCTGAAGGGCTTGCTGTCGGGGTCGGTGTCTTTGAAGCCCATCTCCTCAAGCTTACAGCGCCGATACAACTCATAGTGGCGAGTGTGCGTCTGCTCTCGCAGGTCCTCCATGTTCACGCGGATCAACATCTCCCTCAGCTTCACAAAGTCACAGTGGTTTTCATTCTCAACTACGGGAAAAGTAAGCCAAGGAGAGGAAGGCCATCAGCAGCGACGCCGCTGAGAAGCAGGGTGAGGCTCCAGAGGGGGTGTCGTCACCCCTCCAAAGATCTAAGGTCCCGAAGGCATAGAGGATGTCTTGCTGGCTCCTCCCTCCATTCTCAAGGAAGCCCTGAAGAGGGTGGCGGAAAGACTTCATGATCCCTCCTTTACCTTTCAACCATTCTGCCTGCCAAATGGTGACCCTTCCCCTGCAGAGGCAGAGTCTGGGTTTGAGATGCAGCTGACAGCCCAACACAGGTAGTAACATCTGGCTCCAAAGTCAGACTCCATACTGTCCCAACCCAGCAGGGCAGGGCTTAAAGACCATGATTCTTCCTAACTACCAGATTTCTGCTGAAACAGCATTTCCTTGGAAAACAACTTTCCCAGAGAGGAGAGAGACACAAGCTCTTCCCAGCTATCTGGGGCTTTGCTGACGAGACAGGTGCACACTCTTTATGAAGAACGGTCTCCTAATTTTACTGACTTCCTAAAGAGCCCAACATCTTGAGGGGCCGCCTCCAGCTCAGGGCTTGTAGCTGCTTCTCAGTCTGTCTACCTGCCTCACTGATGACCATTTTTTTCTTCCTCACATCCATGGTGGCTAAGCATGGGGGGGGGTACTGCAGGAAGCATGGGGGGGGGACTAGAGGTGGGGAATGGGGGTGGGGGAAATAGGGAAGACAGCCTCACAAATCCCCACATGTCCCGTGTTGACATCTCCTTCCACATCGTGGGGCAGGAAGAAATGTGGCTGTCATTTCTTCATCACGGGCACTCTCCCATGACAGGACGTACCCTGCACCACACCCCAAGGGTACTGCCTGGCCTTCGCCATCTTGTTGCCAATCTTCACCTCTTCGGTACTGCCAACCACTGCGAATGGGAGATGGACCTGCCAGGTGACAGAGAAGTAAACGGTTACTTCCCACAGCACAAGCAGAGCTCCTGACCCTATCGCTAGAGAGGGGTCTCCTTCCTCAGAGGCAAGAGAAAAGGTGGGAACATGAAGGACAGGCAGGGGTGACTATAGTCTGCCCTTCATGAAGCACAGTCTCCATGATCTTGTATGCTAGCCTAATACAAGCTAGATTTAAGAAGGAACTCGAGCTTGCTCTGCGTGTCCTCTGTCACAGCTGACACTGTGACACTCTGCATCCAGGGTACTTAACATATGGCTTGTGAAGGAGCACAGGAGAGATAGGTCAGCGGTTAAGAACACTGGCTGCTCTTCCAGGGAGCTGAGGTTCAATTCTCAGCACCCACAAGGTGGTATTTCATAATCATCAGTAACTCCAGTTCCAGAAGACATGATGTCCTCTTCTGGCTTCTGTGGGCACTGCATGCACACGATACATAGATACACATGCAGACAAAATGTCCACACACAGAAAATAAAAATAAGTAGATCTTTGGTTGGTGGCTCAGAGCATACACAGGCTGGTCTAAGACATCTGGCACATACATAGCAGAGGGCTGCCATGTCTGGCCTCAGTGGGAGAGGATGAATCTAGTCTTGCAGAGTCTTGATGCCCCAGGGTAAGGGGTTATAGCGGTGGAGGCTGCCCGCTCAGAGGTGAAGTAGGGATAGGAGGAGGAACTCTGTGAAGGGGGGCTGGGGGGCAGCATTGGGGATATAAATAAATAAATTTAAAATAAAATCTTCATACACACAGACACACACACACACACACACACACACACACACACACACACACACGGCTTGTGGGATCAAGATGCTCGCTTTTAAATTTCATTTACTTTTAGTTGATTCACATGCAAATTTTAAGATGAACGCAATGGAAAATATCTTCCCATTAAATATTACATTTATTGACTAGTAGGCCTCTGCATTTCATTTAGCTTTGAGCTCAAATCAAATCTTAAGAGAACAGCTCTATGACAGTAATGCAAGTGTTAAGAAAAATTATCGTAGGTAACTGTCTACATATTGAAAAACCTCTAAAGTACGTTAGGAATAACTGATACTTGGATCTGCCTCTCGGCTAGAATTTCATGACACGTAAATGAAGATCATTTGTTACTGATGGATGTGAAATCTGACTTGAGGTGGGAGGTGGGAGTCGTTAAAACGTATACACTGGATTCCGAAGACCTGCTAAGGAAGCATCACATTGGTGAGATCTAAGTGGACTGTACTGAGCTTCGTTTTATTTCTACTGAACTGTACTGTTTTCTTCCTGGCTTTGCAGTGCTGGGGTGGGACCCGAGGCCTTGCGCATGCCAGGCGAGAACAGAGCTGAGCAGAGGCCACAACTGCAGAACTATTTCAGACAGGCTCATCAGTGCACAAACTTCAAGTCAGAAATACACTGTAGTCCAAAAGACTGGCTTGAGTCCGGCACCCCAGCTTAGCTCGAGCAGAGATGGTATGGTGTCCAAGACGACGGCCTTTTCCACATTGGGTCATCTGGTAGTTATGACTACATCCTGAGTGTGGGGGAGAAAGCTAACTGCTTTTCTATCAGCGCGCGCACACGCGCGCGCGCGCGCACACACACACACACACACACACACACACAGAGTAAGGAGATCTTTAGAGCTGCTTTGAGGATTATTGTTTATGGTTTCCTCTCCACTGCTGAGAAGGGAGACAATGTTTTCAAGATAATCAGGCAGAGTCCACAGCTCAGGTTGCAGGTTGCAGGTTGCGGGTGGCATTTTGTGTGATGCACAGATATCTGAATTTCCTAGTCCAGGGGACTCAGGCGCAGCAGTTCTGAATGAGCACACGGCTCTTACTGAAGATCAGAGTACTGCCTCCAGCACTCACGCTTTGGGACAACTCACAACCACTCCAGATCCAAAGCCTCGGGTCTCACGCGCACATATTTGAATACAGATACACACCCATACACATGGTTAAAAATAGACAGGGCAGGACTATGTAACTCTGGCTGGCCTGGAATTTGCTATATAGACCAGACTTGCCACAAATTCATAGACATATGCCTACCTCTGCCTCCAGGTACTGGGATTAAAGGCATGTGCCACGTCCTGAAAGTAAGGGGAAAGGGATCTTTCTAGACAACTTGACATATCAACCTAGAAAACAGTTCCCACTCAATGTGACAGGAACAACTGGCAAGTTTAGCTTTAATAATCAATAAGTATATGCGACATGAAATTTGGTAGGGGTCCTGTCAACAGGAAGAAAAAAGTCAGAAGGGACAGGGGTATATAGCAAGATGATGGGTAAAGGAGGGGACGAAACCAAGGATACCATGCTTCCTCACGTATGAGATCCTAGATATAAATGCGTGTGTGCATGCATGTGTGCTTATGTGCATGTGTGCACGCATGTGTGTGACAGGAAAGCAGAAAGGAAGGAAGAAAACTACAAAGTCGGCACCATGTTCAACATGACCTAGCATCTTGTTCTAACTGGGGCAACGAGAGAATCAAGGTAAGACACACAGACACACTGAGGTAGTTTGAATATGCTTGACCCAGGGAGTGGCACTATTAGGAGGTGTGGCCTTGTTGGTGGAAGTGTGTCACTTTGGGGGTGGGCTTTGAGACCCTCCTCCTAGCTGCCTGAAGACAGTCCTCTCCTGGCTGCAGGTGGATCAGGAGGTAGAACTCTCAGCTCCTCCAGCGCCATGGCTTCCTGGATGCTGCCATGTTCCTGCCATGATAACGGACTGAACCTCTGAACCTGAAAGCCAGCCCCAATGAAATGTTGTCCTTTATAGGAGTTGCCTTGGTCATGGTGTCTCTTCACAGCAATGGGAACCCTAAGCCAGAAATTTACATGAAAACCCTAACATAAAGGTCAGGTAGACTGTGCACACTGCCGGAGCCACACCTACTACCACACAAGACCTGGAACCTCAGTGAGCTAATTATGTACAGCACAGGGGATGGGCTTGCTAGTGAGAGGTCTCTATAGGTAAGAGTTACCCTCATGAAAGAAGCTGCAGTTGCTAGGTTTTGCACATACTAGTCAACCATTGGTACACTCATACTTGTGCACACTGTCAATGTTCACACTAAGACTAGAGAAAGGCTTTCCATCCCCCTGAGCCTAGCGGCGGAGTGTGTGTGAGTGTGTGTGTGTGTGTGTGTGTGTGTGTGTGTGTGTCAGTCAATGCTGTTCCTGTGGATCTGAGGCACTGGCCTTTGGTAGCGCCATCCCCACATCAAGCAATACACATTCCCTCAGGATTTCAATAGCTCCTTACACACTCACTCAGGGCTTCCTCAGCTCCCCGCAGGTAGGGATTAATATGAGCAAAGTACTATGAGAGATAATTTTGAAAAACATTTATTTTGTCCACTAAAAAAATTTAAAAATACTTAAAACTCCCCAAAATTTGGTAGATAAATTATGGCTGGGAAAAGAAGCAACTGATCCAGACATGGCGATTTATGGCTATCATCCTAGCACTCAGGAGGCTGAGGCAGGAGGATCAAAAGTTGAAAGCCAGCTTTGGCTATACTTTGAGTTTGAGGCCAGTTTGGGTAGATGAAACTTGGTCATGAAGTCAATGAAGAACCAGTGAGCGGTTCATTTATCTCCTGATGGCTACCTCTCTGCTGTGGATAGCATCCCTCACTTTTTGGTTTACCTTGAGATTCAGGAAAATGCAGTGGAAAGGCACAGAGGAGAAGGCAGCTCTAAGGCAAATGGGAGGCGGGCAACCATATTTCTGCTATCACCAACCGAGTAAGGAGATTCCCCTCTTTGAGCTGCTTTGAATAAGGTCCTGTATTTGTGTCACATTCCTAGAAGACTCCCCATAAAAATCAGAGTGGGCAGAAAGCTGAAATAATCCTGCCTTCTTTTCCCACTTAACAGTGAGAGAAACTGAGGCACAGGCTAGTTAAATGGCTGACAGTCCCACTGAGGATTCTCCAACCCCTCCGCAGTGCTAGCACCACACAAGCTTTCTGAAAGGCCTCCCTCTGGTCCGCGTTCAGCCGAGGACTTACACTCATCGTTGCATTAATCTCGGCCACCGTTTCCTCGTCTGTGGGGAACTGATATATCTGGACTCCGTTGCTAACTAGTTCACTCATGATCTTACTCTTGAATTTGTGCAATTCATTCTTGGCAATGGTGTCGGCTTTCGCAATGATGGGGATGATGTTCACCTGCAAAGCAAACATGTCCACGTTCACACAATCCCACAGCCAGAAAGAAAGCTAGACAATGAAAATCTGCCACAATGAAAGGAGAGTCACAAGGCAACATTGTAACGTGCAGGCGATGCTGAGATCAGACTTCCTCCTGGATGAGAAATTCAAACACAGAATCCTCTCAGCTCCCCTCTGACTTCCTCTCATCCCACACTGACACTTATTTGTAATTTCCTCTCCTGCACCAAATCCCACTTTACAGAGTAAACGGAAGTGTTTTTACTCAGTGACAGTGACAGCAAGGAAGTCAGTCCACTCTTTGAATAAACAGCCACTCCTTTTAAGGGCTTGATTTCTGTGTGCCGATGCAACGCTGGTCAAAGCGGAGCATTATCAGGGCTACACTGCATCACCTTTTTTTTGTGATGACCTGGAAATTCCTGGGAGAGATTCAAGTATTAAGCCAAAAATTAAAATAAAATAAAAATAATTTTAAATCATCCACTTTTTAAATTTTCAAAGTTAAGCGTTAATTCTTTTGAAAATCAGTTTTTAATCAAATGACACTTTCATCTCATTAAAAAGGTCCCATATTGAAAACAAGGCTCACCTTGAGCACGGTGGTACACACCAGAATCCCAGCACTAAGGAGAGAGAGTCAGGAGGATGAAGAGTTCAAGGCCATGCTCGTCTACATCGTAGGTTTGAGGCTGACATGGGCTCCATGAAACCCTGGCTCAAAAATGATGGCTAATTATCAGAGCATCAGTTATTAAAATAGGGTGCATTCAGAGTTTGACCTTAATGGAAGACATCCCAGAATAAGCTCAGGACACCTGGGTATGCAGGAACAAAGCCCAAGGTAAGAAGGACACCGTTGGCTCGACTTTTCAAGAGGACTCACACAGCTAGCCTCAAACACTCTGCCCTGAAGTTGGTTGGTGCTCCTGATTCTCCTGTCTCCTCCTGCGTGCTGGGACTACAGATACGAATTCATTTTTTTTTTAATTCACAGTTTAAGATGAACTTTCTCCTTCTCCCTCATAGGCACAGAGGCTTTAGTGAGATACTCTGGATATCTGGTATCTAGACTACACTCTCTGCCCAGATCACGGCATTTCAGAGTTTTCAGTCGCATTCAAACTTCTTGTTTTCTTTTCCACGGGCCAAGTCAGAACCCTCTGACAAACAAGAACAAGAGACCGTGCTGACAAACGTGCTTGTGTTCAACACATCTCTCGGACCCCCCCAAACCGCACAGGCTCGGGGCTCCCTCTGGTTAAGGAGAACATCCGTGACAACAGGCAAGGGCTTGATCGGAACCTCACAGGCAGAGTCAGGACAACCTGTGTGCACACTCCGGACTGAGACTGTTTCAAAGACAACAGCCAGCCGTGTGATTCCTTGGCCTAACTGATGAGGGTATAGACAGAGGCATCAAACCCTCACACAGGCGGGTGCTTTCACTCTTCTAAGATGATAATTGCGTAACACGTCCCTTCATCTTTATAAATGAAACTGAATAAATAGCGCTGAAAGATGCTACCTAGCTCCCCAACAAGATCGTAGTCGAGCCATCTGGAAGCTCAGCTTGCTCGGCAGCCGAACCTTCTAGGTAGTTTGTGTTGGTTGCATTTGTTCAGTTTCTAGTTTTCTCCTTTTCTTTTCAACTCTCAAACAGAAAACCACAACCCCCCTCCCCCCGCCCCTTCCCCCCCCCCACACCTTTCTTTAGGATGCCTCTACAAGTGGATGCTTAGAGAGCAAAAGACAAAGCAGGAGTAGCCCTCCCCCACATGGGATCTGCCACCACCAGAGCAAAGCCCCCAGGAATCAGAGTTCAGATAATGGAACAGGGTAAGGAAGAATGTCTATTATCCTTGCAGAGCCCGTTGGAGCTATAGTAGTAGTGGTAGTAGTAATGGTAATGGCAGTGGAAGTAGTAATAATTAATAATAATAATAAGAAGAAGAAGAAGAAGAAGAAGTGTTTCAAGGTCAGTAGAGTATCTTTCTGTAAGGCACTTTGCCCATAGATCCTAGGAACCCAAAGACCCTAGCTAGTCCAGAAAGGAGCCTGGGAGGGCAGGCTGATTGCTGAACATTCTCTTTATGTTTTTGTTCTCTTTATTTTAAACAGTATTTGGGGCATGGTGTATGCACCCAATACCACACCCTAAGGGCTCTGGACGTCCAGTAAGAATCTGCACTGTCAAAGGGAGTTAGTCCGGGAGCAAGTATGATGGCTTGGCTTGTGATCATTCTTGATGCCCTTTGCGTGATGGATTTCGGAACATATTGTTTTCTGTTCATTTCAAAACAGAAAACTGAATTAATTATAAGCCTGGACATCAGATTTTTATCACACTGAACAACCCCTTCCTTCGAGAGAAGTAAAGACAGAGACTACAAACATGACAGGCCAAAAATAAAACACAGACTTCACTTTCTGTGGAGACACACGTATCTTTAAAATCTAAAAGGCTGCGTGTCCTCGGGCAGGCAAAAACATTAGAACCCGATCCTACTCTAAACTTCAAATTAAAGCCAGCTCTTTGTACACCTCCAGGAGGGCAAATAATCATCACATTTATATCTTAGTCTCCGTTTAAGAACTAAGTGCAGTTTCGTGAATTGGCTTAGTCTCCTCCTGCCTAACACCGAGAAGAGGTTTTTAGGCACTTATGTGGCCAAACTCTATGGCTCTGTAATCCAGGACCAAAGAAAGCAATAACAGTGACCCAGCTATATGCATCACAGCAGCTAAGCTAAGCCTTAGAGAAATGGAGGCGTGAAGGAGTGTGCGTGGGACCACGTCCGGTACCTTGCTGTCCAGCTTCTTCATGGTGACCAGGTCCAAGGACTTCAGTGAATGTCCGGTGGGGGCGATAAAGTAAAGGCAGGCGTGAATCCTCGTGTCATGGTAGTTGAAGAGAGACCGCTTAATCTTCAATTCCTCTTGCAAGTAGGCCTCGAACTGGGCGTCAATGTATTCCACTATAGGCTTATAGCTGGAATGCAGAAGAACATTTTAAAAACACAGTTTCAAGATTGTTTGAGTCAGTGAAAGATTGCAGGTAGCTGCAGTCTTTCACTGAACATTACAGCTGATACTCTGCCCTAGGAGCTGGGACCCAAGTTCTTTACCTTTCCTGCCCTGACTCCCCTGAATCACGTATGCTGGCCCCGAGGCTTCAGTCCTCGCTTGTGCTCAGCATCCACTTAAAATGTCCTTTAGCTAGAACCTCTAAGAGATCATGGATCCCAGCAAAGTGATTCTGACAGTCTCTAATGTCTGCTTGGCACTGGTGCATAGAATGAAATGGGTTTGTGATTTCAGAATGGGGCATCACCCTAGTCCTAGGCACATCCGCCCCACAGAGGCAAGCAGGATGAGCTCTCTGAACTTCCGGAAGTTCATCAAGGCACTGAAGATACCGTGCAACTGTGATTTAAGAGTCTTCCCAATGTAAGGAATTTTGTCCTTGAACCATAAACTGTGTGCCCTTCCTCCTCCTCCTCCTTAACAACAAGTCATAGCTAACTAATAACTCTGTTTTGGATAACTATGTATGATCCTATTAACTGGCTATGAAAATCAGCAACAGCTATCAGAAACACATCCTCCAGGAAGTAAGCAGCGCGGTGCTTATAGTGGGAAAAGTCATTAACCCTTCCAGTCTCCAGGGAACCCGATCAGAGGGAGGTCATTTTAGCAGCAAAGAGAAAGACAGATCCATTAGAAATAAGCCACTACATCTCCCCCAAAAGTACTCTCTGGTGAGCAATTCAGTTGTATGAAAATAAAAGTCTTTGAATACCCAAAGATCCCAGAGTCATAAATCAACTGGAAGCCCCAACAGAGAGTCACAAATCCTTAAAATCAGGCTGGCAGTAGCCGTCCTGGGGAGAGTGGCAGCGAACAGGAGTGGTGACCAAGACTGAAACAATCAGCAAACTGGTTTTGGATTGCTTAGGACAGGAGAGGGAGGAGAGGCTGGGGCACGATGAAACAGAAGAAGTGTGACTGTGTGTTGGTGTATCTCTGCTTGTCTGTGTTTCTGTCTGTACATGGAGGCTAGAGGTCAACCTCAGACATTGCCCCTCAAAAGCCATTTCCCTTTTTTTTTGATGACAGAATCTCCTACTGGTTTGGGACTTGCCAAGTAGGCCAGGTTAGCTGGCCACTGAGGCCCAGGTCCTCCAGCCTCTGCCTTCCCAGAGCTGGAATCACAGGCTTGTATCACCATACTTAGGTTTTAATCTTGAATGTGCTATCACCCCAGCCCCTTGCTTAGGTGTTTTAAGGCAGAGTCCTGATAGTAGCTAGCCTTGAACTTGCTCTGTCGCCAGCCTCAAACTTGCAGCATCCCTGTCTCAGCTCCCAAGTCCTGGGACCACAAGCATGCATTCCTACATGGAGCTACTACTAAATAACTGCTCACTGGTTTGTCCTTAGAGAATGTAGCCGTTGGTGGAATGGAAACAGTCGCTCTACAAGGTATTTTTTTGTAAAAAGTGTCTCAAAGTTAAAATGAGAGTTGCAAAAATTCTCACGCAATTGATGGAGACTGATAAGATTCTTTGTTTCTCAATTTCGAAATATAGGCGCAGATTACATAACAGTAACAATACTCGTGCTTGTTATTTTAGAGAGCTGTGTAGGAGAATCGTGGATTTCGGCCCAAGTGCCTGAGACCCAAAGTAAGCATCCTAGGCACTAAGGAACCAGCTCGGTGGCCTTGGACAGGCCACTGAAACCTTTCTGTGCTTCAGTTTCCCCATAAATAAGTCAGGCGCAAAAACAATACCTTGAATAGACCCTGGTACATGCTTCTAGTCCCAGTACTCGGGAGGCAGGGAGGAGAAAGATCAAGCACACAAGGCCAGCCTCAGCTACACAAGTTCCAGACAAGCCTGGGCTACAAGAGACTAAATAAATACTTCTTTTTTTTTTAAATCAGAGTTACAGTGACAGGTGAACGAACTAGTTGATGTAAAGGATGTACTGCAAAGCTATTTCATATCATCCTAGACACAGATGATGCAGTAAATCCGAGGACGGGGCTTTTGAAAAAGAGGAGGAAGGGACCCAAGAACGCCACAACCTTGTCATCAGTTCCTGCTTCTATAGTGCTGAGGCCCACCCTGTGGGGAAGTGGATGGCCCACAGAGATGCACCAATAGTGTCTGGGGGTGAGCCTCAGGGCTTCCTGACACTGGGGCAGGTTGGGGGGTTAGGCTCTCCCCGGCAATTTTTTATCGCATGGGAAGGAAAAGACACTCCCATTGAGCCCTCGTCTCCTTGTGTCTGAGTCAGGGCTGTCTCAGCCTCCTTAAGGGGCAGTCCAAGTTGGTTTCTGCTTTCCCCTGATTTCCTCTCTTGCCTCTTATGCTCAGGGGAGACAGGGCATGGCAGGGACCCTTTCAGAATTGGGTTTTGAGTCCTTTGTTTTCTTTGTACCCGAGGCTTCCTTTGCTGCTTCTTCCAAGGTCCTGCCAGACCTTCGCCCTCTCTTCCCGCCCCCTGTGGTCTCCCCGGAAAACCACATTCATTCTGAATTTCCTTTAGCATTTCTTCAATGACTTTCTACCTCCAGCCCCACCCAGTCTCTCGCACTGGACAGTTTGTCAAATATTTCCAATTGCTCTTCTATAGAGCCCCACCTAGTCACCCCAGGCTGTGGGTGCCAGAAGCCGGAAGTTCAACATGAGGATTCCTTCCCCTTCACTGGCGAGCCTGAAATCTCTCAAATCTAGCATATGTGAAGGCCTCTTGAACAAAAGATACAACTACCCCTACTAACATCACTAGCAAAATAAATACCCATCGATAAAACAAAAGTCATATGAGGTTTGTTTTTTTTTGGGGGGGGGGGTTAAGTAAAGAGAAGGAAGAGAAAGGACCTAAAAGATAAGAGGGGGGAGCAGGGAGAGAGGGAGGGAGGGAGGGAAATTACATCATTATAAACAAACAAAAGACTGTTCTCTTGGAGACCTATTTATTTCCTTAGGATAAAGTTTCATTATGGGAAAGAAACAAAGAAACAGCTTCCTCAGGGGAAACCAGCGGCCAGCGGCCACTTCATCCCTCCATATCCCGGTATCCCCTCCGTACCCTGTTCCACAGTCCCTCAACCCCTTCCTCTTCTACAGTCAGCCAGGAAGATAAAGCTTACACCTAACTAACTACCGTCAGTTAATTTCAAGGCTAAGAAGGCACCCCTGTTACTTTGCGTGAGGCCAATGCTCTAGATATAGTGAAACCAGATGTATTCGGCTTAAAGTTACAGGGGAAGGCGATTCTCAGCGATTTTCTTCTCTGATCATTCTTGTGCAGTGGAATGGATTTATCTACGACTTTCAGGCTGGTGACCTTAGAGTTCACCGCATCTCCCAAAGGTGGAGTAAACTATTCTGGTTCTAGTTAGGCAGCAAGATTCTGCTGGTCCGTGCCCCTTGCCCTCTTCCTTAAACAAGACTTACACATAACAGGAAACCCTCCCAGACCCCACTTCCTGTCTCCTTCTAGCTAGCCAGGTCAGAGGCAGATAATGTCTCAAGAATGCCGATATGTCCCAGATCTATAAACACACTGGGACATTCTTGATGTGCAGAGAAGCTTGCCTCATAGCAGCAGAGGATAATCCTGGCTTTGAGAACAAGCATACCGCTTCCTATATGGTTACACACTGATGCAAAAATGCACATTCCACTTCCGATGTCCTGATGAAAACAGAGGCTGTCCAGCAACTAATTTTAGGTCAGTCATTTCAATTTACAGTTAACTGCCACCATCGCCTTTTGAGGTATAGGTCAAGAGCTCTAAAAGCCATTCAAAGAGGTTACGCATGAGTTGTCAAGAAATTAAGGAGGAAAAAAATATTCGGTATCTAGGTTAGGTTAATATCACACTTCCTCTCTTCTGAGTCTCCTTGGAAACTATTATTTGACCCAAATGAGTCAGATAATTTCTGAAAGAGAACTCCAGAGGCAGATACAAGGATCTGCACTGTGCTCCCTCGGCTAGTTTGCAGCTTGTTGCTGGCCAGTGAAAACCCACCAGCCTGAGGAGAACTCTGTCAGGAGTGAGGCAAACGAAAAGTCAGGAGCAGCGCTGAGGCAATGACTGGAAGCCGGAAGGGCAAGGGGCCTCCAGCAGCAAGAGGTTAGATGCCGCCTGGATTGAGAATCCAGCCAGGGAATGCATAAACATGACATTCCCTAACTCCCAGAAGAAATCTTATCCAGCAAAGAGCTGAGAGACAAGCTTTGCTCTGTGCACAGTCCCTGACAGCGCAGGGAACAGGAGCTCCTGTCAGTCTCCAGCTCCCACAATGCACCTGTGCCCTTCTCCTGGTCCCCGGGGGGTTTCTCATTTGTTACATTTGGCATTAAAAGGGCCTCCAGGTACAACCTCCCCATCATACCTTGGCATTGAAAGTCAGTGACAGTCAAAGCCTGGTTGTCCCCTCCTCAGCTCACTTGGTACAAATGACCCTACTTTGACTGTATGCAAATAAAGTCCTTTCCACTAAAGGTAACTATTGCTTGTTTAATCACAGTCAACAGCTACTTGAGTGTTTAAGTACTCCACAGGTAAACCAGACCTTAGTGCTCAGCTAATGAATGAATTAGATATTTCCACGGAGAACTGTAGGACTTATGTCTAACACCTGTTAAAATGTATCTAGATGACACACATTCCTACATAAAAGGGTTTCAAACTACTCTTACAAAATACAACTACAGAAACACACATCATTTCGAGGAAAGGATTTCTAAAAATTCTGGCACCCACACTGTTGATAAGCAAAACATCCCACAACTTATTTCTACTCTAAGGAAAGACAGTCCCATAATGCTATCATTATCCAAAAAAGGTTTCTAGAATCATCTTTGGGTCTGAAATGGCTTTAACCTTGTAACTTTGTAAGAGAATAACTCCTGAAAGTCGAGCAGACCTCCAGACTGAGAAAGCAAACAGCCTGCTACTAATGAAGACAAGGGAAGTGTCTGGGGGCTGAGTCCCCTTGTCTGCCTCCCACCCCAGGAACGACCATGAACTCTATATGATCCGGCCTTGCTTTCTATAAATTATAAGGCTGCCAGAGGCATGGTGGTAGAAATTAGGTTTTTTCTCCTTGGTTTGGCCAAACTGTAAGGAGACCCATTTCCTTTAGACTTCAGGGAAACTAAAGCAGGGGCTTAGGGACCAGAGGTTCAGATTACAGTTTGAGAACAAATGGACTATTTTCAACAGTCAAGACATCCAAAGTTAAGAATGAAGAACAGGTTCACTGAGAGGAGCGAGGGTGTGACCCTGAGAGCACTTACACTCTGGCAAGCTTTAAGAATTAACAGCTTCCCTCAAGGAGAGGCAAAGAGTCATTCACTGTGAAGACCCACATTTATGTGGCTTTATAAATGGGCTATGCGCTTTACAAAATAAAAACGAACTCTAGTATTTTACAATACAGCTTTCTAGCTTATGTGATGAGTCGGAGCCAGATTTTATGATTACACATGAAGCCACTGGTGTCGGGCAACCTCAATCTGTGTATTCAAAAAGCACTGTGCCAAAATGCTTTTAAGATATACTACTTTTAAGTTAACAGTTATTTTCCCATATGCATATAGGATTTTATAGCATAAATTATACAATTAGGTAATCCTGTCTCCGTAGAGGAAATTTTAATGTATCCAATTGAGCTAAATCCCTCATTAGGCTACACTAACCTTCTAGTTGCTATTCACACACGATTTGGTAATTCTGTATCCAAAGTCTTCAAGGCCCCTGAATTTACCTGCGATGGAGCCTTCTTGAGATAGAGCTTCCTACCTCCTAACCCATTTCTAGACCTATAAAAATGTTAAGACATACCTGTCATCTTTATTAATCTGGTCTCCAAATCCCACTGTGTCAACAATAGTTAGCTTCAGTCGAACGTTGCTTTCCTGAAGTTCGTAACTTCTGGCTTTTAACCGGACGCCTGGCTCGTTGTGAGTAGCTGGGTCACTTTCAAATTTGGTGTTGAATAAAGTGTCCATCAATGTGGATTTGCCAATACCTGTCTCACCTATATAACCGCAAAAGAAAAATCAAAGCCAGGTTAAAAATCGGGGAGGGCGACATGACCAACCGGAATTCCGGTCAACATGACTAGAAAGGTAGCATGACCGGAAATTCCACTGAAAATCCCAAAGTTCTTTCTCTGGATGATCTAGGGAACACTTCCTTAGAGCAGCCTCTAAATTCATAAATTATTCAATAGGGGGGGGGGCTCGAACTTATGGATGGGGTATTTTCTAATTAAGAGCCAGGCCTGAGGGTGCAAGCCTACTCTCCCTCCAACTCAGGAGGCTGTGGCAGGAGGGTTACATGTTGAACAACTTAGTGAGACTCTGCCTCAAAATAAAAAGTAAAATGAAATAGCTGAAGATACAACTCATTGGAAGAGCACATGCCTGGCACACAGGAGGCCCAGAGTTTGATCCCTAGCATGGGAATATGGGGGGAGAAGACATTTTTAACTCTTAAAAACCAGTACCTGTGAGTCTGCCCGTGACTACTTTGTATACCACAAGGATAAAAACTCTCTCTCTCTCCTAAATCATTCTGTAAAGTGTATTACTTAGAGAAAAATACGTCAGTGGATTTAATGTTTAAAAAGATTTATATATTTCAAAACATTGCTTTGATAACAGTAACCACTAAACTTGCTAAGTGCTTACTTTGTGCCAGGCCCAAGATAAGAGGTCTACTTAGTCTCTCAATATTTCCTGCACCCTCCTCCCCTAGGCATTGGAGTTTCCTGCACTTGGCAGGCACAGCATTTAGGCTCCTAAATTTCTTGCTTAAAGTCACAACATAAAATGGCCCAGCCAGAATTTTAACCTAGTTTACATGGCCTGATGTTTAGATTCATGCCAACTCTCTGTTACAGCTATGGCTAGGAGCCTTTGACAAACACTCTGCATTGTGTCTGTCTCTCTGTCTCTGTCTCTGTCTCTCTCTCCCTCTCCCTCCCTCCTTCCCTACCTCCCTTCCTTCCTCTCCCTTTCCCTTTTCTCTGCAGAGCGGCAGTCAAGATAACAAAGACTTATTAGTTTTTGAATTTCACAGCTCACATTTTCAATATTTTAAGCGTGACTCAAAGCGATGAATTTATTGATTCACAGTGATATTTCAAGTCAAGATATGGGCTCCTCATATTCACAAAGCAGAGGGAAGGACATCAAAACAACAATATCAATCAAACCGGGAGGCTCAAACGTGAAGCCAGGATGTATTGAAGATTCTAAGCCTTCCGCTTAGGACCAAGCATAAGTCTCTCATAACTCTGGTTCCTCTGCTGGGTCTCTGAGCTCCAGAACAGAGAATGGAGCCTTGTCTCTGGCAGTGTGGTTGAAGCAGACATGATTATCAAGAGGAGGAGGGAAAACTCAAGGTGCACTGGCTATAAAATGCTCCTTTTTAATGTAATCAGCAAAACATCCTCTTAGACTCAATTAAATGTGTCAACACATATCAGCCCCCTTCAGCAAATCCTAAAGGAAAGAGGCAGTCACTCTTCAGACGGTGTTAGCCCCAGGGGAAAGGAGGAATTCTAAAACCTGAAGCCTTAAGGCCATTCTCACTAAGTGGACAAAAAGGAGTGATTAGAACTTTATATTATTGTAATCCTTGCTTCTCAACACAATGTCAAAGTGGGTCGGGGCTTCCTGGGTTTGGGCTCATTCTGATGGACAGTCTGATATGGCCTGCCACTTAGGCTTTGTTTCATTTGTTCAATAAAACATTGTTCAAGTGCCTTTTTCTTACCCTTTAACCTTTGCCGTCGTATCTCTGATATATCTAAGATCATAGAGTTTCCTCCCCCACCAGCCCTCACCCAGCCAGTGTTTTTCCAGTGCCTACTATGAACGCCACTCCGTGCCAAGTTCAGAGATTACAACAATGAAATAGGTTTGATATGGTGTGCTCTCGTATCATACAATCTGGTCTAGAACAGAACCAAATACCAATCGGACTCTGGTTGAAGGGGTACTCCGGGTGCCTGCCATTCTTCTGGTGCCTGGCCATTCTTCTTATGAGCAAGACCACACCTTCTCCCCTGTGACCTTGGGAGTCTCCACAGAAAACTGGCCTATAGCTTGGCCTCTGACCCAAAGGCAACCACAGAGGCCTGGCTGCGGTGATGCTACACAGGAGAGCCATCCACATAGAACTTCTCTGACTGAGGGACCACCCGCACACTGTCATGGCATAAGGAACGGTGTAGAGAGAGAAGTAAAGGGAATGATGACGGAGGGAAGGTTGTGAGCACAAGGAAGTTGTGGAGAGCAAGCTTTAGCTGGGAATATAGGAGAAAGAGAACAGATCAGCATGGAGGGACAAAGTACTGGACACTGAGTTATAAAGGTCGCATTTGAGTGTGGGGATTTGGGTGTGGGGATTTCAGGGTGAATGCAAACAGCCAGTGACAACTTGAGCCTCAGATATTACCTGAGTGTCATTCCAGATGGTTCTGCATCTGACTGGAGAGAATTTGAGAGTTTACGCTTCCTTACTTTCCTGAATATATGTGCATGCATCTCTCTCTCTCACACACACACACCAATATAAAAAATAATAAGCCAGTCAGCTTCCTAAAGAGCAGCGCTTCCTGAGCCCACAGCCACGACACATATTCACACAGATTAGCTATGAGCAAAACAAAATTACCGTCAGATAAGAAAGAGGAGTCTTCCCTTGGGAGCCTGGGACTCCGGTAGGCAGGCAGCTGCTAATGGCAGTGTCTGAGCACGGGCTGTGCAGAGACTATTTGGTTCTCGGAAAACTGTACTTGCAGGACATTGGCAAAGAGGCAAGCCGTGTCCCCCCAGCCCCCACAGTTTCCACTGTGCCAAAGGTTGTCAGGAGAGTGACCTACTTCTCTCTCATCTTTCCCCAAGAACGGCAATAAAGCTTGCATTTAAGAGGCAAGGATTCTAGGCTACCTGAGACTGAAATCGCCACCTCCTCTTACTGGCTGGGAATCACTTAAGCGCGTGTGAACTGGGAATACCAGCCGTCATCTTTTTTTAAAAAGACACGGCGTGTTTAATGATCGTTTATATTAAGGTAGAAATTGTGAACAATGAGCATTCTGGACCCTACTTATAGCACTGAGTTAATCAACTGGTTGAATTAAAAAAAAAACAAAAAAACAAAAAAACCCCCACTTTCTTCTAAATTTCCATGTGTTTTGCTTTCCAGGTCTGTGCTCTTGAGAGCTGTAATTAGACACGGCTACACAGCTGGCGGCTGGTGTGATTCACCAAAGGCAAGTCAGTGGGAAACTGGGAAGCTGGGAGTAGAAGGGGCCACAGAACTGAGGGGATTTTGACTTCTTTGTGGGTCTGGAGTCTGTTCAATCACTCGGCTGCATGCCAGATCCTTCGTTTGTTGTTCTTTAGCTGTCTCCTGTTTATCTTTATTTTTGAGACAGGGTCTCACGGTGCAGCCCTGGCTGTCCTTGAACTCACAGACATCTGCTCATCTGTGCCTCCCAGAGTACCGGGGGACCCAAGCCATGTGGCACCACACCTGGCTATCTCTTTTGTCTGTTTGCTTGTTTTTTAGCCTAGGCTGGTCTTGAACTCATAATGTAGCCCAGGTAAGCCTCAAACTTGAGATCTTATGCCTCTGCCTCCCACATGTAAGGCTGAGAGGCCTATACCACCATGCCTGGCATAGGGGAAATTTTCAGGGCACTAGCTTTTTCTGTCTAAACCAGTGGTTCTCAACCTACCTAATGCTGCGACCCTTTAATGTAGCTCCTCATGCGGTGGTGACCCCAACCATAAAATTATTCTTGTTGCTACTTTATAGCTGCAATTTTGCTATTATGAATTATAGTGTAAAGATATGATAAGCAAAGGAGTTGTGGCCCACAAGTAGAGAATCACTGATAAACTTTGACTGCAGGGCCTTGTCTATACCTTGACGTTCCTCCCAAGCAAAAACATGTCTTTTTCCCACTCCTTTGCTTAAAAAAAAAAATTATTTTTGATATGTCTCAGTGTTTTGCTTGCATGCTGATTTTTTTTTAACTAAAAACCTACTAGGTACAGGTCCCAGCGCCCACCAAATATATAATGGCCTCTTTAGAAAATTGGGGACTCATACCAACTCCACAGCATTTCAAAGCTCACAGCAGAGCACCAGGCACAGGGGAGGCCTTGTTAAGGCTAACAGAAAGTCAAACTGGCCGTGTAGCTGATCCTATGACTGAGATCTGCCACTTTGGTGGGCTGGTCCTTGTGTTATTTCTGTCATCGATTCATCTCCCTGAGCTCATAGCTGCGGCAGTAACCGAAGGCACGGGTGTAGCGCTCTCTGCAGCTCTGTTTCTGTGGCTCCTGCTAATGATGGGGAAGTATTTCTACCCTTCTGTTTACTCTCAGGCTCACTTCAGCCCCCAGCTCTTGGGTGGACGTTAAAAACAGCCAGAGCTGCAGATGGATCAGACAGAAGCCTGAGTTGGACCGCTCCCTCTAAGTCCCAAACCTGACTACTTAGGTACACAGCTGTGCAGAGGGATCTGCTGGCCTCCATTAAAGTGCAGAGTTTATTCTTGGGCCGTGCTGGTAATCAGACAGCTGAAAGATATGTTATTACACCTCACACACCGGCCTTTGATGAAACATGACTTGGCATCATAGCGCCAGCCTGCAAGGGAATTTAAAAGACCATGTGACACACTGTGCTGTCGCCTGTGCTGACTGTATTGGGGGGGGGGCTCCCAAACTCTGACCACCACATCCACCAGTGCCTTTTTTCTGAAATATCCATATGAAATTTTCTTGGACAAGTTCTGTCTGATTCTTACTTAATAACACTGTCACACATTAAACGTTTAACTTGGGTTTGGCATATAATATAACTGTTGCAGACAAGTCTGGCTTCTTGGTTCTAACCTGGGCTTCCCCTTTGGTTCTGGGGTCAACTTGATTTTCACTCATTTTAACCTGTGAGCTGTTTCGAGGCCTTCCCTGGGAAATGGTGGAACAGAGATGTGTAAGATCTGATAACGTGTACGAGGAACACGTGAGAGAGCTCATGGTGAGACAAGAAGCCAGAGGCTGGGGGATGGCCAGGATAAACCTCCATCACTGCTTTCTCGGATCAGAATGTGAGACCCAGAAGAACCAGTTTAATCCCTTCTGAAGACAAAACCTAAGCTCCTCTCACAGACACCCCATTCTTAAAGGTCCCACAATGTCTCAGGACTGGCACCAAGGCTAGGACCCCAGCACATGAACTCTTAGGGGATGGACCCAAACCACAGCCAAATTGTAGGGATTCCAAAGGAAATCTGCAGAATTGCATACTCTATCTTGAAAGTATATGCATGATTAATTATAGATCAAAAAATATTAAAGCCCAGAAATAGCATGGTCCTTTGTGTAAACCAACCCCCCCCAGACACCTATGTACCTGTGAGCGGTCCTTATCTGTCCAGTGTGTGGGGCCCCATGCTGGCTCCCTTCTGATGAAGCCTTCTTTCCTATAGGAAGCCACTTGTGTTTTGGAGTACACTGACCTCTGCTCCCAGGAGGGAGGGATGGGAACCACACTCAGAAAAATCTGTGGTATTCAGTGAATCTGTGTGAATGGCTTGTTCTTTCCCTGCTAGTAATTGCTGGAGGCCAGACTGCTGGAAAGAAAATATCCAAACACAAATAAGCCAGCAGAAGCAAGCAACATCAAAAAGTGAACAGAGTTCTGAGCACATACTTCCATCCCAGGAACCAGTTGTGTGTGTGTGTGTGTGTGTGTGTGCGTGTGTGTGTGTGTAAGTGATGCCACCTAAAAACCATGCAGAGTTCTGCCTACACAACTGGGAAGGTGATACACACTGGTTGTGTTACAAGCCACCAGACTTAATTTCTTAATAGACAAAGAAGTGGAAAGTATCCTAGAATCAGGGGTTATCTGTGAGTAACAAATTCAGGTGGGAGGTTTGTAACTTTTCAATAAGAAGCACGTGTTATGTTAACTACCTTGAAACACTGCACTTACAGATGGATGCAAACTGCCCGGGTATGAATCAAGATACTACTACTTATCCAGGAGTGGGAGTATGGCAGGTGCTGTGCTATTTAGCATGAGGAGTCAGTCACGGAGCCATGCAGCCATGTACCCCGTTAGAGCCTACCCATTAGCAAGCTCTGTCCCATGGGATAGCTCTCCACTACGGTGCAGGAGACAAAGGGCGGCTCTCAGATCAATTCATGAAGCCAATTTTGGAAAGGGAGCCAGGGAGGCTTGGAAGAGAAGTCAGAATAGTAATTGGCCCAGAGTTATAATTTAGTACGCTTTTCAATACAAAAATCAGCAAATTGCTACACTCAGAAAGAACACATACCACAGTACAACTCTGTGGAACCAGCAGTAACTCAGGAGCGCTTGTAACTTGTTCCGTATCAAAGGCTTGCACACAGGGAGACCGGGAGGCTGGAGGTGGCGGCTTTGGCCAGGTCTTTCCTGCCATTCTCCTTTCCAAGGCTTAAAATACAGTGCCAGAGACCGCTGGCAGATTATCACAGTCTACACTACTAACTTCCATATGGCCTACACACCAGCTACATGCGATAGGCTCCTGAAGAAGAAAGACATCTGCTACTCCTCCAGGTGAGCCGACGTGCTTCTCAGGCTGAGGGTGAACCTTCAGATTTTACTGTTTCACTGAGACAAGAGAAATCAGTCTAACACACTCTGTCGGGTTTAGACTGAGGTGAGGGGTGGGGAATAGGGAAGGGCAGGGGAATGGGGAGGTGTCATCACATGGTGAAATGCTTCGGTGTGCCTCAAAGTGATGCCCTGAAGAATCATCACGGAGTCTGTGGCAACAAACCACCACCGCAGACCAGCTCACTGCTCCTCAATGGGACGGGGGTTTCAGAGAATGCTTTTTAATCAAGATAACAGATTTATTATTTTGATGTTCTTGTTTGTCAGTCTTTTTCTACCTTTCCCTTCTTAATTTAAGAAGAATGTATCTAGAGAGAGGAAGGAAGCCCTCCTGGCCCCCAGGCCAGAGGTGACCTGGGTTATAGCAGGACACTGGGAAGAGGGCCTTGAGAATAGGACCTGTGGAGGGTGCAAATCAGATCTCTTTAAATTTTACCTTTTGTCTACAAGGAATAAAACAAAGTTAAATTTAGATCCCAATTTTAGAGATAGAACCCTGGATTTTTTTTTCCCTGTCCTGAGAGCAAAGGCTTACTGAAGTGTCAAAAGTCATTTTAACTCTTATTGCTTTGATGAGTCTTTAGAAGGCTTCTGGGGGAGGTTACACGTACAGTAGGGGATCAGAGACTCTAGGAACACACTGCTTAAAGCAGGTTCTCAACCTTCCTAATGCTGCAACCTTTAACACAGTTCCTCATGCTGTGGTGACCCCCAAACCATAAAACTATTTTCGTTGCTACTTCATAACTGTAATTTTGCTACTGTTAGGAATCATAATAAATATCTGATATTTCTAATGGGCTTAGGCTACTAGTGTAAAAGGATCAGATGACCTCCCCCCAATCCCCGAAGAGGTCATGACTCACAGGTTGGGAACCACTGGCTTGAAGGTTTTTGGGTACTTTTACAGTATATACCCGAGTTCCTTCGATTTCCTATAGTCTAGTTAGGGTCCAGCTCCCCTTTTCCATGAAAAATTAAGATAAATGTTTTCGTGGCAATGTAAGACTGATCAGTTGCATGCGTGACCACATAACAGAAATGAAGACAATTTAAGTAGTACCACAAAACTATAAAGCATTTCACAATGGTGCCACACAGGGACAGCCACGATTATTAGCTTGCTCCCCTGGAAACAAAGGTAATAAAGTATCACCCTCCTTTCCTAGAGCCATCATTGTCCCCTTCTGTGCAACAGGTGCCACCGTCACTTACCCACACACAGGATGTTGAAACAGAATCCTTGAGAAGTGGATTTGTTGACCAGCTGGTCGGGCAGACTGTCAAATCCAACATGGCCAGAAAGTGATAAGTTTCGCAGCTCTTCATTCTGGAATTTAAGAGAAGAAATGCTTGAGGGACCACGAACTACATCACTAGCCATTATTTCCGAGATCGTTGTGACATACAAAGATGTCCTGGTGCCCAAGCCTTCCCTGGCTTCTTCACTACCAACCCCAGAACCTACAGCCTCCCTCCAAAAGCAAACTACCTCCCCAGGGACCTCATTCCTTGCATTAAGTGTATGGTTCCAGGAAATAGGAGCTTAGATGTAACTAGTTCAAATATGCACTAGGTGACATTTTTAAAAAATCTTTAAAAATTAAAAGTTTAATAGCTTCCATCATTCAAGAAAAACATTCCATTTATTTTCTACACATGCAAAACAAACATTGTTCCAGAAACACAACCGAAGCTCTGAGATGCTCACAGTGGAGGATACAGAAGGCTACAACTAAGGAACACTGTTATAACCGACATAACCCAATGCATTTAAAACTTCTCAGCACACAAAGCAGGTACGTCTCTTCATTTCCTGTCCAGGCTTAGTGGTACTTCTTCACCAAGGTTCTGCACACACAGGACCTCCTCAGGGTGGACTGGTGGAGACTGGAGGGGGATGGGGGGGTTGGGGGGGGACAGGCATTGGAGTCGAGAGACTCGTCTGTCTTAGATGACAGAGCTGATCATTAGCCCAACTTCGAGCACATCTCATAAGCATTAGAGATCAACTGTGAAGCTTTTCCTTCCTGAGAGGCAGAAGTCACCTGTAGTCAATCAATGACAATATCCTAGTTAAGTTTTTCCAAGTAAGGAAGTCAAACATAGAATGTCTTCTGGGAGACAAGATTGCTGGTACCAGCAGACTTGGTATTCTAACACTGAATGTGGATGAAGAAACAAACCTCATTGTCTCTGTGCGTGCATGTGCATGTTTGTATGCACGCGTATGTGAGTGTGTGTAATGTTTATTTGGGGATGTACATTCATGTGTATTCGAATGTGTGGAGTCCTGGGGTGTTTTGACTGGCTTCCTCAATCACTCCCCACCTTATGTTTTGAGGCAGGGTTTCTCACTAAACCTGGGGCTTAAATAGGCTGGGCTGTGGCCAAATGAATTCAGGGATCCAGCTGTCTCCGTCCCCAGCAGTACTGTTAACCAGCCTACATCACCACAGCTGGATATTTTATGTCAGTGCTGAGATTCTGAACTCCGGCCATCATGTTTGTGAAACAGGCACTTTGCCAAATACGCTATTCCCCAGCCTCAAGATTCTGGGTTTTTTTTGTTTTGTTTTGTTTGTTTGTTTGTTTTTTGTTTTTTCGAGACAGGGTTTCTCTGTGGAGCCCTGGCTGTCCTGGAACTCACTTTGTAGACCAGGCTGGCCTCGAACTCAGAAATCCTCCTGCCTCTGCCTCCCAAGTGCTGGGATTAAAGGTGTGCGCCACCACTGCCCGGCTAAGGTTCTGGTTTTTTAAGGAAGGAAGGAAGGAAGGAAGGAAGGAAGGAAGGAAGGAAGGAAGGAAGGAAGGAAAGAAAAGAAAAGAAAAGACTGTGCACAATAACTTAGTCAATGATTTTAAAAGATTTTTTAAATTCTTCTATTTTTGTACTGTGGGGTTATGAGTATGACTTAAAAACCAAAACTGGCAGCCAGGCAGTGGTGGCCCACGCCTTTAATCCCAGCACTTGGGAGGCAGAGGCAGGCAGATTTCTGAGTTCGAGGCCAGCCTGGTCTACAGAGTGAGTTCCAGGACAGCCAGGGCTATACAGAGAAACCCTGTCTCGAAAAAACAAACAAAAAAAAAAACTGGCTCCATTCTTAAATTCCTATCATTACTACATGGGCATAGACACGTGACTCCGCAAACACTAGGACTGGCAGATTTTAATGGGTTTGTGAACACTAGACTACATACCAGCTCTAAAATTCTGATTTCATGAAATAAAGCAAAGACTCAACCCCTTGCCTGTACGGTGGCAGCTGCAGGTTTGAAGTCAATGGGACAGAGAACAGATGTCCATTCTATGAATAGTTTCCTTGAAACCTGCCAACAGTAAATACAAGACTAGAGAGCAAGCACTTAGCCTTGAGTGGAACAACATGGGCCCCAGCTTCCCTCACACACAGGCCTCACACACAGGCCTCACATACACACAGGCCCAGTGGGCAACGGTCCTGGAGGATGAGAGAGAGTCTTCCAATAGTGCCGGACTTCCAGCCCCAGACCCGTGCCTGCCCCTTCCTTTCAGATACCTCAAAAGTTCAGACCATAGGTATTTTTAGGGTGTTTACCACATCCGCTGAGTTGTGGGGAGGAGCATGAGAAGCCAGCCCTGGGTTATATTTAGAAATGTTTCCATAGCAGCTGTGTGGTGGCTACTGGGCACTAGGCTTGGAGAAGCTGTCACACCAGCCCTCACTTTTGTTCTGTCACACATGTGAATAGACACACAGCACAGAAAAGGCTGCGAAAGACCCAAGCCTATGCTCCTCCTGTTGCCAATCACAATTTTAACTTCCAGGGAAAAGGCAGGGATGGATGCTACGGACCCTGGCTTGCTGGATTTCCAAATACCCAACATCCACCCGTAAACCAATCCCAGGAAGGCATCAGTTAGTAATTATAGCTTTCATCCCAGCGCCCCAAAGCTCACCATCTCATATTCTCACCATTACCCAAAACAGGAGAAGCCATCCACACACCCACATACCCACTTCCTCTCTCCCAGCCCCGCCCCAGCCCCACCCCACCCCACCCCACCTTCTGGGCCTTGACTCTACCTGTTTCTCTTCTACCCTGATGCTAGAGGGGTCTAGGTACTCAGAGGTTCCCTTCAACTCCCTGCCATCTCGAAGCTGTCCAAATCTCCATTCTTCCTGCATCTCCTACTTCTGACCAGGAAGAACTTGACACATTGACGAGTCACCTTCCGAGCCTGAGAGAAGCCTAGGTATCATTCATTCTGCTAGGCAACAGTGACTCACATTTCCTGGGATCTGCAAGGGCCTTGTATCCAATGGCTATACCTTACAGACTCCACTGAAACATTACTCCCTAATTTATCTTTATTACGAAACCTTAGGGGGGGATGCTGAATAACCATCCCCCTTTCCAATAAAAAGAAACCTCTGATATTCTCTGATCATCACGACGAATAGATCATGGTGGCTAATGTTCTGGAAGTGCCCTAAACAGAAGCAAAATGATGCTTTTTCTTAAGTGTGTGAAGTAGCTGTGATCACCCAAGTTAAACTTATAAATGAGGAAACAGAGGCACAGAAGTTAGTCATTTACCTAAGGCTGCAGAGTTACTAATGCTGGGGGGCAGAAATTTGAAGATAAGGAGCCAGTATCTAGAGTAAAAGACCGTGCGCTAGTGTGGGATAATCCATGATGCTGCATGGTAGCCTTGGACACTGTAACACTTAGATGCCCAGTATGTTGAGACAAAAAAAAAAGCCTCTAAGACACTAGTTCTTTGGCAAGCATAAAGGGAGGAAATTGAGGCTCAGGATGGGCGATGTGCTCCCAGTATATTTTCACTGTCCTGGCAATGCCAACACATTTTGATTTCTGCAGTCATGGCACGGGAAGCCTGTAATAGAAGGCTTAGTTCTAATCATTTTGGAAACAAAAGTAGCAACATGAAGCCACTAAGTAAGTGACCAGAAGACCTTAATTGGTGTAATGCCCCCCCCCCCATGCTAATCTATGGGCAGAAGGTTTCTTCCCGAACCAATCCCACAGTCCAGCGCACCATGAATGGAGCTGTGACTGAACTTGATTTGTACAGAACAACCAGTTTTAATCTGACTTTCAGTTTTTTTCTTTTTAGAACAGGTCTTCTTGGGGATAATTACCTGTTCCCCTAAAAAGCCTACTAAAACCACTAAAGTAGAAGTGTGTTGTTTCTGTTATTCATTGTTAAACATTGTTTCCAACCCTAAGAAGTTTTACTATGTAGCAATAAAGACAGGCCATACTAAATATAATACTATTGAGGATAAAAGTGATAAATACCATCTTAACAGAGGGACATAAGAAAGGGGGAAGTAGCTTTTAGCTGTTGAAATTTGGGGCACCATTGGAGCTCCCCTGGATACATCAGTGAAACAAGGGTGCAGCTTGCACAGATGTTTCTAGGTGAAAGCTACCTGTGTCTAAGAGGTCTTCGGGTACACCCTGAAATTCATAATCTCAAAGTTTTAAAAAGATGCCCAGCTGACTTCATTATCGAGACAATTATAAGACAGCTTATATAAGAATGTGTGTCAACAGCCAGTTCTAAACGCCTGTCTAAACTGTGTTCCACAGGTCAACGTCATACTTAAACAGAGCAGGATGACAGAAAGCCCAGAGCCGACAGACCCGGGTTTGAATCCCCGCTTTGTTTCCTACTTGCTTTCTGTCTTTGTTCTGTCACCAATAAAAACGCAGCAGCGCTTGGCAGGGCTGCAGTTAATGGTCCTCAGGAAACACGAGTTTCCTTTCCCCGAGTGAGGTGGGAGGAAGGGACAGCTCCAATTGTAAAACCTGAAAGGAATTAGTTCCGTGACTGCTGCGAGACACGGCAATGCTGATCCACAGTGCTCTAAAGCAATAAATTAAAACCAGCCCTGAGAAGGGCAGAGTGAACAAACAGAAGGTAGGAGAGAGCCTGAGGGCTCCGGCTTGGAGGACAATCCACCTTCAGAGGGTAAGCTCAGTTACAGAGTTGGAGGAACACAGGGAATGCAGAATCAACAACGGTTCACAGCATCAACAGCCTCCGAGGCTGGAAACCATTCCGCACTCCCCACCCTCACTCTGGCTGCTATTTTAATCCATGCCAGACTCTCGAAAATAACAAGCTTGATGCACCCAGATGGACCGTATTCTCCACAGTCCACGTGATACCCCCTTATTTTACTTTAGAAACTGCTCAGCATCAGATGCGGTTAGCAAAGTAGCCTATACCCTCTGATCCTTATCAAGGGGCGGAAGCAAGAGAGTGAGCGTTGCCATGGTGATGTTTTCTTATCATTAAAACAAATCAAAATTATGAAAGCAAGATAATTTTATATATATATATATATATATATATATATATATATATATATATATATATTTGGTTTTTCGAGACAGGGTTTCTCTGTGTAGCCCTGGCTGTCCTGGAACTCACTCTGTAGACCAGGCTGGCCTCGAACTCAGAAATCCTCCTGCCTCTGCCTCCCAAGTGCTGGGATTAAAGGCGTGCGCCACCACCGCCCGGTTGCATATATTTTTTATTTGACATATAATTTATGTGTGCAGATGAGCGTTGGAGATTTTGTGTACAAGATGCAGTTACTACATTCTTGCCATAGCCTCGGTTTGTGCACAGGGATCATAGTGATCCAAGATGTTTAATCCCAAGGCTTAATCTTTTTCATCTGTAAAGTGATTTAGTCAAAGACCCCCTCCCCCCAACCCCTAAGTAAAGTGTCTGGTCCTTTCGCCAATTCTAAGGTTTCTTTTGTCTGGAAATCAGAGATGCCTAAGTCCACAGTTGTCACTTGCTTAAGGAATGGCAACATAGGAGATACTCCGGGTAGACAGCTCTGATTGCCAGATCAAGATAGCTTCTTTACAGAGAAGGCAGCTGGAGAGTCTATCAGTCATTCTGAGAAACTGCAACCAGTGGAGATTGTGTGTTCGTGTGTGCGTGTGCACACACAAGCGCACACACTGGACTTTTCATTTCTGCTTTTCCTGCAATAATTATCACTTAGTCAAGAGTTGTATAGTTAGGTCCCAGGCATGGTGGAGGAAGAGGGAAGAAGGATAAGGAGGGGAGAAGGGAGAGAAGAGGAGGAAGAGGGAGAAAAGAGAAGGAGTAGGGAGGAGGGGGGGAAATGTTCCGTCCTTGTTCTTCACAATTGTCCTGCTGCACTTGTCCTTTCTAACGTGTCTACAATCTTTCACAGGACTTTTTGAAAAGGGCCCTTTTGAAAAGGACCCCAGTAGCTCCTGTGTGAATCAGTTATTTGTTGTAAGGGATCAAAGTGAATCTTTACTGAGGTTTTTATTGACCTTGCGCTATTTACACTGAGGAGTCATGTGTGCTAGACACCATGCTAAACACTAAGCAAACGTGCAAAGCACTCCCACCCTGTGGAGTGAGTCAGGCAAGCAGAAGCCGGCTGAACAGCCACAAAGCCACAACACACTGAGTCCTACTATGTGCACAGCCTTCGCTAAGCACCATGCATCTGCTGGTGAGAAAATAGCACCTGGAACTGTGGAACTGTGGAGCAGTGCAGGAGCAGTGGGGAACCCGGGTCAGTAACAAAGCTGAAAATAACCGATGCTTTGCAACTTTATAACTCATGTAGTTACTCAGACTTCAAGTAAACTCGCCAGCCACCTACCAGATGCAGAACCTCGTCCAAGTACCTAAGTATTTCTCAATACTAATCAAGCCATTAACGCTAAAGGAATCAAATGCAGGCTATCTACTTCAGGCTATGCAGTGAAAACCAAGAGTCTCTCTGGGCAGCAGTATAACAAATGAGGCACAGAGGAACCCATAGGACAGCATGAATGGAAAGAGTAGCTTTGTGGGGCACACACCCACCCAGTCACTGTCTCTCCACCCTGGGAAGTCATTCCTGTTGGGAAGAGGAGAGGCGCTTTTCATTTTAGGGAGTTTCTGTTGGACTTCCTGTTTCAGCAGTACAGATGAAGACAAGCTGAAGAGAAAATGCAGATTCTCATGCAAAATCTGACTAAGCCACCTCCCAGTGCCTGAAGAAATCCTGACCTCACAAACTACTCCCCAAGTATTCTAATTGATCATTTCTGTAAATACATACCCGTCCCAACTATAATATAAAGAGAACTGAATTGGTCTCAGACTCTCTTAAAAGAAAAACTAAGCTTGGTGTGAAGATGGGAACTGCCCTCCCTCAGTTCCCAAATGGAAGGGAAAGCAGAAGAATTTGAATTATGGACCCAAACCACAACCATGACGGCCGCACCGCACGGAATGCTTTCAGGCCGTGGCTTTGCTGGGGTGACTTTCAAAATATGAAACCTCTCAAGCATTTCACTACCAGTGAGGGTCACATTCTTTAAGGATGATGAACAGCATTTGCAAGTCTGCTTGTCATCTATACCATGAAATTCAAACGCTGGAGCCAAGAAAATCCCCGGGGAAAGGGTGTTCCCCACTCACAC
This sequence comes from Tokudaia tokunoshimensis, assembly GCA_036184795.1. Classification (NCBI taxonomy): domain Eukaryota; kingdom Metazoa; phylum Chordata; class Mammalia; order Rodentia; family Muridae; genus Tokudaia; species Tokudaia tokunoshimensis. The sequence continues at coordinate 14,162,234 of BTHU01000014.1, forward strand.
AGCAAAACAAGAGCCAGAAAGAAGAGGGGAAGTTGGGAAGAAAATGATGCTGGCTTATCTTCCTAGTCAGCTAGAGTCGGGACTGAGAGGAGGGGTGTCCAGGGCTAGCTCCCAGGTCCCAGAGCAGGCGGATCAGTGGTAAATACCCCAGGGGCATCCTAGAAAGCTCTGACCGACAGCCCCAATTCCAACTGCAACTTCTAAGTAACTTTTTCCTTTAAAGGATTTCCAGGAAAGGAACTAACTATGTTTTTCTAGATCTCAGGGGTGGGAGGGGATGCATCTGATAAAATCTGTCGCTATGTTACAGGTCATGGAGAGAAAAACAAAGAGTCCACATTCTGACCATTTCAAAACTCCCCCTGTGCTCTGACTTGGTGGGGGGGGGGGTGTCTTGAGTGCCCTGTACCAAGTTAGTACTTCCCCTCTGTGGCCAGATCTAAAAGCTCCAGCATTACCACCCCACCATGCCTTGCTTTTTGCCATACTCTTTTTTTCAAGACAGGGTTTCTCTGTGTAGCCCTAGCTATCCTGAAACTCACTCTGTAGACCAGGCTGGCCTCAAACTCAGAAATCCGCCTGCCTCTGCCTCCCAAGTGCTAGGATTAAAGGCGTGCGCCATCACTACCCTGCTTGCCATACTCTTCCTATCTTGCTTTCTCACTGATATCGATGCTTCCAATCTACCAGCCAGTTCCTATTTCTACACCTGAAAAGCCAGGCCCTTGCAGGCGACGCCTTTCCCTAACCCTCTCCAACTACGCTGGACTGAAGCAGTTCTCAGATAAGAACCTGGGTACTGCCTGCTTCCTTCCACAGCACAGGGCCAGGGAAGCAGGAGGCAGAGCTTTACGAGAAGCAACGCCCTGGGCTGTGGCTTACCCTTCACTACCACACAAATACTGGTTCCCAGGTAAGATTGGTTGCTGGTAAAGCCTTCTATAAGGGCCTGAGAACACCACACTAGTCTCCAGTTCATTCTGTCTTCTGTATAGCCTACCTTCAGATAAAAGGATGAATACTCACCTTTCCTAAGACCCAGCTGCTTTGCCTGAGACTAGCTAGCATTTTACCTCCATTGCATCCAAAATTAGATTTTTCAGATGTTAATTAGAAAAGTCACTGCTGCTGGGCAGTGGTAGCGCAAGACTTTAGTCCCAGCACTTGAGAGGCAAGAGGCAGGCAGATTTCTGAGTTCGAGGCCAGCCTGGTCTACAGAGTGAGTTCCAGGACAGCAAGAGCTACACAGAGAAACCCTGTCTCGAAAAACAAAAAAAAGAAAAGACACTGTTCAAGTGTACTGAGCCCCAGCTGTGGCTCCCCCACCCCACCCCACCCCCGTCCCCGCGGATGCGAGATGGGGAAGCATTAATAAAATACCCCGTGGGCAAATGACCGCCAAGTATGATGACCCAAAAAACACACAAGTGGGAGCAAAATTTTCCTTACGGACATCATGTTTTCCAAAAAAAAAAAAAAAAAAAAATCTGTTTAAACTCAAGAGACCGAAGGGAACTGGAAGCCAAGAATCAACAACAACAAAAGGCTGTTTCTTACATTTCCAGAGACCACAGCCTTTCTGCTGGAGTCTGGGTGACTAATGCCTGCAGGAGCCCCACAAATCCTCCAAGTGCTGACCAGAGCAAAGTCCCGTGTCTGGGGACGGCAGGATCCACGTGTGCATTCCAGGAATGCTCGCACACTTTATAGCGCTCAGAGGAAGAAGGGTGGGAGGGACTCGGTGGGACAGCCAGGCACAAAGGGTCACAATGCGCTTAGGAGCAGATGCTACAGCTGGCCCAACCCCCTCAAAGCTAACGCACACGACGCAGACACCTAACATCATTTCAGATCCCTCAGGCTTTCCAGTGGGACCCCAAACTACCCAACTCTATTTAAGACTTACCAGGTCTCCACCACACAAGCACTATATAATCCCTCACGGAGATCATGGTGGTCCTTTCTGCCCTGCCTTATGACAGACTTAGACGAGTTTTCTAAAACCAAGGGTGAGTTCACCATCAAGAGAGCTATGAAGCTGGAGTCAGCCAAGAGTCTTCCCCTCAAATTTTCATACACCACTGCACTCTCCATGTTCATGAGTCCATTCCCCGGCACTTCCTGTTTCAGAAACCCTGTGGTTTAGTTCATATATTTTATTCACCGAATTCCTTAAACAGCAAATAATGAAGCACGGATGAGCTACTTCCTTCCCTATGCCACCATTTCTATCACCGGACATAAATTAGCACTTCCTTTTTCTAAGATACCATTTATTTCTGTCCCTTTCTGAAAAGGCGAGGGGGGGGTGTGTGTGGAGGAGTTACAGTAATGAACACAGACTGGCAGTCTCTTGGAGACAGGAGAAAACACATGAAGCCAACTCTAAAACAGAAGGGGGATGGGGGTTGGGGTGTGTGTGGTAGGGGGGAGTACCAGGGTTGTCTTCAGTCACAACCTGGCCATTTTCTCCTCCCAAGGCAATTCAGTTCCTGAATTGAAGATGACCTAGTCATCTCTGATATACTCATAACACCTGAAAACCAAGGACTGTACCCAAAACATCTCAGGGTATAATAACTATGCTCCTCAGAAATAAACACACAAATGAACATCTGACCTTATAGCACGCAATGGTTACGATCCAAATTCACATGTTCCTGTAAGAGTTTTCATGGTGTCTGAGCCTCAGCTCTGGATTGGACATTACCAGGATAGAACAGAGGCTGTCCACAAAAATTTGGGGTGTGTATGCATTCTTATAACCACATAACACATTGCCAGAAACCTAGAAGCTTGGGACACCCTCGTTTAGTTTCATAAGTCATGACTTGAGGGTCACAGGGCTGGAGTCTCTGCTCAGGAGAACACAAGGCTGGCACCACAGGCTGCCTGAGCTGAGGTAAACCCAGAGGTTCTAGGGCAAAGTCTACCAACAAGCATTCAAGTGGTTGGAAGATTCGGTTCCTTGAAGCTATGAGACTAAACACTGCCTCTCCTTGCTGGCTGCCTGAGGATAAGCTTAGCTCCAAAGGTCATGACAGTTCCCAGCCATGAATTTACCCACCCACTTCAGAGCCAGCAATGGGGAGTCTCTAGGAGTTCCTCGCTCACTTGGGGTACCCTTCATTAGGAAGAGCCCAGTCCCTTATAAAGAACAGCCTGGCCACATCAAGTCCATCCAGGACAATCCTCACTTTTAACTGAACTGCTTCATAACTTATCCTACTCCCAGGAATAGAAGACCCACCAGGGTGGCCAGTCCTGGAAAACAAACCAGGTGTGTGTCTACCACGCAGCTGGGGTTGTGGGCCACCACAGGGCCCACAGGGTTCTGTCAACCTGAGACTGCATCAGGATTGGATATAGTCAGAAATATTATTCCCTCAACTGAGAAAAGAATACAAGTAGGTTTCTGGGGAGGGGACAGAAATTATTAATGGCATAGCAAACTAGATTGCCCCAGGTCAGCATGGTGTCCCTCATGTTTATACTGAATGTGTCAGTCCCAAATGGCCAGTGACTGCCCATCTGGAGGTTTTCTGCTTGCGGAAGAATCTAGAACAAGAGAACTTTGCAAATATATAGGTGCTGGTTATGTGACAGGAATCCTAGGGACTGAATGAGGACTCAGAAGACAAGTCAGCGAGATAAAAAGATGACTTCCGAGTGTTTCATGATGAAACAGAGTACCAAGGTTAGGTGACAAGCTCACCCAGCCGAGGCCTCCCTTAAAGGAGGTCAGCTGTGAACAGAGTCACAGTGCTTGCAGAAAATGCCTGGTGATTAGAGGTGAGGAAGGCACTGAATCTAACTGGGAAGGCAGCAAGAAAAGGAGGAACTCCAAAGGCACAGGAAGAATGAACAGGAAAAGGGGAACCATCACAAGCCGAACCCTGGGACTGGAGAGCAGCTTCACAGCTAAGCCTGCTAAACACTTCTTGGAATAAAGGATAATGAAGACACAAGGTCCCAAGCAGCGGACCTTTATACAACCCACCCGGCACTGACGCCCCAGAATTTTCTGGATGGAGGGATCCAGTGAGCAGGCATAGTTGGGAAGATTCCTCTGTTTTCTCCCACCCAGTGAGCTATGAACTTATCCTCCCATCCCTCCAGCAGAACAAGGACTCTGGAGTATAGAATTGTCTTCTGTCCAAGGTTCTAGCCCACATTACCAGGCTGGGCAACCATCCAAATAGTTGACTGTTTGATGCAAACTTTTTCCGGGGTGGGGGTAGGGGATGGAGGTTGGTGAGGAAGCACAACTTGCAGAGAACCTACAACCCCTGTCCTTCTAGACCTGCTGAAAGGTTCCATTTCTTTCTTAGTCTGCTTTTCAAAATACAAAACAAAACAAAAGGACACTGTATATTCAATGTTCTCAGTAGCAGAAAGGGGCAGCTTTCTACCTTGCCAGGCTAACTGCACATCTCACAAGCATCCGCCTAGCTGGGAAAGCAAGCTGGTTGTGGGGGTTTTCTCACATGTATGTCTGTGCTCTCAGTCAGGCAGATCCAAGCCACTGCATTGCATTTTCAAAGTGTCCTTTCGCTCGGTGATTTTTAAATGCTGGCTTTCTTGTCCTGGTTAGCTAAGGGAAAACAAGCCTTCTTTTCCCAGGCTGTCTGCTTGTACTGCAGGAATGTTCCCACAGTCCCCTCCGCCCCCTATTGTTGCCGAAACTTAAAGAGGCATCTTATTTATTTATTTTTAATTATTATCAGGTTCATGTGCCTGAATAACACACAGAGGATCCAAACAGAACACTGGGAAAATTCTACAAACAATAACTCTATAAAAACTCCCATCAGCTCTTGACATCAAGGGTCTCAACTTCGAGCAGGTTATTACGCAAAGCAATAAGGCTTTGGGCCAGCAACCCAGGTGGCTCACCCGATGAGATGGCATCCAGTTCCCCTGTGCCTCTCAGATTAATTGATTAAAAGTTAGGGGATCTATGACAGGGACTACTTCTGACAGCCTCTGATAACATGATTACAGGGAAGGATCACGTTGAAATCAAAACCCAAAAAGACTATACGGCTCAGCAGGAGGCCCTTGCTGTACTTCAGACATTCTGAGAAGACAGAAACTAAGAAAGTTAGCTGAGACCCAAGTCGAACAAAAGACCAGAATTAGCATAAGGCTTGGGCGCTGGTCCAAGGAGCTGCCATTAAACCCTCCCAATGCCAAGTGGTTTATCAGAATAACTATTATCCAAGTGGTGAAGGAGAAAGGCAGGCAGGGGAGCGATCGGCTATTAACACCAGCAAAAGTAGCTCCCGTGGCTATCTGACTTTGAGAAAAGTGCAAGCCTCAAATCCCATCTACACGGACAGGATCAAAGTGTAATCAGGGCCCCACAGTTAAAAACCCCTTTGCCACAATTATGCCTAACACACCACACACACACACACACACACACACACACACACACTTGCGACCAGGAGCTGGGTTAGCACAATGCGGCAGCTGCAACCACAAGGTAAGCAAAGGAGGCGTGGCAGTTCCTCCCAGCAGCATCCTCACTCCAGCTTCCTACCCACTCCAACCATATACTAAATTACAAGGCACCGCAACAGACATACTCACGGACACCTGAAGATCACATTAAAACCAGATGTATTTATTTAGACTGAGAAACTGGTGACTCCTCAGTCACCACGGAGGGTAGAATGGTGATAAGTTGCCTTACGTTCCATTCACGCTTACCAGTGCAGAGAAGCACAGGGAATCAGTTCAGAGCTGAAAGAAGCCGCATCATGAAGACCAGAACACTCAGAAAGAAGAACACAAGTTCCTCCGCTTCTTAAAAAGAATCCTTCTTTTTACTATTATGAATATGAGTGTTGGCCTACACATATGTATTTGCATCCTGTGTGTGCCTGGTGCTCAAAGAGGCCAGAGGGGTTGTTGGTTCCCCTGGAAATGGAGTTACAGATGATTGTGAGCTGCCAAGTGGGCGGTAGGGACCCAACCCGAGTTTTCTCTAAGAGCAGCCAGTGCTCTTAACAGTTGAGCCATCTTTCTGGTCCCAAGTTCTACCCCCATTTTTTAACCACCCAAAAAAAGCAAAAAGAGAAGGTCCCAACATTGCCTTTGAACGAGCCACAGAAAACCACAGACCATTGTCTACTGAGGCAAAACTTACACACACTAGCGAAAGGGAATAGAATCCCCGAGGCTGCCACATCATGCACCCTTCAGGGTGTCAGCATCCTCCTCCTTCCACGGCCAAGAACAGTAACAGCCACGGGCTAATCCAGCCCTTAAGAAAATCCTGCTTCCTTCCCTGTGAGGCGGACGGTTTGGGTCCCTTTTCACAGATGGGGAAACCAAACTCACTTAAATGGCAAAGCCGGAGCTTAAACCAGTTTTACCAGATTCCAGGCCTATCTCCACTCACACCTTACACTGCACAATTAAAATCAGATCTTCTCAAAGGATACAGGCTTCTGCACCAACCCCCACACGGCACCGCACCTCCTGTGCATCCTGTAAGCAGAACACCACACTCTTCAGTGAGCGTCTCTCGCTCCCTTGTGTTACAGATGCCCACCATATCTGGCCATTCACCACATCTTACAGCCAGCGGTACACTACACTTTCAATACTTGCCAGGGTCCCAGAGGAGTGTTTCCTGGGTTTTATATGTTTGTTTTGAAACAGAGTTTCTCTGTGTAGCCCTGCCTATCCTGGAACTCACGCTATAGACCAGGCTGGCCTTGAACTCACAGAGCTCCACCTGCCTCCTCCTCCAGAGTGCTGGAATCAAAAGAGTGTGCCACCACCCACCGACTGGCCAGAAGAGTGTGTCTTATTCATCTTACATTGACCTTTACCTACTATGATACAAACCACCTATAACAAAAGCTGCATGTTTACAGACAGTGAATGGCAGAGAGTAAGTCGTCATAAAAGTCTATACAACCTGCCTTGCCCAACACAATACAAGGTGACTGAGAAGCATGCAGGGAGAGAACCCACAGCCCAAGGTATGGGCTGAGCTGCCTCCGGCATGTGTTGGAGGTCAAGTGTAAATGGAGTTTTGAAAACTGAAAACAAAACAGTGCCCTAGACGTATGCTTTAGTACGGACTCTTCCAATGCTCAGCCCAACAGTTGTGTAAGGATTCAGGAACAAGCAGGCTGCAGTAGAATTCTTGTCACCATGGTATTAGCAGTCCTGGGGAGTCTGTAAAAACCAGTTCTCGGTAGCCTTTTCTGAACAAGAGCGGCACAGATATATGCTGACCGTAGTAGAGTACCCAAAGCCCCATGAGAGTATCACACTATCTCTCCGACATGCTCCACAGACCTCAGGCAGCTTAGATGGAGAGCAGTGCAGGCTAAGGGGCGGGGGGGCAGCAGGCAGGAAGAGGGGGGGAGCTGAGGAGTGTCCACAGCTGCTGGAATGGATGGATTCCTTACTGTTCCCACACACAGCAAGCGAGCGGAAAAGCTGGGGGCTGGGATGATAGTGCAGACAAATCATTCCAGGCCTCCAGAGGCTGAGGCAAGAGGAGTTTGAGTTCAAGGCCAACCTGAGCACAGCCCCAGTCCCCAAAGATGAACATAAGCAAAAAAGGAGTAAAAATTCTAATCTAACATGATGGATCTTAGATTAAGCAGCCTGCAGCCACCACGCTCACACTCCCTCACATAAGCGCCCCAAGGCTCCTCTCCACTTTAAGCAGTGGCAGGGAGGGCAGCGGAGGGCGGGGTCAGTAAGCAGCCCCAACTGATGGGAACCACATGTCTAAGAACCACATGTCTAAGCACGGAAATTCCGAGCACTTCTACCAGAGCCCACGGAGGAACAAGCACAGAGGTGTAGCCAGGCCCCTCGTGGCAGTCAGGAGAACAACTAACTATCCAGACTCCTACCACCCACGTGGAAGAAACCATCCATCCACCTCATCAAGTTAATGCAGAAAAAGAAAGATGAACTTCTGGGAGAAAGAAGGAAGGTTCAGAGTCATTCCCACAGTTGGAGAAGGAGTGAAAGATGTTCGCTACGTGGTGCAGACAGACAGACAGACACACACACACACAGGTTTGCTGATGGAACATTATTATACTACTCTGAGCTTATGTAAAAAAAAAAAAAACCTATAGGATTGGCAAGATGGCTCAGTGGATAAAGTCACTTGCCACAAAAGACTGGTGACCTGGGTTCAATCCCCAAGACCCATGTAAAGACAGAAGGAAAGAGCCAACTCCATGACTTACACTTGTGTTCTCCCATCAAGTATACATATATGCACAATAATAATACATTTAAAGTTAAAAAAAAAAAACTTTGGTAGCTAGTAATATTTTACCCCCACGGACACTCATGTTCCTGCAGCTGGGCTAGCCTGGGCTTAGTGGCCTTTCATTTAAGTTGATTCAGTTGATTATTTACTCAGACTCCCGTTTCTGAAGCCATTTTAATTCACTCACATTCTTTTACACGTACTTTTCTGCAGCTGGCAATTGGAACAAAGTTCAAGTGAACAGCTACTACAGCACCAATACAGAACTCGCAGTGCGTTCACCTGCCTGCAATCTCCAGGACCCTTACAAGAGCTCGCCCAGGCTTTGGAAATCGCATCTACTTAAGCACTAATATTTTTCCATAAGAGCAGTGCAACAAATGGAAACATATTTCAAAACCAACTTTAAATAAATTTCAAATCACACATTACATAACATCGTATACGCTTGCCAGTGAAAATCAGCCGTCACGCTCTTGAGCCTTTTCCCACACTTCCCATTCCTCTCCCACCAAACACACTTCCTTCAGAATATTGTACTCTTCTCTCTACCCGACTCCACGTGACACTTTGTAACTGGGCCTACCTCAAGACAAATAGGCACAAGAATGAAGCTAGGTCTGCCACTGTGCTCCACAGCTAAAAATCCCCAAGCCTTTCCAATGCTATCCCTGCAGACTCAGCTTCACCACCATCACCACCATCACCATCATCACCACCATCATGTTGGAAATACTAGATTGACCCCAGGGTCACATGGTAGTAGTTATGTACCCACCTGAGGTACAGACTACTCAAAACACTGAATACCATCCCTCTGGCCTTTAGTCTCATCATCTACAAGAGAAACAGGAGGAAAGAAAGAAAACTATATCCTGTTCTTAAAGCTACTTCCCATGCTCTGTTGGGGATGCTGTCTCCAAAAGCCTCTATGTGAAGTTGATACATAAAATCAGGTTTTGTTTTTCTTTACAATGTTACTTCCCATGGGCTACAAAGAGACCTTGCCCCAGAGACTCAAAAATGGAGCCGAAGGTATGGCTGACGGTTTGAGTGCTTGCTGCCCTCGCAGAGGGCCAGGTCTGGTTCCCAGCATCCAAATGGCATCTGGGACTCTAGTTCCAGGAGATCTCACAACCCCTTCTGGCCTCTTATGGGGTGCACAGAAACTTACTCAGGCTACATACACATACACATGAATAAATAAAAGATGTACCGTGCCCGGTGTGGTGATGCATGTCTTATCCCAGCATGTGGGAGGCAGGAGCAGCTGGAACTCTGTGAGTTCAAGGCCAGCCAGGATGATATAATAAGTTTCAGGACATCCAGAGCTACTTAGTAAAACCATGTCTCAAACAATCAGTCAGCTTTTAAGAGGCTGGGGGAGGGGGGCCCATACTTTGTTTTTCTGTATAGTGTTATTTCACAGCCCCCCCCCCCCCCAGCATGCAGCCATCAGAAGTTCTAACTGTGAAATCACAGAATGCAGGTCTCCTCCATCAGGTCATCTTTTGAGCACTGTAGGGTCTTTCCCACATAGAGCAGGCTAAACAGGAACACATAGCTAAGTCACTTCATGAGTGTCCCTCCAAATGGAGTCAGGAACATGTAAGAGGTATGCGAGTTTATTTATTTCCAACCCCACAGCCTTGTAGGTGTGGCAGAGCTCTTGCCTACCATGTGTGAGGCCCTGGGTTCAATCCCCTACACCGCCAGAATCCAAGCCAGCTGGCATCATCCGGCCTCACATCCATTGGGAGTTACATCTTCATGGACTTCAGCCAAAAACAATATATTGCATTAAAGCCAATGGCAAGTTGACCCAAAAAACAGCTGTCTTCCATTACACAGGCCACTGAAAAGATTTACAAAAAAAATGTGACTTTATGAATCGACTCTACATTCTTAGTTTGAAAAGCAGTTCTTTTTTTTTCATGAAACAGTGTTATTTATGTCAGAGTCTAATACGTTTATTATTGTTACTTCAAGTGAATTTACAAATGCCTTTAAACTTAGTAACAGGAGACTGAAGTTGCAACAAGAAAACCCTGGGAAGGCCTAAAAGAGAGGCTTTGTGTTAGCATAAAGCATCCCAACTAACCAAAAGTGTTCCAAGCTAACCCTCCCGAAGCACATGCAGAGAGCTCCCAAACATGCCTGGTACTGTCTGTAAGACACACAGCCTATGCTGAGGTCACACGAGCAACCCGAGTCACCCAGGTTGTGCCGCACAGCCCTTAACAAGGGCTTACCAACAGTGGCTCCCCGTGAACATTCAACTGCACCGAGAACCTGAGTTAAACCTGACCTATCCCATCTGTAGCCAGCTCCATTAACACTGACGCTGACCAGGTCTCTGAGCAGGATCCGTGCTAGCGAGAAGAATCAGTCTCTGGACTATCTGGAACGCCTTACTTCTACTGCCCCGTGAATTTTTAGTAAGCAAGTCAGGGGATTTGGCTCAGTTCTGGCTCTGCGGGTCTGAAGCAGGTCATTTATTCTCCTGAGTCTCGGCTTCCTTCTCTGTACAAGAAAAGAAGTGGAGGACTTGATTCTTTCAAAGTCCTCCCTGCACTTGAATGCTATAAAACCCTGAACAACAGAAACAGAAACCCAAGGGCATTCACTGGCCTCCACAGCAGCGCACACAGGCATTGGCAGAGGGTCAGTGCACAGCGTCTAAGCCGCCAGCAGCACCACAGCTGACTGGAGTACCAGAAGGACGGCAACAGGAAGACAGGAAGGAGCCAATGCAGGGCATCCTGGGAATTTTCATTCCAACTCTGGCCCCTGGATAGAAACCTTGCAAACACCACCATACCAGAGGGAAGAGGTCTTGATGGGTCTCACTTGAGAGGAAAACATCTGAGTGAGCAAGAATAATGAAAAAGGGAAGCTCTCCGGACTCAGAAATACCCACATTTCTCATGTAGAATCTGGGCTTAAACTTGCACGAGCATGCACGCACACATGCATGCATGCATGCAAACGGAGTTAACTATAAAAGGAGGAGGAAGCTGGTTAAAGGGAAGGGAAAGAAAGTGGAACAAGACAGGGCCAGAGCGCAGATGTGACGTAAAGGCAGAAGGGAGAGGCAAATAATGAGACAACTAATAAGCATACTCATTTATTGGATAAGGATGTATGTATGCAAGAAAATGCCATTGCTTTGTATCCTAACCAAAACAGTTAAAGGAAAGACTGACTCGTGGCAGTCCACACCTGGGATCCCAGCACTGAGGAAAAGGAGGCAGGACAGTCAGTAGTTCAAAGCCACCCTTAGCTACCCAGTGAGCTCGAGTTCCCTGTGGCTACATGAGACTCTGTCTCCAAAAATAAATAAAATATAAATGTCAAAAGTCACAATGGAAATTAGAAAATTGTAGGTTTAACTTCTTGAAATTACTAATAAATAAAACTGACAAGTATCTGACAAGCTTAGCCAAAATAAATAAATAAATAAATAAATAAATAAATAAGAATGAGGATGGAAAATAACCAATTAAAAACAAAATCAAAAGTCCGGTGAAAATTGCAGGCGCGAAGCCAGGGTCATTGCCTGGGGCTCGAATAAACAATGCTTCCGTTGAAACCTCAAAGATGCCTTGATCCACAAGCAGAAGCCTTAAGGACATCAGTTCACCAGAAGGACCACCAGTTTGAACCCAGCCTACGGTCCTATCTCAAACAAACCGAGCACGGAGGCTATGCAGAAGCTGTAGGCAAATACCACGCCATTTTGCATGCAAGGGGACTTCAGCAATTTCCCTCTGAGAGACTCTCTATAATTTTTATTTTAAAGACAGTCAACAGTCAGGCATGATGGCAGGTGCCTTTGATCCTGGCACTCAAAAGGCAGAGCTGGTGAGCTTATGAGCTCAAAACTACCCTTGTCTCCCCGTAGTAAGTTCCAGGCCAGCCTGGGCTATGTAGTGAATCAGTGTCTCAAAACAGCAACAACAAAAAAAAATGTAGTAACAACCAAATCTACTTCTGTAGATTTATTTCTTTGTTTTTGTTTTGTTTTTAAAGTTCAAAGCCTGGAAACATGTGTTTGCCAAACAGACAAGTTATTGACCCTTTTGTGAGCATTTCTCCTGTGGGCTCTGCACAGAGGGGGCTCCGGAGTCAATGAGATGGCTGTCTCTGGTTCTCAACCTGCCTGATACTATGACCTTTTAATAGGTTCCTCATGTTTCGGTGACCCACAACCACAAAATTATTTTCATTGGTATTTTTTTTGTTGTTGTTTTTTAAGATTTATTTATTTACTTACTTATATGATTATGTGAGTACACTGTAGCTGTCTTCAGACACACACCAGAAGAGGGCACTGCATCCCATTACAGATGGATGTGAGCCACCATGTGGTTGCTGGGAATTGAACTCAGGACCTTTAGAAGAGGTCTTAACCGCTCTTAACCTCTGAGCCATCTCTCCAACCTATTTCACAAATGTAATTTTGCTACTGTTCTGAGTTGTAACGTAGATATCTGTGTTTTCTGATGGTCTTGAGCGAGCCCTTGAAAGGGTCAGTAGACACCCAGAGTGGTTTCTACCCACGGGTTGAGAACCACTGGTATAGATGCTGTGCTCAGTTGGCTTGCTCGACATTGCTAATGCTCGGTGGTGTTAGCTACCGCTGCTGCTACTGATCATTGTCCTCTCTAAACCACTGAAAGGCGTTAAAATGGGCTAGCTTCAAGGGTTCGAAAGACCCTCTCACTACCTTCTCTGCTTTCCTCCCCTCAGTTCAGCCTCTAACCAACAGCTAATTATGAGTTACACACTAATCATCTAGTAAAAGTTCCTGCAAATTACAGAGCTTACGTGCCTGCCCCCTGAAGAAGGCTGGATCTCAAGCCTCTTCCTTTCATGTCCTGAGATCCTGGCTCTTCACTCTCTCTATACTCTTGGACTTGTTTCTAATTTATTAGTCCAGGGCATCTCCCACTTGAATGAACGCTTGGTTCTTAAAAGTCGCTATGACAGTTAAATGCAATTAAATAAACCAGTTAAAAGTCAACTAGATTTCAAAAGACACCGAAAGTACAAGCCAAGGAGGGAAAGATGACATGCTTTAGGCCTCCACGAAGAAGTAAAGAAACATGGATAAATAGGAGATATTTAGACTTAACAAAGAATGGATGTCAACAGACAGAGAGAAAGCATAGTAGTGGGGCTTTGGGAAGTTATGGATAGAAACAGGTCATTCACAAAAGAATAAATAAATATAATTGCCCAGTCTAGCCACTAAGGCATAGGAATCGGGGATCCCAGTCACTAGGGTGACAGGCATAGGCCACATCTTGTTTAACCTAAAGACTATAATGAATGGAAGGACCAAAGCATTCATGCCAACCATCCATAGCATGGCCTTCCATGCTACACAGTTCGCTCAGGAATTTCCTATCTCCTTTTTTAAAACTCCGTGTATTGAGGATGGTCTATGTACATGGTCACATCAGTGCATGCGCATGCGCATGTGCATACAGGTACACATGCACATGAGGGCCAACGCCCGTGTTTCCTCCATCCGTCCTGAGGTAAGAGCTTTCACTAAAGCTGCAGCTCCTCTAGTGAGCTAAGTCAGCTGGTCAAGGAGCTCAGGCTATCCTCCAGACTTGGCCTCCTGAGCAGTGGGGTTGGTCCTCTCCCCACGTGGTGCTGGGGGTCTGCGCTCAGCTTCTCCTGCTGGCTTAGGCAGTCAGGTAGGCAGATCGCACAGGCACTGTCAGCTTAGGATAACTCACTTGGAGGGGAGCTGCCTCAAAGGGGAAGCTGCCCTGGTACCTCACAACTGGACCAGTCTTTCTTGGTCTTCTGTCCATACACAGTGTATCGCCAATCGTGTCCAAAGCGTTCACCTGAAAAGTGGTTTCACTTCCCCACTTTCCCAAGTGAGTACCGCCATATTATGAAGCTCATAAAAAGACCTGGTCGATTCCTAACGACAGTGCCACACCTACACAATTTCAAAGGTCATAATTAGGAAGCACTTCACTAAACCATCTCAATACTGTTCCAGAAAAACATATAAGATGGTACACATTTTTAAAATAATCCATGTTTTTCTTTAGACATCCAGCCGGGTCTGCATAAAACACATGAAACACGCATTATTCTGAAATCTAGTATCTAAACTTAATATACTCAATGACGCATAGGCTTTAAAACTATGTAACTCATGTCCACGACTGTGGACAGTGTTGTAGCATTTTAATCAGATTTAAAAAAAAACAACTCCATCTCTCCTACTCTTTAGTTGAATGGCTTTGTGGTGCTGTGTGTAAGTCTCTTTATCTTTAATTGTTAAATGGGGATAATAACTGCATGCTGTACATTTGTTAACTGAGCTAATGCACGACACCAAGTACCTACAGTAAGCCATTCAAGAGTAAACAATGGTCTCTAGCAAGTCAACCTCACTTCTGACAGGCACTGATGTTTGTGTAAGATAACACGCGATATCTAAGCTAGTATTCTTTCCATGGGGCCTATAGTCCCCGGTTCTGGAGATCACAGACATCTGTTAATAACCACCTCTGACTCTATTATTTCTAGAACTTTTATGATTTGTGTTGGCAGTGCTGTGGAAGGTAATTAAACAACAACAATGAAAATACCAAAAGCAACCTGCTAATTTCCATACAAAATAGCGTCGGGGTTCATGGCTATACATACAATTCAATTATTAGGAAGAATAAGCCCAGGGGAAGGCCCGGACCACAGCATCAAAGAGAACTAACTAGTCATATCATTTGCAGTGGCTGCCTCACCCAGGCACTAAACGTTTTCTGAATCCCAGGAGTAAACTACATTAAAATGTCAACCAGCCAGTATGGTCTGGACAAGCCAGCACCACCGACAAAAGTTAGCCTGAGACCACGAAGAGTTGAACTGAAAAGTAAAATCTTGAGCCTGTTGCTTGGGCTCACTTCTCAGCCCTTGATGCCCACTGTCGAGACATCCTCAGCCCTCTGCTGAGACATCCTCAGCCCTTAGCATGACGCTGTGAGACTTCCTGGGGGAAACAGCAGATTGTCAAAGGCTTAGTTCCAGAACCTTCTCCAAGTATAATATGCCACAGTAACTCCCCCAAACCTAAACTCCTCTTCACAGGAAGGGGCACGGGCTTGGGACGGCAGTTAATTTTGCAACATTTACCAAGTGATCCCTTTGTGACAGTCATTCGCTACTGAATTTAAAATGCAGAAATAAGTAAGACATGCAAACTACCGTGGTCTAACCGAGATGTCTGCTAATTACAGAATTCAGAAAGTAAACCTGCCTCTGCCTGAAAAAGCTCAGGGAGACCTGCAGGTCCGGAAGGATGAGGATCCACAGAAAAAGGAAAGAGGCAGATAGTGATGTGCAGAGACAGCAAAGCCGGAGGAAGCGGAGCAAGGGCGGGGCCTGCAGAGCACAGAGGGGCAAGCACACCACCCTGGAGAGATGAGCCCTGTGTACCCTGAAGGGAACAAAATATGAAAGGGCAATTTGGCAGAAATAATTTAAGATGGTTAAAAATAGATGCGGTCTCTCTGATAGCTGAAATTCCTCTGGGAAGCGTTTCATCCTAACACAAAGGCCCTTCGTTTCTACAGTTTATGTGAAAGTATTACAGGCTGGAGGGTGTTTTAAGAGCTGGGTACGGCGGGCTGCGTCTGGAATCTGCTGGGGAGGCTGAGGCAGGACAAGGCCAAGAGACGTCAGGGCTACAACAGTATAATCGGTTTCCTGGCCTGTCTCAAAACCACCACCACAGTCACCACCCACACGAATACACACACCACCACCACCACCACCACCACCACCACCACCCCCAGCCGAGTAGGATTACCCACACTTGTAATACCAACACTTGTGAGGCTAAGGCAGATCTCAAGGATATAAGGGCAGCCTGGGCTACAGTGTGAGTGTTGACAGTTCCATGGAAGGCAATTAAAAAGAATGAAAATACCAAAAGCAACCTGCTAATTTCCATACAAAATAGTGTGAGTTCCTCTTTTAAAAAAAAACCTTATAATGTTTGAAATCTAGACCAATCATCAAAAGGGTTGTCAGGGGTGGTTTTCTAAATAACCCCTTGGCTAAACACAATAAAATAAAACTCCATGACCAAGCTGCTGACCATGGAGCCCCCACTTGTGTTTATCCAGCTGTGCTGTGTGCAGACTTATAAGCCATGGACTCTGATAGAACTTGGCTCCTATCTGTCAACCAAGTTTGGGTGGATTTCTCTAATTTCTTGAGAAAAAAAAATGATCATGCATGCATTTATTAATTCCCTTGATGCCTGCGGTCAGAGATTTGTTTTGTTTGGTCAGGGGCCTGCAACACAATTCAAACGTCATGACATTTCATGTTTTCCATACGTTTCCATGTTAAGCACTCAAAATGTCTTCCTAAGCACAAATATTCAACAGAGTCCATTTAGAAAACCAGCAGACAAAGAAGGTCTGAAGTCCTCAGAGCTGCTCTCTCTGGGCCAATTCATTCCCAAATCCAAAGTAAAAGGATCCAGTTACAATAACAAGCAACACTTCCAGGAGTTCCAGACCTCAGTGTGAGTTGTAGAGCTGGTAACTCCATCCCAAGCCCTGCTGCGCTCCTGACCAACGCTGAGCGCTGCCCCTTCCAGCTCGCTTCTGTTGGCCTGAATAATGAGACAGAAGTCCAGAACCTGACTCTTTGGGAGCTGCTCCAAGCCAAGCCTAACATGCGAACAGCAGACAGCTCAGCACCATGTTTTGTGGTACAGTTCTTCCATGGAAATGTTTTAGAGAAGGCATCAAAGGGCAGAGGGGCGCAAAGCCGTGTGGTACACCCCAAATGTCTTTACAAGCATGCCCCGATACTGCGTATGCCTTTCCACTAAAGCTGACATCTGGAGCCTTAGAAAACTACCATTTTTGTGGTTACGGAGTGGCCGAATATCAACTATTTCATGAAACTCAAATCATCTACTAGGATATTTTGCCAGTTCTTTCTAAAGTTCTTATTATGCAAAGCCCATGCTGGCCTCAATCTTGTGATCCTCCTGCTTCAGACTCTTGAACAACGTAATTACAGATAGGCAGCCCCATGATTAGTTATTGTCCATATTATTACTATTGCTCATCTAACTGCCTTGTTTGTTTGTTTGTTTTGCATTATAGAAATATTGGAAAGTAGACTTTGGGAAGAAAGTATCAAAACCCACATAAGGACCATAGAAATGTGTTAAGCAAAATCGACCTTCTAGGAAGGCCTTTTCAAATAACTTCAGACTCTGTTATTGTCATCAATAGTAGATGGACAATACATTTTTCTACAGACAAGAAGCAAGAAAACCAGAAAATGGTGGCCTCCTATGGGGAGGAAAGGGAGGATGGACAGTTTACAAGCCAGCTCATCTCCCAGCCTTCAGCATCCTCGTCAAAGGCTCGGCCCTCGAGGAGGTGGCCTCTCTCCTCTCTTCTGGCTCCAGCACTAACAAGTTATTGGAATTTGGCAACAGACTTTCTTCTACCTATACCCTCTTGAATTTTATATCATCATCTTGCCAGTTTCATAAATAATTTATAGTCTGTAGGAACAGCCATTAACTGTCATTGGACCTAGCTGGAAAAGAAAAGGTCCAACTGCTCACTATATATAGCACACACTTTGCAGAATGTGCATTTGCTGGCCTCCCACGCACCCTAGAATCTCTCACTGGCTCGCTCTTGGCTGCCATGACACCCAGCCATACCTGAACTCCATTCCTCTTCTCCAATTTGATGCCAGGTTATAGGTCAAGCATTTGCTTCACTTCTACTTAAAACAAATACACACCAAACACACACGTGCACACACACCCAAAGCAGGCTTTAATTCTTCAAATTTTATTGTACTCTTTTTTTTGTTCTTGTTTTGGTTTTGATTTTGGTTGTTGTCGTTGTCCTTGTTTGGTTTTGTTTTGTTTTGTTTGGAGACAGGGTTTCTTCGTGTCACCCTGGCTGTCCTGGAACTCACTCTGTAGACCAGGTTGGCCTCAAACTCAGAGAGCCTCTGCCTCCCAAGTGCTGGGTTTAATGAAGTACATCACCAGTGCCTGTATTTAAGGCATCTCAGAGCTTGGGCCTAACTCAGAAGCCTGCCTAGCACAGAAGGAGCCCTGGGCTGTGTCCCCAGCATAAGAGCAGGTATGGTAGCACATGAAGACCCAGCAGGTGTGGGGGCACGAGCGGCATTAGCCGTTCTTCATCCTTGACTACAGTGAGATCAAACCGAGCCTGGGCTACACTCGACCCTATCTATATAAACAGATGCGTAGGTGCGCCAATTTTTAATGGTCTCTTTACTGAAATGCAAGAAAAACAAATTAAATTCTTCCGATGGAAATCAGATTTCAAATGTGTTTACATGTCCCACACAGTACTTTCCAAATACATGGGTTTAACGTTGCCAAAATTTTCAGAAGGGAAAATTTCACTTCAAATCTAGATATCTGTTTTCTTTTCCAACACCGACTCTAAGCTTTGGTAGACCTCGCTTCTCTCTTCTGAGCCAGTGTGGTATGTGCTCGTGTGGTGACCGCAGCAGAAGGATCTGAATGCCGCCCTTTCTGCTACTCTTTCTCCCTCTGATATTTGCACACGTCTCAATTTAATAAGAGTGCTGGGTCAACCCATTGTGGACTCCTTTCCCATGCTATGAGTGTGGTAGTTAGGGGAGAGGGTGTGGCCTGAATACATGTCTGTGCACCATGTGTGCAGGGCCTTTGGAAGTCAGAGAGGGTATCGGTTAGATCCCCCTGGGAGTGGAGTTACAGATGGTTGTAGGCTACCGTGTGGGTGCTGGGGATCAAACCTGGGTTCTCTGCGAGATCACCCAGTGCTCTCAACCATGAGTCCAGTCCCTCCTTTCCAACCTCAGCACTATGTCATCGGTGATGCAATTCAAAAATTACATAAATCAACCAAAACCACATGATAAAGCATTGAGATGAGCTATTTTTTCAAAAGGCATTTCTTATTAAGGTTATGGCAATATTAAGTTGAACATTTTACTAACTGTAATAATGTATAAGCACGAAATTTGGAGTACGCAAATATTTTTTTTTCAAGACGTGCTGCTGCTGGTTTAAATCTGGACAATTATACAGGTGTTTGGAATCTAGAAAACTGACATTAAAACGTTACTAATCTTGTGCCCTCTTTGCTGAAATAGTTACAGCATTTGCCTCACCAGGTCACAGCCATTTTAAAAGCCTTGATGGCTTCCTTCAATAGAAAGGACATCAAAGCTAATTAGATGAAGCTCTGTCCTAAATCTTGGGGCTTAGCTCTACCACAAATTCAAAGGCCTCTTGTCAAATAAGGATAAGATTTGCTTTGAGGAGTATTACATAAAATAGCAGAGTTCTTGATTCAGGAGGGTGTGATGGTGCGTGCCTTAACTGGCTCTTAAGAGGCAGAGGCAGGTGGTATCTAAGAGTTCGAGGCCAGCCTGGTCTACGAAGCAAGTTCCAGGACAGTTGGGACTGTTATAAAGAGAAACCCTGCCTCAAAAAAACAAAAACAAGAGGAGGGCTATCCTTTGAGCTTTGAATGCCACCTCCCCCCTCCCCAAATGATCAGTGTTAAAGGTTTAGACACCATTCTGATGCTATCATGACATGGTAGAAACTTTGAGATGGAACCGACAGGGAGGTTGTATGTCACTGGGGACCCGGGGATATGCATTTGAAGGTAACAGTGGGATCCAAGCCCCATCTTTTCTTCTGCATCCTGGACTGATCACAGCTTGGTCCCACTGTGCACCGTCTCACTGCAGACACCATCAATCCATCAATGGATGGGGGGCGGGGGGCTCCAGAACTAAAAAACTAAAACTGCCCTTTTTTGTAGGCTGATTGTCTCAGCTATTTGTTACAATAGTGAAAAGTGACCACCACAGGGTACCATCCGAGCATCCACTATGCTCATGAAACATGGAGTCAGAAATGATGAGCTCGGACACAGACCCATCCCCATCTCCCAGAAACAGTTTACTGAGGCAAGATAACCCAACGGGTAGGCTATACAGGAGATAAAGACACAGAAGAGAAGCACATCCTGCTGCATCTGACGGCATGAGGACATCCAGAAAGAGCTGACTGTATGTGCACAGCCCTTCCTCCAGCACAGTGCCTTCTATCAATAGAACCACTTAGCCGAGACCTGGGCGTGTTTCTGATGACACAAGTTTTCCCAGCCATCGCTAATCCATCTCCCCTAAATCCTAAGGTCCAGGTACAGGCATCCGAATTTAGAATATCCATATTCTGCATTCTATCAGAAAAAGAAAATCATTACCAACTCTCAAATTCATATCAACAACTCAGCTACAAGCCTTGCTCTGTGCTGTAGGGGAAATGCACTTCCAATATCCTCGAAGCAGTCACCGTTTCTCTCACTTGTCCTCAAGACTCTAAGGTCCTTGCTACAAGGGTTTCTTTTGTAAATAGCACTTCCCACAATTGGTTCTTCCAGTCCCAGGCATAAATGCTCAGCCTCACAGAAACAATTTCACAAATAGCTCTATTAAAGTAGGTCAATGGTAGAAACAGGTCCCCCCCAAAAGTGTCTGCAAAGCTACATGTCTCTGCCTTCCAGAGACCACCGCCCTATGGAAGAGTGAGCACTGTGAGCTTTAGTCCAGCAAGTGTCTGAACACAGGTTACTCACTCCATGCGACCCCATGTCAGGCTGCTTCTCTCTGGAGCTAAGGTTTCTGAGGAGTCTTGTTTAAAAGTTACCCTGGACCTTTTCATTCTTTTTTAAAGTCTCCAATGCTTCAGCACTGCTGCCATTTGATAAATATTGCATCTGAAGAGCGTTTCAGTGCTTTAAATTATGCATAAACCCCAGGTTCAATATAAGGACAGGTCAGAGAAGCCTGGCACAAGTGACTGTCCCACTGGGGTTGAATTTGCTTTTGATATGGTGGTGGTGGTAGTGGTGGTGGTGGTGGTGGTGGTGGTGATGCTGATGATGGTTGTAGTAAACAGTTCAAGTGCAAAGATGGTCAAATGCCTTTGGACTCATTACCTATCAACACATCATAACCTTCACCATCCATTTACTCTGTAATGTTAAATCACAAACTCCTCTGAAGATTACTATTTCTTTTTGATGCTACGTGTTCCCTTCTCTCTTCCAGACCACTAGTTTGGCTCTTTAAAAGAGATTGCTCTGTGCCTCCAATTGACTCAAACCCTTCTGAGGAGGGAGGTAGGTGACCAGACACGCTGAGAAACAGATGACATGAGACTGGTTATGAACAACTGGTCAGTGGTTCCTCTAAGTAACTGGGTAGAAGGCTTTATCACACCATCCTCAAGCTTAATAAAAGTCTTTGCTGCCATGGTAACTCATGCTTCTATTTCTAACACTTGTGTGACAGACACAGGAAGCGGGTTCTGCCAGTGTCCAGCCTCTATATAGCAAGCTCGAGCCAACGTGGACTAAACAGTGAAACTCTGCTTCAGTGTTTTTCTATTACAAAGAAAGATAATTATTTCCAGCCCATATTCATAAAAAGTTATATTATGCCATATAGGAGCAACTAGCCTCATGTGGCTGTTTCAATGTAAGTTAATGAAAATTAAGCTAAATTATGGAGAAAAGATAACTCAGCAACAAGAGTCCTTGTTGCTCTTGCAGAGGACCTGAACCATTCCCAGCACCCACATGGTGGCTCACAACCACCTGTAACTCCAGCATCAGAGGATCCAAGACCCTCTTCTGACCATCACTGGTACCAAGAGTGCACATGGTATACACATGTACATGCAGGCAAAAATTCAGGTGTGAATTTTATTATAAGCATCTATTAAAAATAAATCATTTTAACATTAAGTTAAATTTTCAGTTCTGCAGCTATTCTAGACCTATTTTAAAAGTACAATAGCCATCTACATATGGCTAGTGACTGTCATACTGAGAATACAGTAAAATACTTACTTAGATCATCACTAAAAATCCTATCTGCCGGAGACATGCTATCGTTGAGGCTGATATCCTCATTATGGTAAGAGGGTTTAGCCAGTACTGAGAAGTTGGCCTTGAGATCACTGCTGAGCATGTCTCAATCCTAATCCATCACATAGCAGCTGTAGGCACCAGGTTGAGAACAACAGCTAAGGAAACCCCCTCACGAAGCTGTTATGAAGGTAAGCATTTACCTATGAACTCTAACCAGAGGAAAAATATGTGGAGTTACACTACGTCAATTAGGAAATCATTGTGATGGTTACAATGAGTCTAGCAGCAAGGCCCCCACACAAGGGAACATAAACATTCTCAAATACATGTAAAGGCAAAAGAAAATCTCAAAATGGCTCCAGTTCCAATTTGAGAAATGAAGGCAGCGCCCAGCTCAACTTCCAATTTTCTCCTTCTATCCTCTTTATTTTAGAATGTGAAAATAACTTCCTACTTGCTTTTCTTGCTGTTGTTGTTTGTTGTTGGTTTTTAAGATAAGGTTGTAGCTCAGGCTAGCCTCAAACTTGTAACATAGCTGAGGGAAACCTTGAACTCCTGATGTTCCTGCCCTCCGTTTCCCAAGTGCCTAGAGCTCCTACTGCTCGAGCTGATGCTTATGTGATTTCATTGTGTACTGTACACACATTGTACATGGAACTGTTACATGTGTAACATAATATTTCCATACAAGTATATACTGTATGTTGAGCTACTTGTTTTTTTAACACCTAATTTTCTCATGGGTAAGATTAAAAATTAACAGGCGGGAGTGACTGCTCAGCAGTTATAGCTGAGCAAAACTCTATATCTCACACAGAGGAACAGAGTTCAATTCCCAGCATCTACATGGGTGGCTCACAACGAACCCTCACTCCAGCTCCAGGGGATCTGAGGTCTTCTGCTGACCTCTTAGAGAATCTACACACACACACACACACACACACACACACACACCCCTGCACATATTCATTCTCTCTCTTTCTCTCTGTAGTTTAAAAAAAAATCTAACAGAAGACTGGTCAGGCTGACACCTGGGGAAATCAAATCAAAATATTTGAATAAAGACAAAAACTCAAGAAAGCTAACCTAACAGCTCATACTGTGGCCCTAGCCTTCATCTACATGTAATGAAACAGTTTTCCCTTTCCATACAAAGCAGACTACAGAGAATCTCAAAGAAAGAACTGACAAAACTTAGCCAGGCATGGGACTGGGAGCCTGTAGTTACAGCACTTGGGGTCAGTGGAGCGCATGAAGACAGAAGAGTCAGGGGTTCAAAACTCGCCTGGGCTACATAATGCTCTATCTCAAAAACAAAACAATAGAAATAAAAATAAAACCCTCTAATGTTGTCTTTACAGGATGGGGTTATTTTTTTTTTTTTTACATGTAGTATTCCAGGTCCCTCTATTCTGGGCTAACCTAAGAGAAGTCAGTCAAATAGGATCCTTTATCTTTAAACCTTGAATCAAAAAATACAATAACAATAAAACAAAAAGCCTGATAATATCTGCATTTGGACGTTATAATCTAAGTGAAACTGAACCCAGGACAAACTACTCATTTCAAAAGCAAATGTTTCTCCCATTCAGTCATGTAAAGAGAAGCCATGCACAATGTAGGCTTAGCATAGGGATGGGATCAGAAGCTGAAAGGGGCACTTGTGCTAAATACAAGTTCCTTTATCCAAAGCTATGAGGAACAGGATTTGGGCAATTTGGCTTAAAACATTTTTAAAGATTGAGATATTACAAAAACATTCATAGCCTAAATATTTTATTTCACCTCAAACAATCTAAACAAGATTCATTTTTGAGGTTTTTGTTTGTTTTGATAAAGGGTCAAGGATCTTTTCTAGTCAGAGGAATTTGAACAAGTCTGCCAAGGTTACACTTTCAATATGGACATCTTTTGTGATTTCATTTATTTTGCTTTTTTAAAAAATAAGTATTTTATTTAGTAGTGCATGCCTTTCTTTAATCCCAGCATTAGAGAGGCAGATGCAGGTACCTTGAACTCTGTGAGTTCAAGACCAACCTGGTCTATATCATGAGTTCCAAGACAGTCAGAGCTATGTAGAGGTCCAGGCTCCAAATATGTAATAATAAAGAAATATGTATAAAAAGAGACAGTGAGAGAGAAACAAGCACCATTAACCACTGAGCATCTCCCTAGCTCCCAGACTCTACATAAACCCAATCTTTTCCTCCATCTTTTTATAAATATCTTGCCTATATTAAACTCTCGAGTTTTATTTTAGAAAATTCTTAACCTTACCAAATCTTTCCAACACATCTAATTTAGAAGCAAGTCAATTTTCACACATATATTTCATAGATTTACTGAACATAAAATTAAAGCATGCACATATGATGACTTCTACAACTGGTATAAGCAGGTTTAAAACAGACAACTGGTCTACCCATAATACAACTCTGAGTACCGAGTCGCACCTGTTGCCCTCGGCTAAACAACCGTTACCAGTGTGCTGTCAGTGTTCTGTGGAAAGGATGGGCAGGATAAAACAGTCAGCAGAATCCAAAAACATTCCCTCCAGATTCTGATACATTCCTCGTCCCTGTGTAGGCTACTTCTATCCCTGCCTTAAAGCCTCAGAACAGTCACACAGAAGGACAGCCCGAAAGGAAAGAAAGCTAGTGGTTAGTTTTCAAGTTCTGTTCAAATCCCATGGTAAAAGAAGAGAAATAAGTGCGCCCCCCTTCTGATTATAGGAGCCAGTTCCCCACATTTACCCAAGAGAAAGGCAAGAACTGACTGCCAGTAACTATAGCACAAGATCCTCCCAGTCATGGAAGCTGGGCATCGTTGTTGAGTCTCAGCCTTTTCTTGTCAGCTACATTTTAACTTTGCCACAACAGTATAGAACATAGAGTTAGACTCACAGAAGTATCTTGGGTTCCATACCAGTTGAAGAAACCTGTCAGAATGAGTTAAAATGCGTGGAAGGAATTACAAGTCTGGATAACTCAGACAAACCCGAAGCCAAAGACAGACCTTGGGTCTTGTACGGTTGCAGTTGGAGAGTGAAAAGAAATATGATCTGGGCTTCTCTATTTCTTTTTGCCTGGTGTCAGCTAGGGTACAATGCTTGCTGACTTAAAGAACAGGAAACAGGAAACGCCAGTGAAGAATAGAAACAGCTCTTAGACGAGAAGGATTTCCATTGTGGATAAGGAAGGGACTCGTGAGACCCACAGCTGGCTGAGGAGCTGTGGCAGTTAACAGCTGCTGACGGCCAGCCAGTTTTCTTCCAGAGTGGAGACACTCATTAGCTGTGACATGCTTCAGTAAACAGACTCATATCCACGATCATACGAGCAACTTTAATTAAACTCAGTGGTTGTTTTTTGTTTTTGTTTTAAAGACATGCAAGGAGGAGGAGGATTTGGTGAAAAGAAGTTGGGGAGTTCCCCAGGGAGTAGGAGGGGAGAAGACAGTAATGAAAAGGGGTTGATTAATGTGATCAAAACATATTATATTGATTTATGAAATGATCAATATTTTAAAGAGAGAGATCTGACATTATTTAGCAATATTGCCAGCAACTTCCCTAATGAGCCTCACTGCAGAATGCCAAAAGGAGACCATCACCCACCTCCTTGGTCAGGATATAAAAACTAGCTTACAGTTACTGTTCAGCCATTGTGAGTGAACAGTATCAACCGCTGCAAGGCTCAGGAACAAGGTGGAAAGGGGAGTGTTAAGATTATAAGAAGGGAGGAAGTCATGGACTGCAGTCTTTCAAGCATGGCATGGCCACTATATGTATGAAGTCATAGCAGCTGTGATCACCTCCACAAGAGCTTCATACAATGGGGACCACAAAACCCTGTCCATGTAGGGTGAGGGGCTCAAAAGATATCACCTCCAAGGATTTATAGCCAGTCAATTGTGGGGGGTGGGGTGGGGTTCTTCAATAATGTAGACAGGTAAGGTACCCAGGACGCTTTAAATAACACTTCATTTGTGTCTCTATAAGCAACACTAACGAAACCCATTGGACTATCAAACACAAAAACAAAAATAGAATTTGTTGTTCAATACAAGGTGGCCAGTCCTAAAATCATATACATAGAAACAACAAAAACAGACCCAGCAGGTCATATTTATATCTTTATGCACACATAAATACATATGTGTAATAATAATAACCAGGGAAGAGTAGGCGATCAGTTTATGGGTTGGCATTTGGAAGAAGATACAGGACAGGGAAAGTGATGTCATCATTGTCATTAACAATGATACAAAAATAGAATTTTTTTTTTAAACTTAAAGAGTACTTTTGAGAACGTTTTTTTTTTTAAAAAAAAAAAACCACACATGACAGAAGAAAAGAAGAGAGTGGGTGGAAAGAGAAATGGGCTTGGGAGGGGCTGGAGGAGGGCACAGAGGGTGGACCCAATAAAAAAACACACTATCCACATGCGTGAAAATGTCCCAATTCAACCCATCGCTATGTATAAAGAACTATGCTAAATAAACCTTTCTTCCAAACCCAGATCAGTTGCAGCTCCAGACAGCTAACAATTAGTCATTTCAACGGCCAAACCTTAACTGTCTGCCTTAAAACAATAAAATACCTGAGAGTTTAAATTTCACAATGAAGAAAATCTGACTACCAAACAATCACAAAACTTTCTTAGAGGGTGCTTCAGCTACAAACTACTCAGCCAACATTCCCTCAGGGAGAGGTGACTAAGAAGTTGTTTTGTGGTGGGAAGAGACTGAAAACAAAGAGATATGTAACTAGCAGATAGAGAAGCTAGGCCAAGGTCCTAGCCTCAGTCTGCTGGAGCGCACACAGGTCAAAGCACACATACCGAAGATAGAGAGGAAAGATGTTGATTAACATTGGGGAGAATGGGATGCCAAGATGAACCGGTCTGCTTTACGACCTTTCTAAGAATCTCTCCAGGATTTCAGAAATCGCCACTGGCCGAGTGAAGCGATCATTTGAGCAATTATCCTAAAAACTCTTGGGCGAAGAAACTAATCCAGAGTCTTAATATTGCTCAATACTGAGACCCACCCCACAGCAAGGAATTCATGGCTGGTAACAGTACACCTTATTTAAAAAGCTCATGATGAGGGAGGTCAGAGGTCTTAGCCGGGAGCCCACAACTGTCGTTTTGCTCAATGGACAGTGTCAAACTGCCTTGCAAATGTTTGTTCATACCCACAGATTAGTGCTGCTCTCAGCCTAGGTCAGTTCTGCTTGCAGTAAGCGAAGGTTAATACAGAGACTCATGATTCTTCAAAATGCTAAGAATAAGTATTTGCTGAGAGCTCAGTCCAGAACGAGACGTCTCTAGGACCCACTCCAAATCCTGGGAAAGATGGAAGATGGGGTGGAAAGATGAAGAGAAATTCCAAAATAGTGTCTTCTAAACATGACGTGGCTGCTGTATTCATGAGCTCACATACTGTATAGATAAGACCCACGATCGGATCTTCAAGTTGTATTTTACTCCAAGAGCTGGCAACCTGTCTGTCCTCAGTCTCATTGTTAGCCAACAAATTATAAAGAGAGGAAAACAAAGGCTCTCAATCATTCTAAACTGGACTAATTAAAAAAAAATGTGATTTGGGGCTTGAGAGACGGGCGGTTAAGAGCACTGACTGTTCTTCCAGAGGTCCCGAGTTCAATTCCCAGCAACCACATGGTGGTTTACAATCGTCTGTAATGGGATCTGATGCCCTCTTCTGGAAGACAGCGACAGCGTACCCTACTCACATACAATAAGTAAATAAATAAATAAATGATTTCCCTGTAAATAGGTAAATCCAGTTTTAAATGAATATTATCCATTCAGGAGCAAGCACATGAGAGTTCCATTCCAAAGATCTACACACAAAAATTACAGAGAAGTTCTAGTATGTACTCACTTCTCATTTTTATAAAAGTTTGATATCTGCCCTTCATGAAATAATGGTAAAAATAGAGTAAATGATCAATTTGCCTGATCATCATTTTAATAACCCAACTAGCTCAATGTTATGAAATATTCACATTCCTTTATTGTATGGGGGTAAAAAGCCCCCAAAACAAAAAATAATGTGATTTCATCCAGAATCCTTAAAAAGCAAGGACTTGAGGCAAAGTCTTACATGATGCCGCTTTGTGTGATATGGTGGAACCAGAGAATGGATTGGATGGGTAAAACTGGAAGGAGAAGCTGGGACAGTGATGGAAAGCCAATTGCACCTACAGCCCCAGGCTCATTATGGGACCCTCAGGACATAGGTATCCTGTACCTCAGAACTGCCCAACTTACTGACCAAAAGGAAAAGTCTCAAACCAACCACCATCCATGCCCTCAGTCATAGATTCACTTTGGGACGGCAATTCCTTGCACATTAGATATGCGCACAGATCAGAGAAGCTAAGCCTGGGATCATCAGCACAGCTATGAGTCTACACCTATCCGAGGTTCACATGGCAACAAACAAAGGTGAGCTGCAGGGAAGCAGGGTCCACGCGTGTTCAACGCAAGTCTTAGACCACACACGTGGAGTGGGAGGTTTCACTTCTTCAGCCAATGTTTATAGGAAAGGCAGGTACGCAACAGAGGCCCTTTCCTTAAGGTTGGTTCCCAGACTAAGAATGCATGACCGTGCTCAAGAGTGGGTCAGTCACACCGCCAATGTGATAAGGTCTGCTTTTTATTGGTCACATCAATACTTGATAAACCCTTGTTACTTATTTACAGATTTACTTATTCATTTGTTTATGTGATTTGGGGTGGGGGGGGCAGATGGTCTGTCTCATTCTGTAGCTCAGGCTGGCCTCTCACAATTATTCCCCTGTCTCATTCTATAGGTATGTACTATAGGTACACTGCCATACCCAACTATTCATCAGTATCTTCAAAGAGATAAAGGAATCTACGAGTATGTACACACACTATGACATATATAAGTTGGAACATATATAAATGTTGCATATATATGTTGCATATACATATATATGTATGTATGTATATCATGAACGAAGGTTCATGATAACCAGATTGGCAGCAGGACTCGAAGGTGTGTTAAGTAGAAACTGGGGGGCCTAGACACTTTCAGGGCTCAGTCCCCACTCGAGTGATGGGATCAGTTTAAGTTTGAACCCAGCCTTCAGCACAAATCTGTTACTAGTTTAGCATCCACTTGTCCCTCCCCACCCCCACCCACCAACTACATTTCATTGTAGACCTCCAGGTACCATTGTAAGCGTGGCTGAGTGAACTAAATCATTTAATCTGTAACTTTTTGAGGGAAGGACTGTTACTATTCTACAAAGGAAACAAGTAACCCTCCTAAGGTCAAGGGTTCCGACAAATTCAGCTGGAGCATCCCGTTTCTTCCCCCAAATTACTAAAAGGGGCTGCCTCTCGGCAGGGGGGCAGGGGGACGGGAAGGAAGCCCCGCATCTGCATTTGACTGACTGGCTGGGAAAGGTCTGTTTTGGAAACTTCCCAAGGGAAATACTTCTGTCAAGCAGCTGGAAATCCTAATGGCCTCACAGACATTTCCCATAAAGTCCCAAGCTGGGGCCGCCAGCGAGGAGTACAGAAGGTCTTGCAGAAGGTCACCACATCACTAGGCTGCGGTGCGGCTGGACGCTCATCCCGAGAGAACAATAGGCATGCCCACACTCCGCCCTCAGTTCACAGAGGCTGCTCCTCTTCCTTTAGCTCTCCTTAAGACTTTGCCATCACCCCACCATGACCAGCTGCAATCAGAACAGGCCGAGGAAAGTGAGGAAAATCACTACAGACGAAGCACTTTAAAAAAAAGGGGGGGGGGGGGCCTGGCTCCAGTCAAGCTTCTTGAATGAGAAATGAACTTTTGCTGAGTAAATCGATCTCCTCCCTCTCCCCACCTATCCCCCCACCCTCTCTCTCTCTGCTACTCACGCACATCATCATCATCATAATAATAGTAAGGACCCTGGGCTTCATAGAGGATTTAGAAATGTGTAGGACAGTATGATCAATTTGTCATTCAAAACAGTAGCTGCCTCTCCCTGGAGGATGGCTCTCAAGCTTGGCCAAGTGACTCACAGGGCTACTCTTTCCCTGAAGATTGTCCATTCTTATTCTGATGAGCTTTTGGAAGATTTCTTTATGCTAGCCAATGAAAATTCATGGGATAGTGATCATCAAAATCAGCTCAAGATGCAGCACGTCTTTCTCCTCAGTCACCAGACACAAAAAACTGAGTTGGGTACTGGAATCAATGTAAAACAGACCAGTCCTCAGAGATAGAACAGATAGAACCTTGAAGGAGAAATAATTCTTTGCTGTGTAAGCCATCAAACCTGAGTCGATAGGCCTGTGGTCATGGTGACCTTAAAAGCTTTGGTTCCTCCTATGACTTAAATGTTAAAATATCACCCCTAAGTTCCCATATTTGAAGACCTGGAATCTAGGTGAGAGAACTGGCCGCATTTGGCCTCAAATCAGTAGCTCTGCTTTGGGAGATGGGGCCTAGTTGGAGGAAGTGGCCTTGAGGGCTATAGCTGAGCTCCACACTTCCAGGCTGAGTCTGATTGCCAGTCCTCCATGATGCGAAGAAGCCATGGAGTTAGCCACCACCATTCCCTCTGCAACAGGATGGTCTACAAGCCCTCAAACCTCGAGCAAACAGAAATCCTTCCTGCCTTAAGTTACTGCTTGTCCATGGCAACAGAACAGCAAATATCACCATTCTAAAGCTTTACCCACCAATGGGCTGACTCAAACCAGGTTAGTGATAGCTCAACCTCCCTTTCCTGTGCTCATTACTTCTCCCTTGGATGTCATATAGGCACTCTGTGCATCATATACAGAGGCATCATAATTGTCGCAACAGAAATTCGAACAGAAAACTTCAAAACCAAGATGCTCCCGGGCATGGTGACACATACCTGTAATGCCAGTACACGGAGGCAGAGACGCATAAGGATCATGAATTTTGAGAACACACTTGGCCACTTAGCAGGTACATTGCTAGTTCAAGGCCATTGTGACATATAAGGTAAAGGCCCTTTTGAAAAAATTAAAATCAAGATCCTGAACAAGTTCCTCATGCACAAAGATTTTTAGATGGCTCCTTTATTTCTAAGTTTCAAAATCAGGTCAGAATAAACTCAGTGGACACTCTTTTTTTTTAATCCTCATTTACATTTCAAGTGGTAAAACCTTTCCCAGTTTCCCCCCTCCCCCAAACCCCCTAACCCCTCCTCCCACTCCCTGCCTCCAAGTATATGCCCCTCCACCGACCCACTCCCACCTCCCCCCCCTTCAAATTCCCCTTGTTGGGGCATCTATTTAGCCTTCACCTGACCAAGGACCACTCCTCCCATTGATGCCCGACAAGGCATTCTTCTGCCATATTTTTGACTGGAACCATGTCAGTGGACACTCTTAATGAGATTCACACATGTAATGGCAAAAAAAAAAAATACACACACAAAAGACAAATGAAATGGGTGCTAAAATTTAAGGAAAGTCTGGTCTTTGATACATATTCTTCTTCTCATAGGACCCAGTGGGCTTTGTGTTCCTTCGGATAATCCTAATTGCTAGCAAAAGCTCCCAGTCCTCACTTCTTTAAGGGCTCATCCTCCAATCCTGATCCTTTCTCCTCTCTCTCCATAGAAATTAACCCTGGGGAATTAGTGGTCTGCAGATTTTCAGCATCTTCCCTCAACCAAGACTCAGAAATAGGCTGGGAGCAAGGCATGACTAGGAGATACAGTATTTAAAGAGTAACAACAGTGAAGACACATCTACAAAAAAATGTCTGCACGAGGGAGAAGAAGGAAGAGAAAAGAGGAGGAGCCGCCATGAGGGGAGATGGCCCACGAGCGCGTGGCCAGGAGAAACACAGCTGACTGGTTACAATATTGTTAGACTACCGGACCCTGCCAGGAAACTACAAACAACCACTCTAGACCTTCCTGGGAAAGTGGATTTAGCAGAGACAGGATGAACTTCAAAGCATGTTTTTTTGTTGCTTTTTTTTTTTTTTAGAAGCTTGAAAAACTACAACAGAGAATCCAAACAGAAGACTTCTGAAATTATAGGCCAGTGTTCAGCCTCAGCAGAGAGCGAGCTTCATTTGAGTCCTATGCTGGAGGCTTTCGGTCAGCTGTGTTTCTTTTAATCTTGCTTTCATAGCTTACTATACTGATGACTAACGATATTTATATTTCCTCATTATGAAGTAATGTCCTCTTAGGATGGTCATAGATAGCACAGCGATAATTATAATTGATACAACAATGCAAAAAAGAAAAACAAATGTCTGCACGATTTGTACCCTCCTGCCTCACATCGCTTCACTCTCTCCACCAACCCTGAAGGCTAACAGCTGCGAGCCACTGGATTGCCTCAAGAGGACCTCTTTCTTACTCCCAGAGCTTTTTGCACACCCCGTTCCTCCGGCTTAGAACACCTGTCCACGGCCACTTTGCGCTTGCTTTCCTCACGAAGTCCAACTGTCAGGAAAGCAACCAGGGCAGGAGTCAGGCTCCAGCAGCCCTAACAGGCTCGCTTCAGCCGCCTGGTCCACTGCCTCAATTAGAGAGATGAATCATTATGAAAAGCAGGGACTCCATGTGAGGGCTCGCAGTCACAACCTCTGCACTTGCACTCGGAGAGCAAGTGTGCAACACATGGTAAGTGTGCAACACAGCGTTCTTACAGCAAAGAATGGCTGGTTCCGATTTCTAAGAAAATGACAAATTCTTCCCCAAGTGACACTACTTATCAAAAGAAATAAGGCAAATTTCATACCAATGAATTTCCTTTTCACAACGGGGCGGGGGGGGTGGGGGGTGGGGGGAAGGCTTGTTTGCTTGTTTGGTTGTTGTTTGTTATGAACAGAAGTCCTACTGTAGGGTCCAAAGCCACCCTCTTTCCTGCTTCTCCAGCCTGTTCCTTCTCTGGACACATCACAGCCCATCCCACAAGGGTCTCAGTTCCACAGGAGGACAGCGTCTGCGTCGCTAACTTCCTGTGTCGGCCAGCTAGAGCACCCTGCTCCCAGTCACTGGCAATGACACTAAAAACAATCCTGGGTTTGACTTTCGCCACGTCGGGGAACGCACTCCTGATTTCTAACTCAGGCGATGCAAATTTCATTTCTGATCACCCAGCAAATTCTTTTTGGACTCCTGCCAGTATCACCTTCACCCCTGTATTGTTTTTATGCTCAACAGAAGCTGCATTGATGGACTGCCAGCAGGGTCAGCCGAGGTATTGTTTAGCTGGAAGAGAGTCTTCTGTCAATCTCGATTTAAAAGAGGTGGGGGACGGTATCAGTTATATTATAAAGGAGGTCTCCTTAGGGAAAAGGATAGAAGCTTTAGATTCGCTGAGTCTTAAATAATGGTTCAGCTTTGTTGACCCCCAACATCGACGGGGGTAGCCAAGGCCACAAAAGACAAGTCCCAGTTAAAGGTTAAAACCCAAAACCAGCCTCCTCCCCCTCAACCAAATTAAGATCCCATAAAGAGAAAAACCTGAAGCTCCCTCCAGAGTGGCATCTTTAATAGGTGGAACCCCTTAGTGCTTTGGCAACCAATCAAAGCCAGCCAGCCCTCCAAATGGTGGCAAAGTGGAGTCCCACCACCCCAACCGAGATGGTGGCCCAGGCCCAGCGCTAAGCATCCAGAGGTAAAGTGTTCCCATGGTCAGGTGAGGCCAGCCAGGCACAGTTTGGTTTCTAATTAGCAGTTTAAGCAAGAAGGGTTATGCTTGCTGAAGTAAACCTCTAGAGGCTAACGGAAATGGCAATGGCGAGCTGACCACCGGCACCTGTCACCTGACAGTGGTGGGGTGTGTTCTGCTCCCTAACGCATTTCTTGGAGTCTGACTTCTACAACAGTCCAGACACACTGGTAAAGATCGTTTAAAATCTTTGTTCAGGAAATTATTTGGTTTTCAGACAGTTTTAAAAGGAGCATTCCTGCACTTTACACCATTCTACTGGTTTTTAATCCTGACTCCTTTGCTCCTCAGCGTTTAGGTCATAGCACTAACTAAGGAGTTACCACTTTTTTTTAGAATACTCCCCAGCCGCAGAACCCGTACACTGTTTTGATGGCTCGGCCCTGAACTTTTTCAGCTCCGTTAACCTTTCACAAGGCACATCAATCCAGATTCCTCCATCTGCTGTCACATTTTCAAATCATGGAAATGTCAATTTAAAACAAAAGAAAACAGTATTCGATGTCAGTGATTACACACACACACACACCCATCTCTCCAAGAGCGTATCTCTAGTAAAAACTGTCTGAAGTTGATTCGGGGGGGGGAAAAAAAGCTACCTGACTCCTAACTCTCCCTAGTTTAAAAATTCCACAGAAGTCTGTCACCATAATACACGAGGATTTTGAACCTTTTAAAAAAAATGAATAAATACGTAAACAACTGCTGCAGATCAGGAGGGAGTTTACTGTCCGCAGCTGATCCATAACGCCTGGGACTGAAGACACTGACCTCAGCAGAGCTACTAAGTGGGCGGACCATCAATAATGGTACTAAGCGGACAGACAAGTAACTTGGTTTTCCATTTCTTTTAGTTCAGTGGTTGAAAGGCCAATGAGACAAATTCCTTGAAGGACATCACAGGCCATTTACACCACTGGGAAAGTTGAAACAGACCCTTTGTTAGGAAAAAGAGGAAGAGGTGCTTCTGCATTGAGGAAGTAACGAAACTATAGCATTCCTAAAGTTCTCGTCAGTTCCAAGACTCTATAACATAAATACCATGCCCTAAGAGAGACCTAAAGCCTGATTCCCAAGTAGAGTAATTACCACACATTGTTCAGAATAAACAGCTGTGTTGGGGATGTGGCTGCTGAAATACTAATCCATCCAGAATGGAGACATAGCCGTCGGAGAGAAGCACGCTTGCAGAGCTAGGTACACTCTGGAAACAGCACCTATGCTCTGAGGTCTTCTTAGGGACAAGGCCCAAGACCAGTGGGGACCAGTGGGGACATGGGACAAGCTAGGGATGCAGATTAAATATGGAACAAACAGCACCACATTAAACTACGCCCTTTCCCTGGTCACTAACAACATATCCCTCTACCTAAGAGAGGTGTGAATTTAGCCGTGAAATTTAAGCATTTGTAACTGAATATATACATCTCATAATATAGAAAACCGAGCATCTGAAGAGCTGGGTGTAGCTCAGTGGTAGGCTGAGCAAGAAACACAAAGCTCTGGATTCAATCCTCAACATGGTAAGACCACCACAAAAACTCATTTATATACAAGTACTTCTGTTTGTTAAATCTGAATTTTTTACTCATTGCAAATGTCACCCTACAATGCCTAAAACTGAGAGCACCTTCCTCGGATTACATTCTTTTTCTCCGGACAGGAACAGTGGTTTGTACAGACAGAAGAAAGATTTATGTCTTCCTCAACAACTCTTTTTTTTTTTAATGACTTCTAAAGAACTAAAGGGAACTCCATTCATGAATAAGTCCACTTCAGAGTGCCTCTTTCCTTCCCCTATCCCTTTCGGTCTTTTGTCCAAACCACAGAGCAGATAAAAGGATGTGATAGGTAGAAAATGTCAACATTACAGACCCAGCACCATCTAGGAGCTGGGCTTGGAGACTCTTCTGCACTCACTTGGAGTTGTTCTGAACACACCAAATTACAGATTCCAGAGAATAAACTGAAACAGTCTGAAAGTTCTCTGCAGTCTCCTAAAAGCTTTATTCGACTTCAGAGTCCATTCCTGATCACTCCTACCACTGGGGAACCCGTGTCTTATTTTCAGCTTTTAAGTAATTCCATCTTAATTCCAGGGACAACAGAGAATATGCATAAAGAAGCAATCTTCTCTGTATACACATACTTTCGAAATCTCCCCTATTATCTGAATGAAAGGTCCTACACAAGAACTCTGTAGTTTTAAGCTCACATATGGCTGGCAGACACTGAGTTGGATATGATTACAGCCACACAACTAAATCTCAAACTCACATATTGTTCCTATTTAACTGACATATATGAACTTGCTAATTTATTGGAAATGTGCAGCAAATTATTCCTACCACCTCCCCCAGCCCTCAAGAATGCACTGGCAATAGGTGTTACTGAAAAAGACACCCCCTACACAGGATACTGCATTCCCAGACGCTTGCAGATGCTTCTAAAGCATACATTGTTATTTTAGCCCTTTGAATCTGTGCCCTGAAAAATAAGGCCAAGAGTTAACCTTGGTTTCCTTACCATAGTAATAAAGAGATCAGCCCAGAGACTATGCAAATTCCCTCAGTAATGACAGCCTCGGACCAATTAACAAGGGCATAATTTGTGTGGTGAAGAGGAAGACAAAATTCTTAAGAATGTGTCATTTAACAGAGTTTGGAAGGCCTAAAAAGACCCATAGTAACACTTAATGATGACCAGTGAACATTTTCTCATTGTGGGGGGAAAAAGTCTTTCAAAGCACCTCAAACTGGAGGTTGATGTTGCAAAGAGTGACCCCATGAACTTCCCGCTGGGCTAAGACTCCTCAGGGGTGCAGAAGGGTTGTGTGTGTGTGTGTGTGTGTGTGTGTGTGTGTGTGTGTGTGTGTGTGTGTGTCTTGAGGTGTAAGCGGGGAGAGCCAAGAGACTCAGCATCTAGGGTTCGGCAGCTTTCAACATCTAAGACTTTTCTCTGTATCTGCAAAATGTCAGGCCATCACCTGAAGCTAGCTGTAAAGTTTGAAAGGGAAAATAAAAAAGGATGGGGTACTAGCCAGGGAAGGACTCCACCAGAGTCGCCCCAAGGGCAGACCAGGCAAAAGTGGGCTACGAACGATGACAAAGAAAACCAGAGAGAAGAGGACTCCGCCTTTCCCACTGGGCTTGGCTCCTTTCAATAAAAAGGAAAGGCGGCCACCGCCCCTTCCCTCCTTTTCTCCCAGGGCTGGGGAGCAGACCCTAAACTACATCCTCAAAGTCCTACTCGCTCTGGCTGGCTCTGGAGTTGGAAACCCAAAGTCTATACTCCCAGAGGCACAGCCCGTGGCGCGTATCCCAGACCAGAGTCCGGATAACAGCATCCCCTCCCTGACTTCGGGTGGTGGGGCACTTCTCCAGGCACCCACTCTTCCTCTTCCCGGAGCCCCGCATTCAGTACTGCCGCCCCCACCCTGCCAGCCGCAGAGTATTTCAGGACTTCCACCCACCCCGAAAGGGAGCCCTTTGAAAACTTTGTGTGTGTGCCTAGGGCTTTGTCCACATCCTGGGCAGGGCCGGGTCACCCGGGTGGGCGCCTGAGGGTGTCCGGAATTTCACAATGCACCGGGGGTAAACCACCACGGAAATTCCACCCCTTTGACCTGCTTCTACAGCCGTGTGACACAGCGCTTCGGCACCCAATTCTCATGCCCCGGTCGCCCCCAGGGCGCGGGAGAACCGCGAGGAAACCCTCCTCAGTCAGCGCCTTCCTCCACTGTCACCAGCTAAGCGTTGTGCGCCGGGAGAGAGAGGTGGCTGGGGAAAGCGGCAGCTCAAGCAACCCCTTCTAAGGGCGCCTCACAGGAAGGTCCTTTTCCTCCCACATCCCCAAAATAGGGGCGCGCCAAGGCGATCTAATAATGTTGCATCAGGTAGGCTCTGAGCCTGCAGGCTCCCCAAGCTCCCCTCCGCCCCAGACGCGCGCCCAAATTCATGCACACACCCACAGCCCCCATCAGCCACCACCCAGAGCCCTCCTCCTGATCCCCTTAAGTCTCCACCCGCACGCGCCCCGAAGCGGAGCCCACCCGGCGCCCCGGGCTCAGCGCGCTAGAGAAGCGAGGCCCCAGTACTCACACTCGGTCTCCCCACCGCCACGGCCATCGCGACTGTGGCTCTCGCTGCGCCCGGCTGCTCTTTACCGACACTGGCTGCTGCTGGTGCTCCGGCTCCCGCTGGCCTCCCCCGCGCCTCCCTCGCGGCTGCGCCCTGCTCGCGCCCGGCTCCCGCGCGCCTCCAGCCGCATCTGCTCGCCTGCGCCGCCCCGCCCGCTTTATTCCAGCAACATGGCCTCCCGCCTGGACTCGACCATTAGCTGCCCCGGGACGGGGGTGCAGGGAGAGCCCCAGCCCCAGCCGAGCAGACAAACGCGGCGGGTGAATCGTGATCCTGGTCAGCTGATAGGACGATACTCTCTGAAGTAAGCCACCTTTCCTCCCGTGGCTGTCTTCCGTCCCACTAAATTGTCCTGTGCTGGGACACTGCCCGACTGTCCCCCTGCTGCAACACGTGCTGGGAACCGCGTAAAAGCCAAGGCTCGGAGGTCCCAACCCCGAGCTGCCACGCGCCGCGCGGAGCCGGCACCTGGAGCTGCTATGGGGTGGGGCAGGGAGGCTAGGGGACCACAGGGTGCAGAGGTTGCACCTCTGGAAAGTTGACCTGGTGACACGCCCCACCCGGAGGAGCCCGCTTAGAAGGTGCGGTGGGTAACCTACTAGGGCCGAGCGCGCCCCACGGGGAAAGAATTGCCGGTCTGCTGGGCCTTCCTTCAGAAAGGAGACTAAATCTGCTGTTGGAAGCCGTCGCTGTGGCGTGCGGCCCGGCTGGGGACCGCTTTTCGAGAGGAAAGAGGACGTAATCGTGAACGACCCAACCACCGGCTACTGGGGACAGGGGGAAAAAATTAATTAATTAATTAATTAAATTAAAAAAAAAACCCTCAGTGCCCGCTGGAGAAATTAGGCGTTTGTGAGCTTGCTCCAGAGCTTTTCCCACCGTGTCACTGGAGACGTTACCGGTGCGGAGAGGTCAGTGGATGTGACATTGGATTCCCTGAGACAGACCGGATGATCTTGGGGCTTGAGGCGTGCAGGTTTCAACCCTGGCTGCGGGGTGTGGTGCACGGTGAAGGCGCGAAGCGGGTGACAAGTGGGTGCGACTCACCGCGCAGGGAACTGGGAGGGGTCCTCCACCACTAAGAAGGATTTTTTTTTTCCAGCAGATGTTGGAATAATTACTGTGTCTGAGTGGCAGGCGAAATGGCGGTGTCCTTGTGCATGCATCTGACATAGGCTGAACAGTGAAGGGTGCCATGCGTGTGGGTGTATTCAGCCCACGTGAACGCGCCCGAGGGGGGCGGGGAACTGGGGCACCTGACAGTTAGACCTGAGAGTTCCAATATCCAAGTTTCTGGGGACCCACTTTTGACCACGGGATTCAGACGCTCTGTGCGGCCTTGGACTAAGGGTAAGTGGCTCTGTAGCATTGGTTTACCAGTAGCTGATCGGATGCTCTGGTAGGTGAATGAGAAGCTAGAAGCCTCCTAGAGTGAATTCCACCCTTGGCAGCTGTGGAACCTAGGGAAGAGTGTGTTGAAAAAAGAGATCTGGTGTAAAGCCTGGTTCTGACTCACTCAGACCTGAACAGCACTAACTTATTCTGATCACTTTCTGTTCTAGAGATAACATGTCTTTTGAGAATGGGGACCTCATTTACGCCATTACACAGTGAGCAAAACCCTGTCAAGTTTGTAAGATGTCACTCGAGTGAGTGCTATGCAAGAGCTCTCAAAACCAAGAATTACCTTTCCTCTGTGACTCTAATCCAATGCTTTCTTGTTCTTTGGTGGGGGGTAATCAGGGCAGGAGCATATGAGAGTTGTGAATAATTTCTTATTCAAACTTAGAAATTTTCAGATTAAAAAGGGGAGGCTGGCGCTATATATAACTTCAGATGACAACAGGCAGGAACTGTGACTTACTTTTACCCCAGCCATTGTTGCAGATGAACTAGGCCGTTAAGAGGTTGTCATAGTAATAATCATCTCTCAATAGACTATGAACTCAAGAGTGCTAATTTGCCTTTTGGCTTCTAGCACACACCATACATGTTGTACAGGACTATCCTCCAAGCCAAATAACTGCCATCTTGGTGCAAATGAACATCCCAGCTCTGGCTACTGACTGTTTACCTCGCTCAGAATGGGGAGTGAGGCTCAGGAGCCCTGCACTCTGGGTATCCAGCCACTTACTACCAAGTTTTCTATGTACATCTGCCTTAACTGCACTTGGTCTCCAGGAAGGGCTAGCGTGTATAGGCTGGGAAGACTAAGAAAGAGGGGAACCTTCTATGTGACTATTGAAAAGCCTTCATCCCTGCTGGGTGATGTTAGTTTTCAGTGTGACCTCTAAGAAGGGAGTACTTACCCTCTACCAAGTAACCCCTCACCTGTGATGTAAGGAAGCCTGATAAACTCACTGGTTTCCAGAGTGAACTTTGGTTGCATGGTGCCTCAGTTTGTCTGTGGACCTTAGGGTAGATGTTGCTAATACCTCCCCCTGGGAAGGTACTTGAATAACATTGCAATACTCAATGAAGTTGAATGATCAATACATGTTTACATATTCTAATAAATGTTGGGTCACATTTGAGTGGGGATAGAACTAGGGACTAAGGCTATGAACAATCAATTATTCCCATAGGCAGAATTTAGTACTTGATCTTGAGGGCAGTGAAAAGCCCAAAGGGTTAGTAAGTATAGGAGTGACTTCAAATTTTCATTTTAGAAAAGATATATAATGAATGTTTAACATTGCTCCTCATGTAAGATCAATGCTCCTTTTTAGTAGGACCCCTGATTATTTAGACAGATTTTCAAGTAAATATTGCACCTTGGTAGAAAGTAACTATCTCTTATTAAAGGTTCCATAAGATACAGCATCCATCAGACCCTTCATTTCATTCCCTTAGTGCCCTCAAGAGATCACATGACCTAAACTCAGGCGACACTTAAATTTGATTCTGGAGTTAAGTGAAGTAAAGACAAAAACCTTTGCATTCTAGGTTTAAACATTCTTCATTTTTAGCTAAGTTATCTAGATTGTTTCTGTATCTTACCCCTTTCCTTTAAAAAATCTAATGTAAGTGTGCTTTGACCACAGTACAAGAAAGAGATACTTTAAGACAGAACAAAATATACAATGAGAACAATATCAAACAGATACAATGAGAAAAAGACACAGTAAGAAACAAAACATACAATGAGAAAGACACAAAACAGATACAATGAGAAAGACACAAAACAGATACAATGAGAAAGACACAAAACAGATTCAAGAGGATAAAGTAGAAACAGG
This sequence comes from Tokudaia tokunoshimensis, assembly GCA_036184795.1. Taxonomy (NCBI): domain Eukaryota; kingdom Metazoa; phylum Chordata; class Mammalia; order Rodentia; family Muridae; genus Tokudaia; species Tokudaia tokunoshimensis. The sequence continues at coordinate 14,203,589 of BTHU01000014.1, forward strand.
GAGGCTGAGCATGGTGACAGTCCTTTCATCCAGTCTATATAGCCAATTTCATATCAACCAGAGCTACATAGTACGATCCTGTCCAAAAAAAAAAAAAAAAAAAGTAAAGAAAAGAGAGGGAGAGAGGGGACAGGAAGAGTTAGAAACCATAACTACATTCCATTTAGAGAACAAAGCAATAGATCCTGGACTCGTTCTGCGACAGTGTTGCAGAAAATGTTTGAAGATGTTCAAAAAACACTTTTAAATGCATGCAAATTAGAAAAGAAAACTTAAAACTATTTCTATTCAAAAATTGCATGAACTTTATAAAGAAAATCTTAAGGTTACTAAAATACCGTTAAAACTAATAACTGTGCTCAGCAAGATTGTATAGGATACAAGATCAATACTCAAAGAACAATTGTATTAGTACACATTTGCAATGGACAATACAAAAATTTTAGAAAATAATTTCATTTCTATTCACAGAAAAATGAATAAAGAACTTAAGGGAATGGTTTTAAAGACATGCAAAACTATTTCTGAAAACAAATTTCAATGAAATACTGGGAATTGAACCCAAGGTCTTGCCTAGGATTTGTGAGACAAACATTATATAATGTTTGTAATGTTATAAATCCCCGGCCCCCTACCCCAATTCTTGAATCCAAATGAAAAACTATTCATGTGCCTCAACTGGAAAATATAGCAGTGTTAACGTGACAGACTCTTCAGACTGATTTACAAATTCAACACAGTCCCTTTCAGCAACTCAACCAACCTATTGCTAAAAACTGATGATTGGGGTTCACCATTCCTGTGGACATTCAGAGACTCAAAACAGCTACAAGTTCCAAGACTCACAGTACAGGCTTCAAACGACCACAAAGTTGGAGCCAGAGTAGCACAGATACAAGAGAAACCTGTTAATAATGGGATAGAGTTAAGATCCAAAACCAGATCTGTCTGCTGTCAGCTGATTTTCAGCAAAGGACCATTCAATAGGGAGAGTAAACTTCCAAGGAAATGGAAATGCAAGGAGAAACTGCAACTAGGTGACAGTTCACATTCATTAGGACAGCTATAACTCAAAGACCACTGGGCATGATGGCAAATGCCTTTAATCCCAACGCTGAGGAGACAAAAGCAAGCGGATCTCTATGAGTTTGAGGCTAACCTAGTCTGCATAATGAATTCCAAGACAACCAGGTCTGTGTAGACAGCCCCTGTACAAAAAACCAAATGCTCAAATAATAGTGTGTTGGTGAAGATTGAGAGAACCCGAAAGCTTCATATACTGTTGGTAAGAATGACAGTGTAGTCCTGACATTACAGACATTGACAGGCCTCTGATAATTAAGCTCAGTTATGCTATGAACTAGAAATGTCTCTCCTCAGTAGATACCCAAGAGAAACGAAAACACAAGCCACACAGCAGTGTATACAATGGCATTCACAGGGTTCAACACTATAGCCAAACAGTGGAAATAACCCTGCCAACTGATGAACGGATAATATACGATATATCCATACAGTAGAGTATTTATTTTGCCATAAATGGGGAAAGTGCTGATAACATAGTACATGAATGGATCTTTCAAACATTATGCTATGTGAAAGGGGACAGTCTCAAAAGAGCACTCATCCTATGACTCCTCTTATACGTCTGAGTCTAGACACAGGCAGCTCATTGTTCATGGGGAGGAGGCGAAGGGAGACAGCCAAGAGGCATAGGCTTTGCTTCTAAGATGGTAACACGTCAGGGCTCGCTGCAATGCAGAGAGCAAGTACTACCCGCTCTCCAGCCGCAATCAGTATACTTGGTCTTTTAGGTTTTAGCCATCCCTGTAGGTGTGCCCTGTTCCTTTGGGTGGCTTTAATATACATTTCCTTCATCCCTGGTAATGTTCACCATCCATTTACCAAGCACATAATGTCTTAGATAATAATGTGTCTCTTGTCTCTCATCGGTTTTGGGATTTTGGTTGGTTGGTTTTGGTTGTGTTTGTTTGTTTGTTTTTGAGACAAGGTCTCATTATATAGCCGTGAGTGTCCTAATCAGACAGACTGGTCTTGAAATTGTGAAAATCTTCCTCTCTCTGACTAGAGTGCTGAAATCGCAATCATGATTGGCTTTCCCTCAGGCTTTTGAATTGGGTTTTCCTGTTAGCTCTGAAAATCATCACGGATGCCTGATACAAGCCCTCTCACAGGTGTGTCCTTTACAGATACTTACTCTGTCCAAGACTTGGCATTTCCTTTTCTTAACAGTGAAAAGCAGAGATTTCTATGTTTTTTTTTTCTCCATGGTTGATTCCTTAGTTTTAGTTTTGTCTTTAAAGAGTCTTTGCCACGTGTATTCTAGATCTTTCATAGTTTTCAGAAGTTTCATGTTGTGTGGTTATTGTTGTCTAGTTGCTGAGGCTGGCCTGGAACTCAAAAACCTCCTGCCTCCACTTCCCATCTGCCGTGGTTATAGGTGTGTACCACCAGGCCTGGCTGTTCCGTTTTATGTCTAGGATAAAGGGATGGCTCTGCAGATAAAGACTCTTGCTGTGAAGCCTGTCAACTGGAGTATGTTCATTAGAATCATGTGGAAGGAAACAACCAACTCCTGTAGGTTGTCTTCTGATTTCTATATGTGTGCTGTGGTACACACACACACACACACATACACACACACTAAATTCATTAATTAAATGTAAAAATTAAGTGTATTTTTTTTTGTTATTTTGTGTATAATACAAGTAAGAATGGAGTTTGGTATTTGCATTTCTTTCTTCATCATATGTAGGAAAGCCTCTCCCTCCCCTGCCCCTGTCTCCCATCTCCTACCACTGAATTCCTTTTGTACCTTTGTCAAAAATTCATTCATCAGAGGCAAAAAAAAAAAATAGCTTAGTGTTTAACTTGCTACTCAAACATTAAGATGAGTGTGTATCTCTGGCCTTGCTTCACTGATTTGCGTACTTTTCATTCTGTTAAGGCTATCCTACCTTAATCACAGTAGCCTTAAGTGTTAAACACAGGAAAAAATGAATTCTCTGACTCTATAATGTCCTTTCTAAGTTGTTTGGCTACCGTAGTTCCCTTGCCCTTCTAAATACATCCTACAGCAAGCTTCTGAAATTCTGACCCAAAATGTTGAGGTTCTCATTGGAATTGCGTGAAATCTATAGCATAAGGAGAATTGACTTTTAGCAGTATCAAATATTCCAGTCATACTACATGCTCTCTGTTACTTAAAAATAATAAGTGTTGAGAGACTATGGGAATGGCCTAGTGGGTACCTAATGCTTTCCATGCAAGGGTGAGTACCTGAGGTCATAGCCCCAACAACTTATAATAGTTGACCATGACAGCGTGCACCTGTAACAGTGATACTTAGAAGTAAAGACAGACAGATTCCGAGGACCCACTGGCTAGCCAATCTAGGTGGTCAGTGTGCTTGAGGTTCAATAAGAGACCATGTCTTGTAGTAAAAATTAATGGGGGATTTCTACCCCATCTTAGATCATTTAGTTCCCAAATAAAGGACACAAAACCTTTATATTTATAATAAACCTTAACAGCACTAGAACTAGGCAGATATCAACCCTCTATGTGTTTTGTCTACTTCCCTGTTATTAATTAACCCCGAGGTATAACTTGCCATGTTCCGTCTGGGCTTCTCGTACTCTGACTGACAGTGTTCTCATGATTCACCTACCCTATTGAGTCTTCTCCTCTCATTTTCCCTCTTGGTCTTTCCCTCGGACCCCAAGCCTGAGAACCAAAGCTCCACCTATCCCTCTTCTGCCCAGCTACAGACTGAAGGTATCTTTATTCAACCACTAGTTTTAAATCAAGGAGTAAGGTTACATAACATCACTTGGTATACATGAGGATCTCCTCATCCCTGAGTCAGCCAGATCTTTGGGGGCCAGTATTTAGTATTACAATTTATAGCAACAGACCAAACCTCAACAATGTCACAAGAAGTATTGTAGACAACATATAGAGAAAGACACTTGCTATCAACCGCTGGCCTCCACAAGTGCACACACATGCACGTGCATGCACCATACACAAACACATACAAAATTGTTTAGCTGGGGATATAGCTCAGTGGTAGAACACTTGCCTAGTATATCTGAGGTCCAGAGTTCAATCCACAGCACTGCAAATAACAACAACAACAACTGGATAAATACAATTTAAATTATTTAAAACTCCCTGTCGAGGTGTGCTTGCCTGTGTTAAATTTAACATTAATTCTCAGACCACTCCCACGGCTTTTATTCTCTATGAAAACCAGAACTGGATGTGTCCTCTTCAATCTTCTCAATATCTTAGTTTTCCCGTCACTGACTAATATCGATCCTCTAGTCACTCAGGTGGAGTCTTTCACGGCTAACTCATTTAGGTCCAGACATTTTACTTCATTTCAAACAATCTGCTGCTTGCTTACAATTTGGACTTCAGTAGCCTTTAAACCAGGTTTCTCAATTCGACATTCATTTTCTCAGAGGTTTATTTTTTTCCATGCCTTCCTACTGGCATGACATCATCAGCATCTAGCTTGACTTTTATCCTTAGTCACCCTCTTGTGGCGAATATGGCTTTAAAAAGAAAAGGCGGCCTTGTAAAGTCTCTTTGCATTCTTTGCATTCTTTTTAAAGATGAGAATTAGCTAACCCTATAAGGAATTATCTAACCCTATAAGGAAGTGTCTTCGTTTTGTGGGTCTGTGCTGCGGTTTAGTGCCTGTGCCTTAAAATCTACTCTCATAAAGAGTTGCACTGTGATACAGCAGCAAACTCCCTGGGGTCTGATGACAGCCAGCTGGCCACTGTCCTTAGCAGCCAGCCCTGGAGCTGGGTCAGTGACCCTTAGCTCTAGCAACTCTCACTGCTAGATAATTCCTTTCTTACTGGGACCAGTAGTCATGTGATTGTTGTTGTTTTTATGGGCCTGGAAACTTCACATAGACTCTGTGAATACTAAATGTCGCTTCTAAATGAAGAGAGTCACACGTATACATACATTTTTGACAACAATCGCTACAGTCTTACCTTGGTCTCATAGTCATTACCATAATCCACCATTCCACCCATATCAAGCTGGTGAGCTCTGATGCATGGGGCACTCTGTAATCTTACCTTTCTTACTGATCTTATTGATGCTTCTCTGATTGAGTGGTGTAAAAATTCCACTATTGGTTCATTCATAACTTCCTTCCTTGATCTATCAATACCTGTGAATTATGTCCAAATTGTGTGCATTTTTCCAAATTCTTTTTTTGTTTGCCACCTCTCAATCATCAACATTTCAAGTGTCCTCTGTCCATTCCATTAGTCTTACCTGGATCAGCAGAAGCAGATATTGGCAGGTTGGCATGAGGAATTTTGACAGATTGTACCTCATATCTCTAATCTCAGCACTTGTGAGATAGAAACAGAATTATTGGGAATAGGCCAGCATAGGTTACATGAAATGGGAGGGAAGAGGGCTAAAATGGGGCCTGACATATACCTATAGTCCCAGCATGTAGGAGGTTGAGTGAGGAGGTCTGATTGTGAGATCAAAACCAACCTATATAGTAAAATCCTACTCAAAACTGTAGCAACAACAGTAATGGTTTCCATGGGATTGCTACATGCCACAGGCTGGATTCACTGAAAGCTAAATGAGGATCTAGAGCAGGTTGACCTGTGGACATATCTGTGGGGATTTTGTCTTGATATTAATTGACATAGGAAGACCTAGCCCATATGGGCAGCACCACCAGACAGGAGGTTCTGAACTATATAAGACAAGAAAAAGCTAGACGCAAGAAGCAAATAGTATCACCCATTTCTCTATGCTCTTAGCTGTGTTTGTGATGTGACAGCTGTTTGAGATCCTGCCTTTGATGTCCCCTCCATAAGGGACTGTAACCTTGACTTGTAAACCAAATAAATCTTTTCTCTCCTAAGATGATTTTTGTCAAGAGTGTTTGCCACAGCAATAAAAAATGCACCAAAGACAATGGAAGAACTACAGAGGCAAGCCACAGTCGCGGGGATTGGAGGGATACTTGAACCATTTGTAAAAACAAAACCAATGGGCAAAATTTGTGAACATACACTTCATAAAGATGATACATATTTAGCCAAATGCACATGAAATAAAGGTTGATATCATCAGTGTTGGTAGAAATGGAAAATTGGAAATACTGGCCATGTCAGTTCCCGAGAATGCAATGTGGCACTGAGGTGTTCTTGGTGACAATATAAAGTGTACCGGGCTTTGGAACACCAATTGGCAACTTCTTATGAAGTTAAAAATGTATTTCCATATGACTCAACAATTACCCTCAAAGGTAATTATATAAGAGAAAGAAAAGTATGTTTTTACCAAAAAGGAAAAATCTATCAAAATGATAGCTTTATTCATCAAGTACTTGTAATAACCAAACAATGGGAACAGCTGGGGTTCCTCCACAGATAATGGATAAACAAGTTATGTGTTCTACCCAGCCGCCGCTCAGCAATGCAACCCACTGTGGATTCCTATGAAATACGGATGAATCTCAAAATACAGAGTATGATCCTGCCTCCATGAAATCGTAAAAAACACAAAACTGATTTATAGTCGCAGAAAACAAACAATAATGATGCTGGGTTTTGGGGTTAGAAACTGACTTGCAAAGAGCCCTTAAGGATCCCTGAGATGAGAATATATTGAGTCCAATGTGACTACGTGCTGAATGAATCCAATACACATTAACTTAAAAATGCATATGGATATTGTATACAAATTATATAAAATAAGAAATCATAGGTAATTTTTAAAATTGCTTACTGGTGTTTGGTTTGTCTGCTGGTTTGCTTGGAGTGGGGAAGGTTCACATACACCAGGCTGGCCTAAAATTTTCTATGTACCTAGAGGACAACCTTCTGAGTCTCCTGTTTCATCTCCTAAGTGCTGTGGTCTCAGGTGTGTGCCATCACAACCAGGCCACAGGCACGACAGGCAAGTCTACCAGTGAAGCTCAATCCCTGACCCTACTGTTCTGTTATATCAAAAACTCTAAGGAGGTATCTTTCTTTAGAAACCACAGACCATCAAATTTTGTTTATATTTCTTGAGAGACAAGAGGAGGGCAGGGAGAGAGGAGCAACACTACCAAAAATTTAAGATTGAAAGGCAACTGTGTTAAATCCATCATCCAGTGGCTATCAGTGAGGTCCTTTGGGGTTTCACTTAGCAACTCTGAGAGAATCACCTGTGAGACTAAAACACTAAGAAACATTAGGAGTATTGTAGGCATAATGTTATTGTGTGCTATGTAAAGATTATCCTTTTATTATTCAAATCCTGATTTCTGCGCCCCCATATCTGGCTGTAATTCTTATTCTAAGAATCTCCTGTCTCAATGTCATATAACTATTGTTCTCCAATTATTACCTGATTGGTCAACAAAGCTAGCTGATCAGCCAGTATCTGACAAGGGAGAAAATAGGGCTGGACTTTCTCCCAGCCAGGGGAGGGAGGGAGGGAGGGAGGGAGAAAGGGGGGAAGAGGGAAGGGGAGAGAGAGGGAGGGAGAGGGAGGAGAGAGAGATGCAGTGGAGATTAGTCACAGGGAGAGTCCAGGAGACACCATGGAGAAAACACCTGGATCACATAAGTAATGAAATGCAAGTATCTCCAGGATTTTGGCCAGGAGGTAACAAGATTAGCATAGAAAACTAAAATAGAGTCTAAAATAACTGCTCAGTTATTGTGTCCCTAACGCTTGTTAAATAAATAAATAGTCCAGTTTCAATTATTTGGGAGCCAGCCAGCTACAGAGAAATATCTTGTATCTGTATGGATGCGGCACCTGCCAATAATAAATTTGATGGCCTATGGCTTAGACGGAAATAGTAAGTGGGACATCCTGTAGGCAGAAAACATTCTGGGACAGTGTCAGGCAGGAGATTTGTGTGGTACCTGAGCACAGGAAACCAGTCACGTGGCAACATGTCGATTAGAATAAATGGGCTATTTTAAGTTATAATCTAGTCAGAGAAGAGCCTAGCTATATGGTCAAGGAATTTGTAAATATATCTTGAGTCTGAGTCTTATCTCCAGGAGCATGGGGCTGGGAGGAAGAATGACCTAACTTCCACAGAGGAAAAAAAGAAACACTTTATTAAAAGCCACTAACAGTATGTCAGGGCCAGGGTCCACATCTCACGATGTAACTTAGGGTATCTTCAAACTCAAAACTCCTGCTTCCGTCTCCCGAGTGCAGAATTACAGATGTGTGCCTCCACACCTGGCCTGCCTTGGTTCTTGCTGAACACACAGCCAGCGACGTTGTGCATTTGGATGTATATGTATAAAGTAAATATGTATAAATGAGTATATTATAAAATGCACATTATGATCCCCCATTGCTATCGCTGTTGTTTATAAGGTTTGCGTCTGGCCTTCTCTTTCTTTTTGCTGCCACTGCCGAGGGCCAGCCATGGCTGCTACACTTTCAAGCCAACAATCTAAACCAACATCCCAATCTAAACCAATACCCTCTCTAGCTCCCCTCAGCCCAATAAGAAATTGCTGGAGCTAAAATATGATATACAACTAATGGGGCACATAAGAAAGATAGACAAGGTGCACAGTTAGATCGTAAACTGACTCTGTCTTACAAAATACATGTTTCTGCTCATATCATTTATTAAGAACTTAGCAACAATGTCCTATTAGAAACAATGTAAGACAGTGTGCGTTCTATGCCACCCTTCCCGTACAAAAGGGAGGAATCCTCTATAGAGCACTGTCCATAAACTACACAAGAAGCTGGGAATTTTGCTTGCCCCAGTGAAGGGGGCACGGTCGGGTATGAGGCAATATACAGACACCTCAGTGCCTCTGCCATCTCCCTTCACCCAAAGGCACTTGGAAAACGGACCATTTTCTCCAGGAATGGCTCTGATGGGGTAAGTACAGTTCCAGTCTCTTGATAGTGACTTGTTCAAGGATGGCTGTGTGACCTCGCTCTGTGGGATGGTAAAACCACTCCAGGAAGCTGGGTAAGTAGGAGGAGGTTGAGACCGGGAGGCTCGGTGAGGTTCGGGGGGCCCACACCTGAGATTTAAGTGACTCCCCGCTCCCTGCCAGATTCCTGACCTGGAACACGTGCCATGCTTCTCACATAAGGAGATATGACCTGCGGTCACAGAGGCCCACAGCAGAGTTCTCCAGGCTAACAAGGTACCTAGAAGCAAGCTTCTCTTCCCAGGCCTTCCTCCCTACAAAGGGTATTTAATCTCAGATCCACCCTGAGATAAATGGTACAGTTGGGTATCCATTTTCTATTCATTTTCCACAATGAACAGTCAACAAATAGTTTAGAATCATGGAGTATCTCATCAAGATCCACTGTAGGGAGGAGGACTTTGCCTACAGAGCTGCAGCTTAATTCTCCCATAGAAGGCCTCTCTGCGCTCCCAGCCACAATCGCCACCAAGCTAAGGACATTCAATACTGAGACAAGCCAGACCTCCCCTTCCTCCCACCCCAACCCCAAGCCCTATCCCCCCCGCCCCCCCCCAGCACATCCCCGACATCCCCCACCCCGCTGACGCTCCCCCACTTCGTTCTTGGCTCTTCTACAACTTGATGTACCGCCTGGATATCCAAGAGTCTGAGAACCCCACGGCCCCCTGAACCAGTTCTGGTTTTCCCACCCCTAGAGAGGTGTCTCGGTGCTTTCCTATAGCTGGCCTGGGATAAGTCCAGTCAAACTTGCCAGTTCACCTACTGAGCGGCCATGCCCTGAGGCGGGCAGAACAGGACCCACATAGCTCTGCCTAGTAAAATTAGAGGTTTGCTACCCGCCCTTGGGGTATGCTTTCATACTGTGACAGATTCCAGAGAAGTCATGTTCTTCGTCTTCTGTGGAATCCAACAAAAGAGAGATGAAGCCCAGCTGTTTCCATTTTGCAAAACAAGACAAAACAACAACAAAACCAAAAATCCAGCCTTAGACTGGAGCCAGACACTAGAAAGCAGAGGAGAAGGGTGTTGACCTCGGTGTGATACCTAGTCAACATCTCTCCTACCTTTAAGAACTGAGTACACTTCCCTGTCCCTCAGGCTCTGTCTGAGGACAAGGTCCAGGAGTGAGCTCTTTGCCTTTCACGTTGTCCAGGTCTCTCCCTTTTGGATATATTCCAGCTTGGCTGACACTTGAGCTTGCGGTATGATTTTCTTGTTTCCACTCTCTCTTAGGGAGGTCAGGGGTTACAGATGTGCCTGCTGTGTCCAGCCTTTTCTGGGAGTTCTGTGGATTAAGCTCAGGTTATCAGAACTGCACTGCAGTTATCCAGTGAACCACCTCCCCAACCCTATTTTTCTTTTTTATAACCGTGTGAATATGTGCCAGTGGCCGAGTAGCTGGGGGTAGATTAGATAGATAGATAGATAGATAGATAGATAGATAGATAGATAGATAGATAGATAGATAGAAAGAAGATGGATGGATAGGTAGGTAGATAGACAGACAGACAGATATTAGAAGTGTGCACTGTGCTTTAGGCACTGGAAAACAAAGGCTATTCAGAGGTAAATTGCCTCTAATTTAAAAAAAAAAAAAGTAATTCCAGAAGATGTGGTTTCTAAAGAGATTTGTTTTTTCTTCAGACGAACTCAGTCACCCCCGGCTCTTGTTTGATTTATCCATCCAAAGTTAACATAGGTCGGCCTATGAAAGAAGCTGGCTTTTATGTAGGTCAAAGAGATTAAATATCAGCAAATTCACAATACAAAGAACTAAGCAGGGGCCACTGCTGGGATGTGTGCGGTCTAATGTGTTGCTGACATGCGACTAGATGGACCTGGGAAAGCCTTCCTCTTTGGCTCAGGTTCAGAGGAAATAACAAATCCTTTCTCAGGGTGCAAATGTGGGTATTGATAGTGTGTGCAGAAAATGTCTACTTTCTCCCTCCAGATATTATTAACAGCCTGATGACTGCTCCCCCTACAGAGATTGCTCCTACTGAGATTAGCTAAACCTGTGCCCTTGATTCAGCTGTATATAATAACCCTGCTCCTCATTTATCTGTATGCAATAACCCTTCCTTCTTACTCAGCTGTACATGACAGCCCTGCCTCCGTTGTTATCTCTATGTAATAACCCCTCCTCTGTGTTCAGCTGCAGGAAATAGTTTCTCCTCTCTGCTCACCTCTATAAGATAAGCACTCCGCAGTTGCAGGGTGCTATGGCGTCTCCATCAGAGGACCCAGTGTGCCTGAATCCAGCTGCAGCTGTGCCTTTGTGAGTTTATCTTCGTCTTTTCTTCATTCTCTCTTGCCCTGAGTCAGGCCAAGTTCCTGGGGCTATGCCAGGACTCAGTAGTCAACATAACCGTGTCTTCCCTCCCGGTATCTTTAATAGCCAGGCCACTGATGAACCTTTCCCTTGGACCTTCTCCAAATACTATTTTATCACTTCTGCCCCGGGTCACGGAGGATTGACCAACCCAGGAGTCCAGCGTTCACACCGCTATACCCTACCATTTATTTGTAGTGTTGTGTATGGATTCCATTAGTTCATCTAGCAGCTACTCTATGCTTTCTTCTGGCAACGAGAAAAAACAAAAAAATCTGCATCTTCCCACCATAGACGTTCTTATGTCTGTACATGTACAAATTGATACCTTTGTTTATAGCCTTCAGCATCCCTCCTCCTTCCCAAAAATGTGGCCCCAAGACCCCTGCCTTCTCAATTATGCTGGATTAGCAGCTAAAGAAAGCCAAAAGAGATTATGTGTGTTTTGATATAGAGCATCAGTTAGCTATTACGGCATAAAAAAAATTACTCCCAAAATGTAGTGGCTTAAAACACAGTGTGGGTGTGTCAGTGTCAATGGCTCACCCGGGTGGCTTGGCTCCAGATGTCTATGGGAGCAACAGTCAGATTGGCTGGGACAGCAGTCATTTGAAGGCTTGGCAGCATTGTGTCTGGGAGGGTGGAACCGGTTGTTGTGCTGAAGATCCAGTTTATGACCCTCTACCTTTCACCATGAGGCTAGAGTCCTCGTGATACAGCCGTTGACTTTCTTAAAACAAGTGACCCAAGATGAAACAATGAGCAAGGTGGGAGTCCCGAGGTCTTGTACGGACACTATTTGGAAATCACCTCCTGCCTTCCTCCAATGTCCTGTTACTTACCTTGTCAGCTCTAGTCCGCGTAGAAAGTGATTACGAAAAACGTCCAGATGCCAGGAGGAAAGCTCACTAGACACCATCTTGGAAGTTGACCAGCACAGAGAGCTATCATCTTCTCCATTTCACAGATAGGAAGCATCGTGTCATCAATAAGAAAGTGGTAGAGGGAGACAGGAAACAGCATACTTTGACTCTGAAGGCCTACCCTCATACCGTGTCTCCTCCTCTGGTGTGGTAGTCTGATGTTGATCATGGCTTTTGAGCTGTGTTACTATTAAATGAGCATTTGAATTCTTGATTATCCATGTATGATGGCTATGCTTACTTATCAACCTGACACAACTTAGAATCTCCTGGGAAGGGTCTCAGTGGGACATTATGTACACTGAGTTGGTCTATGGGCATGTCTGTGGGGAATTGTCTTAAGCTAAATAATGTGGGAAGACCCATCCCACTATGAGTGGCAGCATCGCCTAGGCATGGGGTCCTGAGCTGTATAAAGTAGAGCCATGCACAGCACCAAGAGAGAAGCAGTAAGCAAGCATCCGTGTACTTCTCTTTACTCTTCACTATGGGTGTAACAACAGTAATATAACCAGCTGTTTATGTAGAGAGACTCTGACATAAGCATCACCTGTCAATAAAAGAGCCTATAGCCAATGAGCTGAGGCAGGAAGTAGGAGGTGGGACATTGGCAGGAACAGAGAGGATTCTGGGAAATAGTCTGAGGTGCTGGAGATTCACTAGGGAATGCTGACAGTAAGGATGTAAACCAGCAGTTAGCTGAATTCAGGATAGAATAAAGAGGAGACTTGCCCTGGACTTGGATGCATGAAGCTGAAGAGAAGTCACTATCCATGTGGAAGGCATAGAATAGTTTGAATAGGTTAAATAAGTTATGAGCTAGTCAGGGAATGAGCCAAAGCTTGTGGCCTGGGCATTTATTAATAAATAATTAGTCTCAGAATTGTTATATTTTTGGAAAATAAATAGCCAAGAGAGAAAACAGATTTATTTGTTACAGTTTTAGATTCCTGATGTCTTGACTTGCCTGCTGTGATGGACTGCAACCTGGAACTATGAGCTAAAATAAACCCTTCCTCCCCTAAGTTGCTTTCATCACAGCGACAGAAATAGAACTAGGACACTGTGTTTTATATCTTTTCAATTTTGTTACTATATTGCTACATAAAGTTGGATTCTGAGTGCCCTCCACAGGCTCACTGTTAAAGTCTTGGCTTCCACTTACCACCACTTGGAGGTAGGAGAACCTTCAAAAGATGAGGTCTGGTGGGAAATCATCTGGGAATAAAAAATTGTGGGATCCCAGTCTCTTCCTTCTGGCCCTTCTTTTGCTTTCTGGCACTGTGAAAAGTAGCTCTGCCCCACCACATGTCCCAGTCATGATGGTTGCTTCACCTCAGGCCCAGAGGCAATGGAGCCTAAGACCTCCAAAACTCTGAGCCAACATAAGAATCTTCTATGAGTCCATGATGTCAGGTTTTGGTTACAGTGCTTACCCAGCACAAGCACATCCATTAACAATTGACACTGAGGGCCACAAACAGCACCAATTTGCAAGGGGCACTCACAGTGGGAAGAGGTGGCTTTCTTGGTCAGTAGGAAGCATGGCTTCTGAAGGCTAAACTGGCATGCATTTCTATGATCAGTTATACTATGCACATTTAATAATACAGTTTCAGCAAAGGAAAATTGTGCAAATAATAAATAAAGTTACTAGAAGACTGACTAACTGAATCAAATGGGCCCTCAAAGAAGGAGGTGGGGAAACGAACTGAGGTTGGACTCACCAATCCTTTTAAGAGTTAATCCCACACTAGATTCCAGAAATCTAACCTGTTCTTACATCTCTCCCCTCCCTTCCTCCCTTCCTCCCTCCTCCCTTTTCTGTCTGGTATTTCTTTCATCATTTTTTCCAATCAAATCAAATACCCCAATCAGAAAGGGACTGAATTTAAGCTCTGTCTCTGTTTACAACATCAGAGTTTATATTGCTCCTGGGTTTAAATTTGGTTTTGTTTAAAAACATGCATGTACATGAATGTTTACACATGCACACTTATTAATTTACAAACATCTGAGAATCTTTCTAAACTAAAAGAAAAGCACATCTAAATAGGGGTCTATTCCAAAACAGTGAATATTTTTATAGAATTATGGTGACACTAAAAATAACACTTTCTTATATTACTTTTATATTGTTGAAAATTCTTCAAGAACACTGCTTTTAATTTTTAAATTTTTTTGGTCAAGATGGAAGACTGATTCATACATATGATAGACTAGAAGAGGACACAAGATTAGGCATAATGGAAGACTTCTGAAGTGTAGGGCCCACCATTGGAGGGGACCATGTTTTAGGAATTCATTTGATCCAGTTCCTTTCAGGATGAGCAGTGTCATGGTGTCTTAGTCAGTGTTCTACCAAGGCAACTCCTATAAAAGGAACCATTTAATTAGGGGCTGGCTTACTGTTTTCCGAGATTCAGTCTATGATCGTGACAGACATCATGACAGCAGGCATGGCAGGCATGCTTCTGGAGAAGGGGCTGAGAGATTCATCCTGATCCACAGGCTGAAACAAACACACATAACACTGGGCCAGCTGTGAGCTTTTGAAAGCCTCAAAGCCCACTCCCAGCGACAGATTTCCTCCAACCAGGCCACACATCCTAATCCTTCTAATGCTATGAAAGAGTTCTACTCCCTAGGGACTAAAAGCTTGAATAAATGAACCTATGGGGGCCATTCTTAGCTACCACATCTTCAAAGTTAGGAGCATTACACTAGGTGAAGCCCACTCCTTTGCAACGGGATTCAGTCAACCAGGAAATTTAAAATTGGCCCAGTGCAGGGCCCCAATCATACACTCTTTGTTGTGACTGGATGTGATGACCTGGCCAATATAAACCCTGGCCACTGTGCCTTGGGGCTTCCAAAGGCATCCCTCCTACCTGCCTGGAGCCTAGAATGAGGAAAGAGTGAGATCAGAGACAGCAACATCCACCAGAAATGTTTTTTAGGGTTATTTAGGGAATCTCATACAAGCAACAGGCTGCATGCATTCCCAAGGTGTCTGCTGCATGCAGTTATTGCACACCAGGTCCCCCTGAGAAAAAACCTGCTTAGCTTAACTGGCTGCAAAGAAATACTGCTTTTTAATAGTTAACTGATTATCTGATTCTAGATTGTGGGAAAGGAAAGGAAGAAAGAAAGAAAGAAAGAAAGAAAGAAAGAAAGGAGGGAGGGAGGGAGGGAGGGAGGGAGGGAGGAAGGAAGGAAAGAAAGAAAGAAAGAAAGAAAGAAAGAAAGAAAGAAAGAAAGAAAGAAAGAAAGAAAGAGGGGGAGAAGCGGTGCGCGTGGTTCTCGCTCAGGCACAGGCGGCAGCACATCCTGCATAGGAGAGATACAGGCAGGCGCAGAGCCTGTATGAGGAGAGGGAACACCAGCAGGATGGGAGCGCCTCACCGCGATAGCGAGTGTTGGCGCCTGAATAAGAGCATGAGGCTGTCTTGCTGGGGGGGGTGGGAGGAAGGTCCCGCTCAGAAAGAAGTTCCATTCTGGCGTGGACCTCCAAGTACCTAGTAGAAAACTGCTTGCTAGCTGAGACGACTTGGCTGCGATGGCTTGGATCCTTCCCCTGTGACTGGGCTAGCTAGCTCTGTGCGGGGAATTTAATAAGAGACGGCTCATAGCTTTGATATTTTATTAAGAAAATAGAAAGAAAAAGGAGATAGAAAAACAAAGAGAAAGGAGAAAATAGATAAGAAAAAGCCATGACCATGTGAAAAGGGGAGAAAATAGAAAGACAGACGAGAGAGGGGAGATAAGGAAAAGGGGAGAGAGAGACAGACAGACAGACAGACAGACAGAGAGAAAGAGAGAGAGACTCCATTTATAATGAGTCGGGTTGGTAACCGAGGGGCAGGGAAAGCCTGGATGCAGCCAGGTGACTGCAGAGGTGGAGTCCAATCAGAACCTAGGGGCCTGGCTACACGTGACTGATGGCTACAGGATTATGGAGTTGGCCTTGTCTCACACCAAGGTCCCACACTAGATTACAATGAAACTTTCACAACACTAAAACAAATTGCCTTGCATTACACTCACCAATCTTCTATAAGTACCCTACAACCACCAACTCTACAGACACTGTAGTTCTGACTCCTCCAGGATGTTATGGAAATGGTCATTCCTTATATAATCTTTCGAACTAATGGTATATGTGGCATTAAAAAAAATCTTTCAATATTCAACTAAGATAAGATAGAGAGAAGGCCAACCAAATGGCTAAGAGGGTAAAGACACTTGTGAAGCTAAACCCAATAATCTGAGTTTAATCTCTAGGACCCAAAGGGAGGAAGGAGAGAACATATTCATCTAAGTTGTCTTCTGATCTCCACATACTTGCCATGGTGCACATATTCACATGTGTGCAGAAAGAAGGGAGGAAGGAAGGGAGGAAGGAAGGAAGGAAGGAAGGAAGGAAGGAAGGAAGAATTAAGAATCTTTAATTAGGGGATAAAGAGATGGCTCAGCAGTTAAGAGCACTGACTGCTCTTCCAGAGATCCTGAGTTCAATTCCCAGCAACCACATGGTGCCTTACAACCATCTGTAATGGGGTCTGATGCCCTCTTCTGGTGTGTCTGAAGACAGCTACAGTGTACTCATATTCATAAAATAAATGATTCTCTAAAAAAGACAGAATTCTTAATTATCAACTGACAAGGTTGGCATAGTGTTTCTGACTGGCAACATTGAGTTTAATTTTTTTTTTTTGGCTCCAATTTTTAAAGTTTGACATGGGGCTAAGGAGATGGCTCAGCTATTAAAGGCTAGGCTCCCAACTGTAAAAGTTATTTTTAGTATTGATGTATGTAGTTATATAATACCACAGCTGTATCCTTGCTAGCTAGTTCTCAATAATGACAGAGAGCGACAAAGATTTATTTTCAAGCTTCACTCAATACCTGGGCAGTCTATCTTAATCCCCTAAATGAATCTACTACCTCCCAGCCAAGATCCCAGTAATTCTTTCATTTATGACCTTCCACTCTCCAACTGAATTCTATGAACACCTCCATCCTTCCTCTTCACAGATCTGAATATCCCTCCTCCTCCCCCTCCCCGTCCCCCTCCCCACCCCTCTCCTGGCTGCCCAGCTATTGGGTAGTCAACATTTATTGACAAGAGAAAAATAAATGGTAAGAATCATTTACATAAACTTGACACAGGAGATTCTTGACCTAAGCATTACAATGCTGTGTCTGAACTGAAATAAGATATGAGGGCCAAGAAATCAGCATTTGAAGAACACAAGGATACCCTTTACACAGTGCACAGAAACATTATGGCCATATCCAGCAAACAGACAAGGCTTGAGGAGGTTATGTTTGTTTGTTTGTTTGGTTGGTTGGTTTTTCTGAGACAGGGTCTCACGTAGCCAGAACCCAACTCTCAACTCATGATCTTTCTCTCTCCCTATTGTTAGAGTTATAGACATATGCCACAGTGCCCAGTTCTGTTATAGTTTTTAAAGCACAACTTTATTTGACAGTTATCGATGTTTAAAATATCTTCTGGAAAATATCTCTCTCTCTCTCTCTCTCTCTCTCTCTCTCTCTCTCTCCCCACATGTGTGGGGGGGGGGGCGTTGGGGTGCATGCATATATGTATTTATGGATGAAGATCTGAAGTTAACATCGAGTTTCTTCTGTAAGGGTCCAAAAATCGCTGAAGGAAGACCCCAGGCTCAGATAGTATACAAAAACAAAGATCATTTATTCTTCAGAAACAACCAGCATGCTAGGGTCACCATGGTTTCAGAATGGTGATGCAGACAAAGACATTTGAGCCCCTTCTATAACAGAACCGCTTAATTGCTTCTAAGATAACAACAGACTTCTAAAACCTAGAGCACATTCCAATCATTTATAAAAGCTATTAACCAAAGGTCATAAAGAAGGAGCTAAAGATATACATCACAGGTGCAAAGACAAGAGATAAAAATATTGACTGGGTTTATCTATATAAAACTTCAAGGACAGTTTAGTTATGGTTTTTAACTTTACATGAACTTATAAGCTAGTAACAAATGATGAACATTTAGCCAGATAATTATTCCTAGCAGTTATGCATGTAGACATTCTCTGTTATAAACCTCTTATTCAATTTATGACCTAAATTTATGTGCAAACTCAGTGAACTTTTTACCATGCGATCATGCACTCTGAAAGTACTGAGAGTAGAGAGAGGCCTCCCTCTCTCCTTTTCTTCCTGAGACATTAACTTATAGCCATGCAACTTCTGCAGAGATAGAACAAAAGGCTTCTTTACCTAGCCTCCCACTGTTCTTTAGTATGAGGTGCTAAACCGGAGAATGCAGCTTCTAGCCTCAGAGCAACTCAGACAGGCAGATCAGCTGCAGAAGCAAAGCACCTTATACTTAGGATGGATAGCAAATGGTTTATGGCCTAGTTTCTGAGTGGAGACAAAATAGAATAAAAAGGACTCTTCACTTTCTTGATTACTCTCTATTTGTTGAAAAGGCTCTCTCACTGAATCCAGAGCTCAAGGGCTCCAACTAGCCTAACTAGCCAGTTTGCCCTTGAGACTCCCTGTTTCTGACTCTCAAGTACTGGGACTTCTGTGGCCACCTACTTTTAAATGGGCTCTGGAGATTTATACCCTGGTCCTCACATGTGTGCTTTATCCACTAAGCCATCTCCCCAGTTCCATTTTCCTTTGTAAATTCCATGTTTGTATCATTGGCCTATCTCTAAGACAGTATTTAATTCTTTCTTCAGCAATAGAAATGTTTGCGTATACAGGATAGCAACCATTCCTCTGTTTTGTGGAAGAAAAACATCCATGGCATGAGAACTCTGAAATGTAACTCATCATTTATGGCTGTTAAATATTATACTGGTCCCAGTTTCTTTCTTCAGTTTTTTTCTCTCTCCTTCCTCCTTTCCTTTCACCCCTCTTGTTATTACATACAACCTAGTAAACATTATACAGGAGCTGTCTCCCACAACTGAAATAGGCTGAGGGGCTATGGAGCAGAGTGTCATCTGATATCACATCATTAACCCTGAATTAAAGAACCTGGAATTCAGAAAGCTTACCTGTTTGGTACTTGGTAGACCTGGGCATCACCGTACATGACCCTAGTCTATGTTCATTGTCTCTATCAGACCACTTGAATGTCCTAGATACCCTGGAGAATATGCAAGTCATCATGGAAACTTGGAGCTAAACTCCACTAGACACAGCTAAGTTTATTTTTGAAACAGGAACTATACCCCCCCCCCAAATACTAAGTAACATGATAAACCCTGTACCTAACAAAATCTTTCTGGTTTTTTTATGTGTATGGGTATTTTGCCTATATCAATGTCTGTGTATCAAGTGTGTGCCCCCTGATAACCAAGAAATCCAGGGGAGAATGAATCCTTGAGGACTGGAGTTACAAACAGTTGCAAGTCACCATTACTGGAATTTGAACCCAGGTCCTCTGGAAGAACAACCAGTACTCTTGACTGCTGAGCCATCTCTCCAGCCCCTACATAATGGAATCCTAAAGATTACTATATAGTTATTTTTTTCTTCTTGCTGCCTATTGCTTTCTCCTGTAAAATCATTTCCTAAGTAAAATTGTTACTGCTGGAATTAAATTAGCAATTAAAAATAGATGAACTACTTACTATAGTAGAGAAACATTTTAGATGAGCTAAAGTGTTATATTGTTAGCAAGCTAAAAAAAAAGTCTGTAATTTTATTAATGTTCACAATTTTCTGAAGGTGTTATAAACAGTTTTGTGTAGTTTTTAAATATTAGAAAGGTAATAAATGGTATCTCCTCTTCACAAAAGGAAGTCTATGAAGACTCATCATAAGACTGACTGCAAGCTTTTAATATGAGAAAAAATGCCATTATGTTCTTCCAACTATGATTTGATGAAACAAACCAGTGAAATTATTAATATTCTCATGTGAAATAGCCATAAACCTATGGCTTGAATCCAATGATAAAGCGAGCCTTCTATTAGATGTTTAGACCTGGGAATGTGGCTCAGAAGTAGAGACTTGGTAATGTGTACCAGATCCACCAAGAAAATATAACCAAAAACACCTTAACTCATGAGGTATTTTTAACTCATTTAGTAAAATCAAATTTCACTGTAATGATGATATTATGACTCAAAAGGAAGACTCTGTTTTCTCCCACCTGCCTGACCTTCCTACACCATAGCTACTCCCCACCCTACTCCTCTCCACTCTGTAGCCCTGGCTGGTCTGAAACTCAGTATATACCAGGATGGTCTTGAACTCACAGAAATCTGCCCACCTCTGCCTCCTGAGTGCTGAGATTAAAGACATGTGCCATCACACCTTGTTCAACTTCTTAGAAACCTATCTTGGGGATGGAGCATTAAGAATGTCCAGGTTCTAATCCCAGAGCCTGGGATTCCAACTGTCAACCATCTGCAACCTCAGTTCCAGAGGTTCTAACACCCAGTTCTGGCTTCCTCGGGTACCAGGCATGCGTGTGATACACAGACACATGTGTACACAGAATACCCATACACGAAAAATAAAAAATAAGTATTTTTAAAGCCTAATTTAAAATAGTCACTTTATAAATACTTAGTCTACGTCATGCTTCATGAATTGGTTGAATGTTTGGTCCTTCTCCAATTCTGAAAGTATTGTCCTTCCTCTGCCTGTTCACACCCTAAGGATACAGAAGTAATAAATAGCTGTTTTCCTATTTTCTTAGAGAGATGAAATTTCCTTGCAATGAACTATTTGTTGTCTTTTTAGAGACTTGAGTATCTCTGCCACTGTGCTATTCGTGGTCTGACTTTCTAATGTCCTTCCTATGTGAGGGCGAACAGTATCTTAAAGGGGGAAAAAAATTAAACAGTTTGGCTTACAAATCTTAAATGGCTTTAAAAAATATTTTAGTATCTGGCAATACTTTCACTCCATAAGTAGACCATATGTTTCAATACAGTGAACTGATCAGAAAGGTTTAGTTTGTTTTTAAAGATGGGGTCTCATATCTGGTCATCCTGCATCTCCATGTGTGGGGATGCTCAGATCCTCCTGCCTCTACCCTTTGAGTATTGGGATTAAGGGCATTTGCCAACAGACAGGTTTTACGTGGTACTAGCGATTGAGCCCTGGGCTGCTTATTTCCAGGTTACTTTCCTTTTAACCAGGAACAGGGAAACAAAGTAAAAGAAAAACCATCACTTCCGAGGGAGTGCTTCCTTGTCCACTTACCTCTGCTCCTTATCAAGGGGAGGGGTGGAATTAAAGCTTGGGAAACATCCATTATATCTCAACTACAATTGGTCTTTCGAAAAACAGGCTATTTATGGTATCTCTCCTGGTCTCTCAAAAGTTCTAAGAACAAACTAGTTTCAGGTCTGTGGCATAGAACTTTAACAAGAATGCCTCCACTTTGATTTTCTTTTTCAGTTGGGTGGGGTCCTGGAACATGGTCTAAAACAAAGATCCTGTGAAACATGTATTTAACCAGTTGCATAACAGGCAGTTATGTTAAGGGAGGATGGAAGCAAGTGTGGAAAAATTCAATCCCTCCGAAAGAATCAATGGAAACAAATTTCTATTGAAGGAAATATAATTTGTTACCCTCAGAGAGGCCACTCCCTGTCACTCCTCCACAGTGGTTATTTTGTTTCCAGATCCCTGCAGATCCTCAATCCAGATAGAAGAAAACAAAATCAAATGGCTAACAAAGCTTTCCGCTATGTCTACACCTCAAAACAATATTTTGTAAACCAGATTCATAATCTGTGATGGGGTCAGTAAAGCAGTAAGAAGAGAAAGGTTGTTTATTTGTTGTTTATTGTATACCTTGTAGCATTTATATAAAAAATGACTTAGCTCTAAGTAATTGTCAAAGGCAGGAGAGATGGCTTAGTAGGACATGATGCCTGTTGCCAAGCCTGAGGACCTGAGTTCGATCCCCAGGACCAGCATGGAGGAAGGAGAGAATGGACTTCCCTCATCCCACCCCAGCACACAAAATAAATAAATAATTCTTAATGTCGACACTAAGGCTGGAGAAATGGCTCAGAGGTTAAGAGCACTTACTGCTCTTGCAGAGAATGTGGATTCAGTTCCCAGATGGCTCAACCCCATCTATAAGTCCAACTCCAGTAGATCTGACACCCTCTTCTTACTGCAGACATGAGGTCTGTATGTGCAGGCAAGACGCTCATACAGATAAAATGAGTAAACCTTAAAAGAGTCAGTACTTGAATCTGACCTGAAGAAGTACCTCTAGTAATGTAACAGCTTCTATTGGTATTCAAGAGCTAAGTACTTGCTGGTAGTAGTATTCACTAAGTTTTCACATAACGTTCAAGTGTTCCCTGCTCCAGTTCGCTTCAACCCTTCCTCTGCACTAGCTGGGTGCCCAGTAATTATACTCAGTTCTCACAGTACCTGTGGGTTGCATAGGCCACATGGGTCAGGAGCTCACCCCACAGGGTTTACCCTAGCATGCATAATCCTAGGGGTGACCCATGGTGCTTACTGACCAGTGTAGCTATCAACTTGGGGTTCCCAAAGCTCTGCTTCAGGATTGAGGACTGACTGACTCACCGGATCCTGCATGTGCTGAGCGCCATCCCACTGTAAATGATACAAGTTAAAAACTGCTACATATTTGTTTTGTGTTGTTGTTATTGCTGTTGTTGCTTTGTTTTTTCTTATTGTCACTGTTGCTATTTTGAGACAGAGAATCTGGTAGCCCAGGCTGGACTTAAAACATGTTACGTAGAGGAGGTTGGGCAGGAACTTTTGCTCCCCTGCCTCTGCTAGGATAACAGGTATGTACACCATGCCCAGTGTTGGAAACAATCTCATATTAAAGATGATTTGGGTAAACTCTGAAGGAGAGGTGGGAGTTCTGTCCTCAGTGTGTGACATGTCCCCTCTCCATGTCACACGTCATCAATTGAGATAATTACTAATCATGTGACTTGACTCATTCTCTGGCCCACTTTCTCCCCTAGAAGTGGAAGGGGGTGTTATAATGTCACTGTGAAATATCGTCACAGGCTCGTGCTTTGGTACATTTGGTCTCTGCCTGGTGATGCTTGCTAGTTTGGAAGGTTATGAAACCTCTGAAGTTAGGGACCTAGTTGTGGACTTAGGCTACTTGGGATGGGTCTTGGGTTTGGTTCAGCTTCTGGGCCATTTCTTTGCTCTCCACTAAAATGTGAAGAAGTGGAAACTTCTGGTTTCTTTGGAAAGTCAGTAGCATCGGATGTCGTTTTGCCAGGGTAAACACGTGAAGGAGTGTTTTCCTGAAGCAGACACAGGTGAAAGGATGTTTGATGAAGGATTCTTCACTAATGACACGCACGTATTAGTTCACCTTACACTGATTTGTTGGGCTCTGTTTGTCTAGACTCCATAGAGAAAAATGCACCAAAAACAAACAAACAAACAAAAAACCTTCTGGTGGTATTCTGGTGGCTTCTTGCTACTTTTGTGGACTTGAGCTGATTGGCAGAGTGATGTTAGCTGACACGAACTTATGTGGAGTTTTGTTAAGACAGGCTTGCTGAGGCAAGGCCTGTGGAGGACACCTGATATTTGGAAGGAGTATCAATAGGATTCCATGGACAGTGAGGAGGCTGGATGTCTAGCTTTGCAGCGCTTCTTGGTCTTGAGTCTTCACTCATCTTCACTCTGTTGAGAGACGCACAACAAAGAACTCCTCCCGGCATAATCATTCCTGCTGACTCATGCCGATTCGGCTGAGGCCTGGCTGTTTCTGCCAGGTCATGCCACTGCTGCTGATTCATGCTTTCTATCTCAACACTGCTCAACCAGACTGCTGGGTCTATCTGAGAAGTGTCTGTGAGTGGATCGAGCTGCCAATACTGAATCCTGAGACTTGAACTGCTGATTTCCTGACAATGCAGGTGGGATTTGTGCCAAAGAACAATTTCTAAGCAGGTCCATTTCCCCCCTGTATCCTGATAACCTTTCTTTTTCTCTGGTGGGCGGAGGACTAGAAGCGAGGTTAAAGGATTTCAAAACCCTTATTAAAAGTACTTTTGAAAAAAAAATCTAAGCTTATAGAGGAGATACCACCTAAGGCTCCCCAAGTGTAGACAGATACACTCCATTCGCCCGGATGAATTGTATCTCCTGAGACCATCAGGTGTTCTGTCACAGTGACAAGAAAAGTAGTTAATGGGAGTTGACGGCTCCGACCCTCCAGTCATGCTCCTCCGTCTTCCTGTTGTAACTAGCTCCTTGTTGAGCCCATCTAAAGGTCTGTTCTGAGTCACTGAATTAGAACAAGTCCGAAAAGACATTAGGAATGACCAAGGATACACCTGTTACTCCAGAGTTTGCAAGGTTTTTAGGAGAAACCAGGGATCAAGATCGAATATAGATAGATGGTTTTGTTATATCATAACAATTAAGCCTACTGTCAGGTAGGAAGGGCATGATGACAATAGCAATGAAGACCCCCTAAACATACAGTTGGCCATGGGCATTCACATACCTGCTTTTATGTTAAAAAGTCAATACTTGAGCCTTGTGGTTGGGGGGCACACCTTTAATCACAGCACTCACCACGCAGAGATGGCTGGATCTCTGAGTTCAAGATCACCCTGGTCTATAGAGTGAATTTCAGGATAGCCAAGGCTACACAGAGAAACCCTGTCTTGAACACACACACACACACACACACACACACACACCTCTCAATATTCATTTGCCAATTTGTAGTCCAAAATGGCATAAGTGATGTGGGGAAGAGCAAACCTGGCTGTTGTCAGGTGACTGTAGGGGTAGAGTCTAGACAAAATACCAGGGGCTTGGGGCATTGCCCTACGTGACTGATGGCCACAAAATTATAGAGAGCTGAGGGCTCATGTCAGAAGCCCAGTGTCTGGGAGCATGGCCAACGGGTCTGTCCCTTGCAGAATATCTACGGGGTCTCCGGAAGTTAAGCCTTGCTCAACCAGAACACAAACTGCCTTTCACGGTCCCACATGATGTGTTTCACATTTTAAAAATTGAAGTTATAACTTGTATGTGAGCACGTAGCCTATCTAGTGCTACCTAATCTGATGGGAATTTATTAAGGGTGAGCGACAGGGAAAATAGAGCCACAAGCCGTTAGATCATTAACATGTCTTTCCCTTCTCACACCCTGGAAATCTCCTCCCTCCGTGGATTCATTTGTTTTCCGTATGTCATATAACAGGACTCCTAGAACACGTGTGCCTGTATGAGATTCCTTCTTTCACCTAGCATGTCTCCTTCAGGTTCCCTCCATGTCATGGTATGTATAAGGAATCACTCATTCATCTATCTGATGGGCTGTTCCTAATTTTTGGCCACATGAATAACACTACTATGAACTTTTGTGTGCAACTTTTTGTGTGAACACAGGTTTTCACTTCTCTTGAATGTATAATGGTATGTGAGATTTTTCTCTGGAGATTGCATGAGGCAAAGGCCTGTTCCCCCCCCCCCCCCCCGCCAGCTCGGCACTGTCACTGTCAGGAGCTGGTAGAAGCTTCGAGGGGTGAGGTTCAATGTGAGGTCACGGGGTGTGTCCTTGAGGAGAACAGTGGGACTGTAACTCCATCCCCACTCTCCCTGCTTCCTGCTCGCCTCATGGTGCGTTCCTCTACACACTCCAACCATGATATACTTACTGCCTCACCACAGGCCCAAAGGCAACAGGGCCAACTGGCCTTGGGCCGAGACCTCTGAACTATGAGTCACAACAAATTTTACCTAGGGCTGGGAAGATGGCTCAGTAGACAGTGCCTGCTGTACCAGCACCAGGACCTGAGTCCCTAGGAAAACGACCTGTGCACTTGCATATGCCTATAATGCCAGTGCTGCAGAGGCGGAAACAGCAGGATCCCTGGGACTTGCCACCTAGTGTGTTTGGCCACACCAGCATGCTCCAGGTTCAGTGACAGACCATGTCTCCAAAAAATAAGGTGAAGAAAGATTAAGTAAGACACCAAACATCAACTTCTGGCTTCCATATGCACACAAGCTGACTATCCCTGACTAGCTGACTAATCCTGACTAGTTGACTAACCCTGACTAGCTGACTAACCCTGACTAGCTGAGTCACCCTGACTATCTGACTAAACCTAACTAGCTGACTATCGCTGACTAGCTGACTATCCGTGACTAGCTGACTAACTCTGACTAGCTGATTAAACCTAACTAGTTAACTCTTACTAGTAGACTAACCCTTACTAGATGACTAACCCCAACTAGCTAACCCTGACTAGCTGACTCACCCTAACTAGCTGACTATCCCTGACTAGCTGACTAAATCTAACTAGTTGACTCTTACTAGCAGACTAACCCTTACTAGATGACTAACCCTAACTAGCTAACCCTGACTAGCTGAGTCACCCTGACTATCTGACTAAACCTAGCTAGCTGACTAACTCTTACTAGCAGACTAACCCTTACAAGATGACTAACCCTAACTAGCTAACTCTGACTAGCTGACTCACCCTAACTAGCTGACTATCCCTGACTAGCTGAGTCACCCTGACTATCTGACTAAACCTAACTAGCTGACTAACTCTTACTAGTAGATTAACCCTTACTAGATGACTAACCCTGCCTAGCTAACCCTGACTAGCTGACTAACCCTTATTTTCTGACTAGTAGTAGCTTACCACAGACTCAGGAGTGCAGCTGCATTGCTACCTGGTGTCTCTGAAGAGAGGCCCTACTCTTTCCCAAATGATCAGTCCATCTTTCACTCCGGCAATACACCGGTTACTCTGGGGTCTTCTATCTCACAGAGGAATCAAAATTTCTCTACTTGGTTCCGATTTTTAAAACCTGGGGAAAGACTCTATTTGGCTTCACCTGGGTCAGACACTGACTAGTTTCTCATCTGTGTAACTAGAGGGGAGGGGTCATCCAGAAGTCTAACTTAGTGCACGGCTGCAGAGGGTCTCCCTGGAAGTGACACACCAGGCAGGTAATGACAGATATCTTCCACAGAAACCTAAAGTTTAAGGATGATGCCACTCCCTATGGATAATGTAAATGTATAGAGGTCGATACTGTGACTGAGAGGGTGTGACTTAGATTGGTGTTTAGGTATCTGGGCCCTAGAGGGATAAAAGACCTGAAATAGTCAAGATGATGTCATTCAATAAAGACTTGACCTGCTCAAAAGGCCTATAGTGCGACTCATAGTGCGACTTTGTAATAGCGAGCTACTTGTTTTTCATGGAGAGCTTGCCTAACCAGAACAAGGGGAGTTTCTCTTCTCAACCTTTCTTGCCACCCACATGTGGCAGTGAGAGTACATTCCGGACACTGGAGTGTAATCCGCAGTCTTAGATGCGACTATTAAGGGTTTCATTTTTACTTATTTTTAAAAATACCTTTCAGGACTGGCAAGATGGCTCTGTGGCTTGTTACGCAAGCCTGACAACCCGGGTTCAATCCCCTGGGACTGAGTTTGATCCCTGAAACACAGCTAAAGGCAGAAGGAGGGAAGTAGATCTCTGATCAGCGTGCACGCGTACTGTGGCACATGCATCGGTGTACCTGTGTGCATGTACATACCCATACATCTGTGTGTTTTACACACAGAAATAATAAAATTAAAACAAATTTATATATCTCAAATATATTATATATCATATGTCATATATATCATATGATATATATTTGATATATACATATATATGATATGTATAATGTATTTGAGACTCTGTATTCCAGGCTATGCTAGAACTTGGTGTATGGTCGAAGCTAGCCTAAAATCATGATCTTCCTGCCTCAGCCTCCTACATGTCAAGATTATAGGCATGTACCTAGGCATGTATCGTACGCCTGGCGATGTGCAAATTCTTCCAGACAGCAATTTTGCCCTCTTCTCTGCCTTCCTTCCCTCCTACAGATGGAATATGGATATGATGACCCATGCTATGATAGAGTTAGCCTCAGGCATGGAAATCCCACCTTGAGAATGTGTAGAACATAAGACAGCAGGAGTCTGGGCAAATGACACTGACAGC
The DNA here is from genome assembly GCA_036184795.1 of Tokudaia tokunoshimensis. Taxonomy (NCBI): domain Eukaryota; kingdom Metazoa; phylum Chordata; class Mammalia; order Rodentia; family Muridae; genus Tokudaia; species Tokudaia tokunoshimensis. The sequence continues at coordinate 14,231,863 of BTHU01000014.1, forward strand.
CCCTGCGGTAACTCTGGGCTGCCCGTGGTGTGTGGGAATGAGATTTCTATTTTAATGTCACCATTAGTTTCTGTCACTCTTTGCTGAGCCAGGTCCTAGCAGATGTATGTAATGTGTGCCAGGCAGGTTCTCAGTTTTCTTGCTTGTGTCCCTGTGTCTTGCCCATACTTTCCCCATGACTCCCCTATAAAGCACAATGCACCACAACTGATTGCCTTCTTTACCACAAGGGTCTGGGGAATTGAACTCAGGTCAGCAGGCGGCAATAAATGGCTTTACCTACTTCAGCCTTCTCATTACCCTTATTTCTGAAAACTGACATCCATTTATAATTACAGCAAGAACTGTAGTCAATACCTCAACTGCATCATATAATAGTTGGTATGTGGTAAGAGATTAGCTTTTGAGGAAAATAATTTAAAAGACAGGGAGAGGGGCGGGAATGGGGAGGGGGTGTAAGTCTGGGAGGATTCGGAGGGAGGAGAAAGGTAAGGGCTGAATATGTTCAAGATACATTGTATCAAAGTCTCAAAAACTTAATAAAAATACTAGATATATATAAAAAGAAATTAGCCTTTGAAATTTGGGGGAAATCCAATTATCTGCCTAAGTCTGTTTGCCAAGGATTTTTTGGGCTGCCAGACTTATTAATAGCACGCTAAATTAGTATCCTTAGCTCTCCTCAGATACGTGCCAACTGTAGTATATAAATACCAATTTTTAATGACATGTTTAGTTGATGACTCACAAGTACCACCCATGGCGTCATCTGAAAAGACCAGCCTGTGGCATCCATGTCCTCACCGTGTCATCAATAAAGACGAGTTATTAAAGTTTTAATTTGTGGTAACCATATTTGCTCCTCAGGGTGTTTTCCACCATGACTTTCAGCCCTGTCTCAGACCCGAAGCCAGAGGCCCCAGCAGCCATGTACCACACGCTCTGAAACCACGAGCCGAAAAGGAACCTTTCCTCTCTTTAGCCATTTTCTTAGGTGTTTTGTTCTAACAGCAATGAACACTGCTCAATACGTGAACTAATATTATGTGGGATTATACAAACAGGAGTATACATTATAAAAGGAATTATACAAAGCCAAACAATTTCTAAGTTATTGCTAACCACGATTAGTTCTTACACTATAATCAGCCAATACCACAAGCCTAATATTAAAGACAGGGGATGTCAAATTCTATTCCAAATGTTCTTTCCCACAATTTCGGTTTTGGAAGTTGCTCAAGGCTCATGCTAGGTCCTGGTGTCTGCCTCTTGGGCTTGTTTCTTGGATTGGAAGTTTGGTGTTACCTTTATGCTTTCTTTACGAGAACTGGCCTATTTTAAATCTGATTAGTGAGGATTAATATAATTAAAACCAGATAAAAAGAATCTTCAAATTAGATCAATAGGCTAAACAACATACGTTACAGTATACACTGAAAGCAAACAGGAGAGTATGCTGTCATCTGCCCTGATAATGCTGTATCCTGTAGGAGCAGTTGTGGCCTCTAAAGAGAAGATACATTTGAAATCAAGGCCTATACTAAAACTCTGTTGGCCTCCTGTGATTTAAAATGCAAAATCCAGGGGCTGGAGAGATGGCACAGTGGTTAAGAGCACTGGTTGCTCTTTCAGAGGACCTGAGTTCAATTCTCAGCACCCATATGGCAGCTCACAACCGTTAACCATCTGTAACTCCAGTTTTGATGACGGTGACGCCCTCTTCTGGCCTCTTAGGGCATCATGCATGCAAGTGGTGCACAGACATACATGCAGGCAAACACCCAAACCCATGAAATAGGTAAATAATCTAAATGTCTTAATTTGTTACTCAAAACCCTCCATGATTTACCTGTCAATCTCCTGATCATTTTACTGTCTATTCAACTCAGCAGCCTTTGCAGAGAGCCTGAGGTGCCACTTCTTAGAGGCGTGGCTTCAGTCTCAGTTCATCCTCTCTAAGAGGTCTAGGGGTCAATAGAGAAAACAAGACAGACCATGTAAACCATAACAATGGGGACTAATAGAATCAGAGGGCTGTAGCAAGAAAAAAGTTCATACACAAAAAGTCAAGAAACAAGTGTTGAATATGCACTAGTTACTGGATTACAGGAGGAACGTATGTCCTGCGGGGACAGAGGATGTGGGTAGATACCTTAACCAGTGATAGCTGACTCAAATCATGAAGGAAATCCAAGCTAGCTGGAGCAAAGAGAGAAGAGAAGCCAATGAAAAGACATTTTTGAATTTTTTTTTTTTGTTTCTTCCATTAATGAGTTGAATGACATCTTCCAAAAGGCATGTCACATGTAAGATTCCTAGGACCTATGGGTCAAGCTAATAGATGTAATCAAAGATTATGGACTTGGCCATAACTCCAAAGACAAATGCCATTGTAAGAGACAGAAGAGGGAAGATGCACAGAGGATGGGCTGTGAAGAAATAACAACAGAGCCAGAGACTGGGGTGGGACAAACACAAGCTATTGAAACTAAGGCAAGCTGGCCATTCCCAAGGCTAGGAGAGGAAAAGAAGGATGCCCCAAAGGCTGCAAGGGAGAGGAACTCTGCCAAATCTGTCGTTCCCAGTGTCTACCCTCTAATATTGCAAGGGAGTAAATTCCTGTGTGTGTGTATATGAGTTAGGAGGAGAGAGGGAGGGAGAGGGAAGGAGAGAGGGAGAAGGAGAGGGAGAGGGGGGGAGGGGGGAGAAACAGAGACAGAGAGAGAGAGACAGAGAGATGGACAGAGACAGAGATAGGGACACACGGTGGGGGGAGATCTCAACAGGGAATGCTCTTCCCTCTTCTACTCAGAGCTGCTCCCATCTCACTGTGACCTCTGCCTATTTCTGGTTTCTGACAGACTTTCCCTGTCCACCCTTGCCCGTCACTTTATCAATCAGTTGGCCTTTGTATCTGAGCACCTACCAATAGTGATTTTTTTTTCCTATTTATTTTATGTCTATTGCCACTCTCCTACTAAGCCTTAAGTTTCCTGGGAATAAAGATTCCGCCTGTTTGATTCACCACTATACTCTCAGCTTCCCAATACACACATCTGATGGACCCTCAATAAATATTTGATAAATAAACAAAGGCCGAGGACAAGACAGGAGAAGACACATCAATGCAAGGAGCCCCTTCATCAGTGTCTCCCTCCCAACTGCTTTGTAGCACAGGCTAACCTCAAACTCTTTACATAGCCAAGGATTACTTTGAATTTCTGATCCTTCTATCTCCACCTTCACAGTGCCAAGGTTACAGGCATGTGCCATGCCAAGTTTATGCCTGGATCATGTAGTACTAGGTATCAACCCTTCTGTGCATTCTATGGAAACTCTCTACCAAGTAAGCTTCATTCCCAGCCACCAAAGCATTACCTACTTTCCTTCTGTTCCTCTTTTCTTTTCCTTTCTTTTCTCTTCCTTTCTTTTTTCCCCCTTGCTGGAGATGGAGACAAAGGCTTTGTGCATGCCAGACAAGGGCTCTACCATTGAGCTACATCCTTTTGTCTTCATGGGAGAGTGCTCTCTCCTCTCCCTGAACTCTGGGCTCCCAGGCCACCCCACCCCCACCCCACCTCCTCCTGCATCCATTTTTCACTCTGCTCTGGAGGCCCACTTAGCCTTCCTTGGCTCGTTTCCCTCAGCACACATGCAAGATCATATCCTGCCCTAAAAGAAGAAAACTTGTTTCCATGGTTTGACGATATTCTCTGTATCTAACTCTACCATCTTTCCTTATATCTAGGGGTGAGTGGGTGAACCTTCTCCCTACAGCCCCCCCCACCTGCCCCTCAGGTTTCTCTGTGACTGGCTTCAGTCCCTGCCACTGCTCTGACACTGTTCCAGATCAGCCCCAGTGACCTGCCAGCTCTGGTTCTGTTGTCCTTATCGGCCTTGGCAGTGTCTCTAGAAAGCTGGCCCTCCTGATCCTGCTCTTCTGAGACACAGGTGTTCCTCTTGGGGGTCGCTTCCAAGTCCCCACAGGAGGCCTTTCCTCTTTCTCTCTGGGAATTGTCATTTTGGTCTCGTGTACCTGCCCTCCTGCCTGTATGGTTTTTTTTGGTTTTTTTTTTAAGCAATGTCCCCTCCTGTGCTTTAAATGACCATTTGTAGAGGTGAATGGCATGCCTTTGGTGACCCAAATTTATATTGCCAACTATCTTTTAGATATCTCTATTTTTATAGCCCTTTAAATTTCATATGCCCCAAGTTGAATGTCCCCATCTTTATGTATTCCCACAGACTAAGTTTTCTCTATTTTCTCTCCAATGGAGGAAGAGATGATGCCAAACCTCTCTTAGCTATTCAGGAGCTTGCCAAGCTGGTTCCTCATCCCCTGGCTGACTCTGGTGCCAGGTCCTATTGAATTCACCTTCTAAATATCTCTTGAATCCATCTGTTCATCTCCCTTTCTCAGCTTCTGCTGAACTCAAACCTTTTTTTTTTTAACCTCTTTCCTGCATTGTCTCAGCAGCATCTGGACTCCTCCTCTGATTGAAGCCTCCCTTCCCTTTCCTCTCATATTCTTTTTCCTTTTGGAGATGTACTCTCACTGTTTAACTCAGGATGGTCTCTACTCACAATTCTCCTGCTCCCGCCCCCGGGAGGACTGAGTTGCACCACCATATACAGCCTTGTTACTTTGTTCTTAAGTGTCTTTGCAAATGAAAGAGTAACAAAGTCTCATATAGTCCAATGGTGATGAGGCTAGTCCCCTTGTGGAAGCACTCAAGTTGCATTACCCTCAGGCAGTCCTATATGAGCCCCAGTACACAGACACATATTATCCAGCAATTTTTTTTTTTTTTTTGGATAGAGTTCCACCATGTAGCCCTGGCATGTCTGAAATTCTGTTATGTATTCCAGGCTGTCCTGGAATTAATTCATAGAGATGCATCTGCCACTTCCTTTTGTGTGCAGGGATTAAAGGCACACACCACCACTCCCAGCATTGAGTATGTATGAATGTATGTATGTATGTACATATGTATGTATTTATTATTTTGCAATTCCTGTATTTTAAGAAGTACTTCTTTTTACATTTTAACATCTCTGAAATAGAAACGCAGTCTTAGATGTTAGATACAGCACTGCTGTGTTGATGTTCTTTTGTACCCACTCTGATACGCATTCTTTTTACCCATAATCCTAAATCAGCATTTACCTCCAGATGTTGCTCAAGTGCAAATCTGATCTGGTTGAGATTCTCTGGGGAATTCTTAAAAGGCTCTGGCTTGGTGGGAGGGGCTCTTTAGTCCCTCCTCCCTAACCCTTCCTCTGCACCCCCTCCTACACAGCTGCACCCCTCTACCTTAAAACCAAGGAGCTATATTTGCAGCTAGCTCCCCAACATACTTAAGCGAAGCCAGGGCCCTCTGCACAGAAGGGTCTTCTGCCCTAATGGCCTCACTTTTCTAAAAAAATGCGAAGTCCTCCTCACCCTGAGCTGAGCCTGATCCCTTCCTTCAGGTATCCAGGGACCCCAGCTTGTGGTCCGTGCCATTCCTAAATCAAGTAGCATACCAACGTGTGCCATTTCTCTGGTCTTTTGTTACCAACAGAGTTCTCTAACTGATGTTCTTCTTTATATATATATCCATTTCTAGCAATGCCCAGCAATATAGCAACAAAACAACAACAAAAACAACAAAAACCTTTGAAAATAATGAGCTAAATATAAGGGAAGCAAGAAGGTGCCCCTTATATAAGATGTAGAACCTTCCACCTAACCATCCCCTTACCCTAGGACAAGCAGGAGGACACCAAACCACTGGGTATCCAGACACCAAAACAACTGTAGACCTAGTAATTCAACCCTCAATGAAAGTGGATGGTGTCAAGACCTTTGGCATCTGTCCCTCTCCTTTCTCTCCTCTTAAAGTAGTACAGCAGGTCATGTACCGTTCTATCTCTTGGTCACTTGTGCAACTCAACATATGTACTTGTGCAAGGCACCAAAGAGGGATTCTCCTGACTTGCTCACCTGAGGTTTCCATCTGGACCCCGCCTCCCACACCTGTGAATCTCACCGGAGCCTCAACACCAGTAAATAAATACAAGCATGAGCTGCAGTTTCTTATAAAAGCATTTGTTTTAATAACTACTTTAAGGCATCAGCGTTCAATGGAGTGGGAACAGTTTCTCCATGTCAACCCACTACTAGATTTCAACTCTAGAAACTGCCCCAAATAGACAGAAACAGTCCTTCTTTCTGACCTAGAAAATTTAAAGCCAAGGATTCCGAGTCATTCATGGAAAAGTACCAGGGTTCTGTTGGGATTTTAAATAAAGCACTGCTGATGTGGCCTACCTGACAGTCAGGCTGGCCCGTGGTAGTGACAGAGGGCTCTCCTAGCACATATGAGTACCCGGGTTTGATCCCCAGTGCTAGGGTGGGGGATGGAGGGTGACCAGACCAAAACATGTTAGCAATTGCAGGACCAACGGACTTGAGATATTCTTAGTGAAAAATCTGGAACTGCAAAGCAAAGTAAAAAAAAAAAAAAAACAAAAAACAAAAAACCAGAGAACAGAAGAAAGGGTGTCAAATGCCAGAAGAAGAAAAAATAGAGAATTTATCTCTAGAAACGTGGCCGTCATGAGAGGGTGCAGAGACACAGGCATTTGGGATGGTGGTTAGGGAACGGTGCGCTGAGGAGAGGGGGCTTGAGGCTACAATAGATTTGTACTGTTGACAGAAGGCAAGATAAAGAAGAAAGAGAGGCACCCGGACGGGGCAGAAATGTAGGGCTGTTACCAATGAAGTGTGCAGCTGTGGATTAACTCTTCCCTCTTCAAAGGAGGCTAAAGAAATAAGTGAATCAGGGTGGACTCAACAGACCAAGAGAGTCTAGCATTCCCCCACCCCCCTCTTGGGGTGGAATCAAACCCTTGTCACGTGCTCAACATTTTAAATATGTGGAGGAGAGCTTCCATTCTCAAAGCAAAGACTTCACTAAGAAAGAAGTCAACATGAAACAGATGGAGCGAATCTTTTCTTCACAAATTTTAGGCTAAATAAAAAAAAATAGCTCTGGGTATCAAATACCTTAGCTGAGGAGATAATGCCTACAGATTTTGGCTTCCTAGGAAATGAACTCTCTGATAGTGAATCCTTCCCCCAACCCTTCCGGCACTGAGCTTTGTAACGTAGGGCAACGATATAGGAAAACGAAAGTCAAAAGCCAACCTTGGTCGGTACCATTCAGAGTGATTTAGTTCTCGGTAGAGACTTAGGCAGGTGTGTTTGAAGTCCTTGAAAGAGGGCCCTGGGAGCCGTCTTCTCAGTATCTCGGTATCTCCAAACTAAAAGAGATTTGGTTTGGATCTCAGTGGGGTTTTCCGGATCTCACCGGATTCTGCAATTGGGGACCCCAAGCCCCTCCCCAGACCGACCTAATAGAAACAGTGAGGAGCCTGTCTTTTGGACTCCACCACCACCATCCGTGTGAACTCTGGCTGTAACTCGTGCCGTGGGGAGAGAGGGACGGAGCCGACCACCCTCTGCTTTTGTTTCTAACCTGGCGGCCACTCTGCGGGACAGCCAGTCACCTATGGGCCTGACACCTCCCAGGCCCCGGGGTGGCTGCGCGCCCCAGAGAGCCGTTCCTCTCCGGCTCACTTCGCCCCCGGCCTCACCTCCCACGCTGTCCGCGACTGTGACCAGCCTGACTCACCCGGGACGGGTGGCGGGGGTTGGGGGATACTTCAGAGGGCGGAGGTACTGGAGGCGGGCTGAGCCCTTCCCCCAGAGCCCAGGAGGAGGCGTAGCCAGTGCGCAGGTGAAACCGACTCCGACCTATCCCGGGAACTTTCGCTGCGGGGACTCGCTGCGACAGGCTAGCGTCGTTCAGGGGCGGCCCGGGAGCCGCCCCCTGCCACCAGGGTTGTGCGCGGGGACTTAGCCTGGGCACCCGCCCCTAGGGACCCTCGGCCCTCCCGGAGCGCCCTGGGGATGCGGGCGGCGCCGGTCTCTGCAGCTGATGGAGGCGGGTGGCGCCACCCTGGGCGCAGGTGACACTCGCCAGGCCTGGGTTTCGGTCGGAGGGTAAGTGCGCTGGGAGCTCGAGACGCAGCCGCCCCAGGGACTAGAGACCCGGCAGCGATGGCCGGAGAGCTGAGCCAGGAGGCACTGCTGGACTTTCTGTGCCAGGCCGGGGGCCGAGTGCGTAACGCAGAGCTGCTGAGCCACTTCAAGAGCTTCCTGCGCGACCCTCACGTGCCTCCAGGCCAGCTGCAGAAGCGTCGCGAGCTCTTCAAGGGCTTCGTGAACTCGGTGGCCGCAGTGCGCCAGGACCCCGACGGCACCAAGTACGTGGTGCTCAAGAGGAGGTACAGGGACTTGCTGGGGGAGGAGGGCCTGCAGCGACCCGCCCCCGCCGACGGACAGCCTCGGAGCCACCGCCGCCGTGACCCGGAGCCGCAGAAGCCGCGGGCAGGTGCGGGGACCCGGGTGGACGTAGGTGACGATGAGCTAGTGGGCCGCAGCGCGCGGAAGGCGACCGGGCCGGACCCCAGCCCGGAGGACAGCCCGAGCCAGAGGACACCGGAGTCAGAGGCTGCTCAAGCCAGAGGCAGATGTGCGGCGGTGGGGACGAGGGGACGCTGCTGCTGGGAGTGCCAGCAGAACGGCTGGGGAGAGCCCACGGGACAGCCGCTGCCGGAAGATCTCGGAGACCCTGCGGCCGCCTGCGAGAAGCCCGAGCGCGCTGCGCCTGCCCGGGATGACCTCGGAGCTCCGGGGTGGCTATGGGAAGGAGCGGCGGCCGAGCGCGCGCCTGTGTCTGTAACGTCTGTCTGGCCTCCGGCCGCCGTCGAGGCTGCTGGCAGCCCGACGTCCCCGCCCGCTCTCCCGCCCCACCCGACTCCCTCCAGAGAGCCGCTGGAGCTGTTTACCGCCGGCTCCCCGAACCATTCCACCCAGCAACTGCAGCAGCAACAGCGCACTCGAGAATGGGTAGCCAGATGCCCGCAGGTGCCTGAGGCCGGGATCCAGGGTCCCACTCGCGCCTGGTCGGTGTTGCCAGACAACTTCCTCCAGCTACCTTCAGAAACCACCTTTGGGGTCCCGGAGACCAACCCGGCGCTGCCAGAGCCCTCTCTGTCTTTCCATTCTCTCCTTCCTGGAGTTCCTGACGAGTCCTCAGAATCCTGGCCAGGGAACGCTCCTCCTACTGTCTTTCGAAGCATCCGTTGTCAGCTGTCCCTCCAGGATCTGGATGACTTTGTAGATCAAGAGAGCCATGATAGTGAGGAGAGCAGTAGTGGACCCAAAGAATCTCCCGGAACCCCCGAAGAGGGGCTGCAACCTGTCCTGAGAACTTCCTCTTGGGGAGAGCTCAGGGATCCAGTCGAGGATCCGTTTGTGTCACCAAACGAAGGCAATCCTTACCTGATCCGGCGGGACCTCAGGAATAGAGGGAATGCGTCCAGTTTTCGGAAGGCACCAACAGTGGCTAAAAGCCTTGGAGAGCACCCTCAGGAGCCCTTCCCTGCCCCCAAGTTCCGGAGGTCTGTCAGGAGGAGCTCTCGAACAGGGAGAACCAAATCTCCCTCTTCCTCAGATGAGGAGTGTCTTGATGAGGACTTGTTGAAAAGGAGTCGGCGCCCACCTCGGTCCAGGAAACCTTCCAAGGCAGGAGCCCTGCCCAGCCCAAGGGTGGATGTTGTTTTGACACAGAAATTGGCAGATGCTAATGCTGTGGCCAATCAGCCACACTCCTCATGGGTCCCAAACAGGGATGGATCTGCAGCCTTGATACCCCACAGACCTTCTGAGCACCGGTCACCCCTTGTCCCCCTAGATGCCAGAGAGCATGAGTGGATTGTGAGGCTTGCCAGTGGCTCCTGGTTTCACGTGCTGACTTTGTTCTGGGAGGACCCCCAATTGGCTTTGCACAGAGACTTCCTGACTGGGTACACGGCCTTGCACTGGATAGCAAAGCATGGTGACCTGAGTGCCCTTCAGGACTTGGTCTCTGGAGCCCAGAAAGCGGGGATTGCACTAGATGTAAACGTGAGGTCCAGTTGTGGCTATACCCCACTGCACCTTGCAGCAATTCACGGGCACCAGGGAGTCATCAAATTGCTGGTGCAAAGACTGGCTTCTCGGGTGAACATTCGGGACTGCAGTGGCAAGAAGCCGTGGCAGTATCTGAACAGCAATGTCTCTGGGGAAACGTGGCAGCTCCTGGGTGCACCGCGGGGCAAACCTATCTTCCCTGTCTATTCCTTAGTCCAAAGCTCTTCTCCAGTCAGGAAGGTCAAGAGCCAGGAAGTGTCTAGAAATGTCACCCGGAAGACTTCTTTGGCTGCTTTGCTCAAAACTCAGCACAACAAATGGAAATTGGCCAGCCAATATGAGAAATTCCACACCCCGAAGGAGAGAGAAGAGTATAGCGACTGAGGTGGGCTTTTCTCTCCAAGAGGCGCACTCACGTGTATACACACACACACACACACACACACACACACACACTCCCCAAGCTACTAAGTAGGTGGAGAGAACCCAAGGGAAGCAGAAACTGTTAGGAGTTGATAAAGATTGAGGACCCGGTGAAATGGTGTCCTCAAGGGTCATCTCAATTTCTTGAAAGCTCATATGGCTTGTGAAAAGTGGACTGAAGCTAATCCAGTCACTCAAGCCTGCGAAGGGTCCCTCTCTCTCCTGAGCCAGCCAGGGGTCAGGGTACAGGAAGGCAAAGTATTTTCTGAGGCAGTGCCAGCCAGGCCTTACTAGAAAGGGAACGTATGCGTCAAAGGGAGGCAATTCGTGGAACGCCATAGCTCACACTCTCTCTGGCTGGAAGTTCTTTGGCTTCCATTTATCTCTAGAATAAATCTTGGCTGAGTGGAAAGCACCAGGTTTCAAGTCAGATGGCTTTCCCTTCATTTGCTTTATATGCCTTTTGGCGATTCCAACCAGTGAAATAAAATTGTTACCGGAAAGTGTAGGATTTGATTGAAGAGATTTCCTCAGTCCTGCGCCTTCCTGTGAACATCGTCTACAGTGCTTGGTGTAAACTGACGACTGGTTTCTCTGGGTGTTATTGTCATTGACCAGAGAAGCAGATGAGTGACATTCAGGAATAATTGTGACTCCACTCCCTAGAGAAATGACAACATTCAGACTCGGTTTTGTTTTCTGATTGTTTTTGCCGTTGTTTGTTTTGGTACCAAGTCAAAGTGAGCTTCCCAAGAGTAAAAGCATTTTGGCTCATTTGTGTAATGACTGAAACTCTTCATCCTGCGAGGGGAAATCTCCATGTTTGTGTAACAAACAGGGTCGTCTCTGACAGCGGTCCACACGTCTGAAGGTCAAAGCTGGTACTCAGGAAAAGAGCTGGATTCACTTTGGGGAAGGAAGCAGTAAGGGTTAAAAGCATCAGAACTTTGTTAAGCTGCTAAGTATAACGTTATTTGCACTAAATTTTTGCCAATTAAGATTAAATATTAGCCTTGAAGTACTGAATGTCTAACAGGAAGTGTCTCATTCAGTTCTCAGGAAGAGGCTGATCATTGCAGGTCCCTGGCTGAAGGTGACTCTGCAACTCCAGGAAAATGTGTAAATTCTGAATGTAAATCCAAAGAGGGCTGAAAAGTTCAATGTTCAAGAAGAGATTACTTTTTTATGGAAATATTTTCGTGTGTGATGCTGTATTTTTTTAAAAGTGTTCTTGTGTTTTTTTTTTTTCTGGTTATTTTCCTTCATTAAAAGACCAGCAGACTGTTATGTCATTATATTGTATCAAGCTGATTATTGTTAATAATCTTATATAATGACCTCTGTGATTGTCAAATCTTTTTAGTTTCTTTGTAGTCTAACTATATAACTTTGCTGAAATCAATCTCTTTCTCTTGTCTATCTATCTCCATTTCTCTGGGGACCTCGTATGTATTCCCATGCTCCTATTTTTTTTTTATAACCAAAAAGACAGAATAATTGATTCTACGAGCTTTTCCAATTACATGGCCTTTTCATCCCCTACCTAAAGGGTGAAACAGGAAAATCGAATCAGAAAATATGAGAAAAATGACTCTGTGTGTGTGCACGTATCTGTGTGTGTGTGTGTGTGTGTGTGTATCTGTGTGTGTAAATTTAAGTTTACAGAACAGATATTTATATAAATAATCTAGTAAGCAGCTTCTTTTAAGTGCCAGAGGATGTAACATGTTGTCGAGACTGGATCAGATTATTCAACACACGCTTTGCACAGCTCTGTGGGGTTTATAGAGGTGAGTGGGACAGGTTGACAGGGTGTCTCTCCCCTAGGAGCTAAAACCCTAAACTATTTGCTCTTGGCTATTTTCTTCCTTGACTTGTTCCCAGGTTGTCTTTCAAAGCCTCGTGACAGCAGAGAGAAGCTTGCACGAATAGGCAAGAGGAAGAAAGGGTATATGTGTCAGGAATGAGGACCAACCCAAGTAAAATTGAAATGTCGGGAGGGTGGGGGCAGGGGGGAAGGCAGGCAGAGAGAAGGGAAGGGGAGGGAGCGGAAACTCCTTTAGGCTTGGAAAGAAGCTGGGCATGGTTCCGTCCAGGAGTGATGATACCGGCCTTCCCAAGAAACCAGCTTTGTTGGTTCCTCCACATTCTTGTCATCTGCTTCAGTGTGGCTCCACACTAGTGACCGGGGCAATGCCTTACGCAGTCGCCCTGCTGGTGGGGGCAGGGTCGGGTGAAAGACCTCAGCCTCCTGCTCAAGTTGCAAAGTCCAGGTGGAGAGGACTTGGGCAGGAATGCTCTTCCAGCCTTCTGCCGGCTTCTCCCTGCAGTGAACCCTGCTTGAGATAGCACCACACCCTTGGGGGAGGGGAGGTCAAGGCCCTACTCACTCGCTGTCTCGTCCTAGATTGCTTCCGCTTAGAAACCGGCCTTGGCTACCACCACAGTAAAGTAGCTCATATCCCTCAGAGAACAGCTCAAATACAACCTGAAAAGATTCCAGGGGAAGGCCTCCAGATGTAGGCAGGGCTGTTTCAGTAGAATTCCCAGAATGCTGTGTGCAGGCCTCACAACCGCTCCCTTATCACAACTGCTCTCTTATGTTTAGATTTTGTTTTCTGCTCATTTAGAGACAATGTCTCATGTAGCCCAGGCTGGCCCTGAAGTCCTGATCCTCTTCCCTCAGCTCCCTCCCCCAAGTGCTGGTATTACAAGCAGGTACCATGGCCCAGACCAACTATCCCATGTGTTTTGATTTTCTTTGAGACTTTAAAGATTAGAAAGCATTTGTGAACTCATCTAAATACACCAGGCTGACTTTGGTTGTTGTTTTTCTTTCCCTTTTTAAAAAGATGGGGTTGGGCTGGCGGGGGGGGGGGGGGATGTCTTGCGGTGTTATCCAGGTTAGTCCCAAGCTCCTAAGCTCAACCATTCCATTCACCTCAGTCTGAGTAATTGCCAACACAGCCATGCCCCTATGTCTGGATACATTTACTGGGAATTTGTTGAGCCTCCAGTTTTCCATAAGGTTATCATTTCAGCCTTCCTGTCTACCAGGGCTCTTTGCTGGAGATGGGAGCTCTGAAAGTGGACTCTAGCACTAGAACAGTGGACAGACACACGAATTCAGACTGGAGAAGTGGGACCAGGAACCTGGCTCAGTAGGTAAAGCATAAGCAAGCCACTAAGCCTGATGACCTGGCCAAGTCCCCAGATCTCTACCCCTCACTTCCACATATACACCTAGGTAGACATGCCCACCCACCCCACTACCCATACACACAATAAAGTAGATAAAAATTTAAGAGAGAAGCTGGGCAGTGGTGGCGCACACCTTTAATCCCAGCACTCAGGAGGCAGGGGCAGGTGGATCTCTGTGTTCAAGACCAGCTTGGTCCATAGAGTGAGTTTCAGGACAGCTAGGCCTACACAGAGAAACTCTGTCTTAAACGAACACAACTCTGCCCCCCAAAAAGTGAGAAAGGTCTAAAATAGGCAATCACTGCATTAATTAATGCATTGCAGCAAGTAGAGAGAAACCCAGAGGGTGACTGCTCTCTCCTGAGGCAACCTAGTTACATGATCATCTTTTAAACTCTGACCTTAAAGGGATCTCTGAGCTAAGTGGCATCTTATAGTGGTATCTGATGGACCATTTCTCTCTGCCTTTATCACAAAATAACAGCCTGGTTCCTCAAGAGTGACCGCTGAGACCTGCCACAAGCCTTGGAAAGCCAGGTTCTGGGATGTTTTTTCTGAGAGGGGTACGCAGTTCTTCCAAGATCAAGGTATTCAACTGGGATGCTCTCTCTGCAACATTTTCTCATCTGGTCTTTATGTTCTTGTCTGCTAATTGCAGCACTAGGAATTCACAGAGAGGGTTTGAAACTCAAGACAACTTGCCACTCATTCAAGGTTTCGATAGATCTGAAGTTTCAGTTGTCAGCATCACGGTACCCTTTGCATGCATATCGGATAGCGTGGATAAGGAGAGAGCGAATTGACTGGGTCTCTGTTCTTATGCCAGAAGATTTATTGTGTTTACTTAGGAGAGTCTCAGGGATTCGTAGAAAGGAAGGCGGGAGGCAGCTGGCTCCATAACCACAGAAGTTCCTCCCTTGGGACAGCCTGAAACCCTTTGAAAGGAAAAAGGAGTGATTACCTAGGCACAGGACAAAGACATCTGCAGCCTTGGGTGCCACCTGCCCAAGACACTTTGCCTTCCCTGTATGTCACCTTACACCTCTAGGGGCTCCTGGGTCCAGGTGTTTGTTTCATCCTATAAGCTTCTTCAAGACCACCTGGAAGATCAGAGGCAGGTGGAGGGACTTCACTTGCCTCTTGGCATCCTGGATACATGCCTAGTGCCCTGCCTTCTGTTACTACGTGTACTGTTGACTCAAAGTCAGTTGGGGAGGGGAGTGTTCTTTGTGTGACATTTCTCAGACTCTAAACTCGGAGTGTCTTTATTTATGTTTCTGGGTTGAGAAAATAAAATCTGATCTCTCCAAAACTTAAAGCTATAGCATAACGGAAACGACTTTGAAGTTATAAACAATTTGGGAATTCCCGAAAGATGGAAATGTTATAGAGGAGGCCGGAAGGTGATGGGGGAAGTATTACAGAGGATTATTCTCCCAGACAAAGTTCCACTGTCTTCCTGAGTTCAGCTGTGAGCACTTGCAAATGATCAATGATCGCAATGCCTTGGTTTATTGACTGTTGACCTTCCCTGATTGAAAGAGGGCCTGAAATGTTCTCCACCCAGAGTATCCAGCCTCTCCTCCCAGCCAGTTGTATTCAGATCTGCCCTGATTGCCCAAGGCCTTAGGGGAGTCTGTAAGTTTAGAAGGACTAGGATTGGGTGCACATCTATGCAGTCATCCATCACCCAAGCAGGGTGCAGACTTTCCACTGTGGCTGCTTTCACACCACCTATGCTCTTGCCTGTAACTCCTCACCCACAGCTCCGTGAGTAAGCCCCATGAACTCACTGGTTTCCCAGAGTAAACGTTGGTAAAATGTGTCTGGGTTTGTTGTGGAGGACCGAAGGAGCAGGGATAGCCATTGTTTAAGTTTCCCCCAGGGAAGGAATTTGAGCAATGAAAGGCACTAGAACAAAGTTCTGTTACCTGCTATGTTTGGTAAGTGGGTCTCTTGCTGTGTGATCATTGCTTTATTCTTATGTTCAAAGCAGAGTCTTGCTGGGTGGTCCAAGATGGCCTCTTTCTCACTATGTAGCCCAGGCTGTTCTCAGACTTGGGACCATCTGCCTCATTTCAATGAACTTGGATTATTTTGATTAATAAATTATTTTAGTTGACAGGGATTTCTCATATATCCTCTATATGGGGACATTTTTTAAACACTAAAAATCTACGTTTAAATATATTTGGAGGACTGAGGAAATGGCTTAGTCAATAAAGTACCCACTACTGTGCAAGTGTGAGGACCTAGGTTTAATCCCTAGAGCCCACATAGGAAACCTGAATGTGATTCCAGATGCTCATAAGCCCAGAGCTGGGAGGCAGAGACGGTAGGCCCCTGGGGCTCACCGGACAGCTAGTCTACTAGAATAGGTGACTGGGACAGACCCTGTCTCAAGAAACAGGGTGGATAATGATTTATGAAAAAAAATCAAAGGTGTCCTTTGGTCTCCGCATGCACACCAGATTGTGCCCACGCGTAGATCTGCACTCACCCACGCACATACACAACATATACCAAGTATTTAAAACAAAACAGACAGCCATTTACTTATTTCCAAACAGAGGATAGGATCTTGAAACACTTATGTCTTTACTCACTTTCTGAGGAAAAAAAAATCTTTGAAATCACATGGTTAATAAGAGGTCATGTTTTATATATTGTAGGTTGGGTTTTATTATTTGTTTGCTTGTTTTTGTACTGGGCATTGAGCCTAGGACCTTGCGTATGCTGGGCAAGTATTTTACCATTAAGCTACATCTCTCTCCCTGTTGTTGCTGATAACATAGGATCTCACCGTATTACTCTTGAACTTGTGAGGGCCAGTGAATCTCCGTTTAGATTGCAGGTATGTGCCATCCGGATTGGCTTTGCAGCCACTTTTATATTTTAAAAAACTAAAAAGGACCAAAATAATAATTGTTTACTGTACAGAAAAACCCACAACAACAAAAAGCACACACATCTTCTAATTTCACCAGCATGAGCCAATCACTGGTAACATTTTGATGTGTCCATGTCCGGCGTCAATAACAAAAGTGAGACCCTCTCTACCCGCTAAACTCCGGTTTCATTTGGGCAATTTATCGCCGTTATCTTCCGTTTGAACTGGATGTTGCACATGGAGTCAGATAGAGTGCTAAGCTTAAAGTTGGTGTGTGTGTGTGGTGTGTGTGTGTGTGGTGTGTGTGTGTGTGGTGTGGTGTGGTGTGTGTGTGTGGTGTGTGGTGTGTGTGTGTGGTGTGGTGTGTGTGTGGTGTTTATGTGTGTGTGGTGTGTGCTGTGTGGTGTGTGTGTGTGTGTGAGATGTGGTGTGGTGTGGTGTGTGTGTGTGTGGCGTGGTGTGGTGTGTGTGTGTGTGGTGTGGTGTGGTGTGTGTGTGTGTGTGTGGTGTGTGTGTGTGTGGTGTGTGTGTGTGTGTGGTGTGTGTGTGTGGTGTGTGTGTGTGGTGTGTGTGTGTGGTGTGTGTGTGTGGTGTGTGTGTGTGGTGTGTGTGTGTGGTGTGTGTGTGTGTGTGTGTGGTGTGGTGTGTGTGTATGGTGTTTGTGTGTGTGTGTGTGTGGTATATGCTGTGTGGTGTGTGTGTGGTGTGGTGTGGTGTGTGTGTGTGTGTGGTGTGGTGTGGTGTGTGTGTGTGTGTGGTGTGTGGTGTGTGTGTGTGTGTGGTGTGTGTGTGTGGTGTTTGTGTGTGTGTGTGTGTGTGTGTGTGGTATATGCTGTGTGGTGTGTGTGTGTGTGTGTGGTGTGTGGTGTGTGTGTGCGTGTGCGTGTGCGTGTGCGTGTGTGTGTGTGTGTGTGTGTGTGTGTGTTCACTTGGTTCTGGTGACCAATCCCAGGCCTCACATATACCAGACTTGCTCCACTACTAATCATTCTTTGAATTCCTGTGATGTGAACAATAGCTTCCTTTGGTTTTTAACCAGCTTCTTTGCCAGTGTCTGGGACTTTTCAGGTAGAAGGCTCCTCCTTCAGGAAACTGGTTGCCTGCTAGAACCAGCAGGAAGCAGGAAAGGGAACTCTGGCCAGGTTATCTGACACCTGAGTCCTTTTGTTTGCTTTTGGGGCAGTGGAGGTAAGGAGACAGATAGGAGGGAAGGACTTTGCTTGAAGAATTTTTAAAATAGGCCAGGTCTGCCAGTATTATTGGGTGGGGTTTCATCTTTTTTTCCCCCTAATAGTTGGGGAAAATATTTTATGGCCACTTTGTCATATAACATAAGGATGAAAAAAGAGATCTATCTATCTATCTATCTATCTATCTATCTATCTATCTATCTATCTATCCATCCATCCATCGATCGATCGATCTATCTATCTATCTATCTATCTATCTATCTATCTATCTATCTATCCATCATTCATTTATCCACCTATCTTTTCTAACATCTCTATTTACCTATCTGTTAATCACCTCTCCTTTCTATCTACCTACCTATCTACCTATCTATACATATGATCATATATTTCTATTTTTATTTTGTTCTATTCTGTTTTTGAGACAGAGTCTTGATGTGCAAACTAGTCTGGCTTGAACTTTTGTTGATTCTCCTGTCTCTGACCCCAGGTACTGGGAGTCTAGATGTGAGTCACAACTCCCAGCTCTTAAAGAATTGTCTGGGTTGGGTGAGATGGCTCAGTTAGTAAAGCCACTTGTCACCAAGTCTAGTGACCCAAGTGCAATCCCTGAGACCCGCCTGGTAGGAGAAGAGAACTAACTCCAGAAAGTTGTCCTCTGACCTGCACACATGTCATGGAATGCACATGCTGACACACATGCACACACACCTGCATGTAAATGAATACATGTGTTTTTTGTTTGTTGGTTTATATTCTCTTCATTCCTTATTTATAGCAGTGCTGGAGATTAAACCAGGTTGTTCTATAATTAACAGAAAACATGTACTATATTCATATGTGCTTAGCAGTTTCATTACTTTTGGGTTCCTGGATCTTTTCTCATTAGTACAAATAGTACCGATGGGAAAATAGCCTTGCGAAGATCTGTATGAGGCTCTTTCATTTCTGGCTTCTGCCCCAGCTATAGTTTTAGAGCATCCATTGTGTCTGTCAGCTTCAGAGGCACTGGATTATGTTAAGCCAAGTACCACTCAGAAGCTTATCTCCCAGAAGCCCTACTAACAGTGGACTTTACAATTTTAATTTATTTATGTGCTTTAATGTGTAGGAAAGCAGCTTTTACACTGGGCTTCATGCACTTCTCTTTCTAGTGGAACTGTCTTATTTGATCTTTTCAAGGGTCTCATTGCTAGATCCCATAAATGTAATATTATAATTTATTACTTATATGCTGCCATATTACCAAGTTACCCCTTGTTAATATGGCAGGCCAGGTCTGGGTGGGGTTTCATCTTTTTTTTCCCTAATAGTTAGGGAAAATATTTTATGGCCACTTTGTCATGTAACATGAGGGTGGAAAAAGAGATCTATCTATCTATCTATCTATCTATCTATCTATCTATCTATCTATCTATCTATCTATCTATCCATTCATCTATCTATCTATTTATTTATCCATCTATCTATCTATCTGTTTATCTATCTATCTATCTATCATCTATTGTCTATCAATCTTGTATCTATCATCTATTTATATCTATCATCTATCTATCTTTTCCTAAAATGTTGATATGTTAAGACTTGGCATCTGAAAAAAAACAGAGCATGTACTAGTTCATGTTTCAGTGCCTCGGGGACACCCTGGCTGGGTAGTGTAAGGGTTCTGAGAGCCTAATCAAGAAGCCAGCCAGGGCTGAAGGCTTGACCACGTCTAGGGGGTGATAGGAGAGGGCTCATCCATGTGGCTTTTGGCGAAGACCTCAGGCCCGGCTGACTGTTGTCAGGCCATCTTGTGCTCTCCCCACAGAGCAGCCTCATGAGTGCCTGTATCGGCTGCTAGCTTCCTTCAGAATAAGTGACTCATGGCAGACATAAAGAAGGCCATGGGGTCTTTCAATGCAGTCTTAAAAGCCACACATAGGCTCCTTTGTCACTTTCTATTTGGAAAAAGACTCATTCATCTATATAACCGCAAGAGAGGGGAAGACATACTAGTTCTTAAAGAAAGGACTGGCATAGACTTGTAAGCACATTTCAAAACCATCACACACATTACATGCATTTGTGTGTGTGTTTGTATAAGTGTGTGTGTGGGGGGGTGCGTGCATGCATGGTACACACATGGAGGTCAGATGGCAGTTATTGGGAGTCAGTTTTTCCCTTTCACCACATAGGTTCTGGGGTCACTAGGCTTGGCAGGGCAAGTACATTTCCCCACAAAGTTATTTTATCAGCCAAGAGACTTCTGAACACCTCTTCCCGTTTTTGAATCTTGAATCTTCAAGCTAGTTTAAAATTTAAATTTAATGTAAAAAAAAATTATGTAACCACAGATAGCTCTTTAACTAGTGCCTAGAAGGGGAAGCGTTTCTGGTTTTTACACCTTAGGTTTTCAGACTGAATTCCATGGGTTAACAGTTATGTTAAATCAACGGGCAGAACAAGGAAAACCAAGTTGAAAGGATTCTGAGTCAAAGCACGAAGGACTCATAAAGTGGAAGCAGTGAGGCAGATCTCATGTAGAACTTCAGGCTCCCCATCCTTACAGTGGAAGACAGGCTCCCTGCTTCAGTGTGAGCTGACCGCAGCGACTTCCTTGTAGAAAGCAGGGGAAAAGTAAGCTACACTGGGGAGACTCAGACAACACTTCCTTCCAGTAGTGATGAGTCACTTTGATCATGTGTACCTTGGATGATGTAAAGAGAATGGAACTTGACCTCCGCAATCTTCCTGCCTGGAACACATGACCCAAGTGTACTACTGGCTGGTTTTGTGTGTTAACTTGACACAGGCTGGAGTTATCACAGAGAAAGGAGCTTCCGTTGAGGAAATGCTTCCCTGAGATCCAGCTGTAAGGCATTGTCTCAATTAGTGATCAAGGGGAGAGGATGGGTAGTGCCACCCCTGGGCTGGTAGTCTTGGGTTCTATAAGAAAGCAAGCTGAGCAAGCCAGGGGAAGCAAGCTGGTAAGAAACATCCCTCCATGGCCTCTGCATCAGCTCCTGCCTCCTGACCGGCTTGAGTTCCAGTCCTGACTTCCTTTGGTGATGAACAGCAATGTGGAAGTGTAAACTGAATAAACCCTTTCCTCTCAGCTTGCTTCTTGGTCACAATGTTTGTGCAGGAATAGAAACCCTGACTAAGATACCTAAGTCTATGCATGACAACACTATTCAACACATTTTGGTAGAGGGATCTCTACTGCAGGCAGAACATGTCTACCCAACACTCCTTAGAATAGTCAGAGTTATCAAAAGTAAGCCAAGGCAACTGGCTGATGGTGGACCACGCCTTTAATCCAAGCACTTGAGAGGCGGAGGTAGGCAGATCTCTGAATTTGAGGCTAGTCTGGTCTACAGAGTGAGTTTGAGAACAGTCAAGACTACACAGAGAAACCTGGTCTTGAAAAAAACAACACCAAAAAATACAAAGAGTGGGCAAAGTTGGAGAAGCTATCACAGTAAGGGGACTTTAAAGAGAAATGGTGAGGACACACAATGTACCTGGGGCAGGATCCTGAAAGAGAAAAGGACATTAGGTAAAAACCAAGGAGGTCTGAGTAAATTAAGGACTTCAGTTAATAGCAGTGTGCTCATATTGGTTGATTAATTATAGCAAATATATTAAAGTATGGTGTGGGATGAGGGCCCTGTGTTGGTGGGTGGGGGAGTATCTGAACACTAAATAATAACACTGTTGCTCAATTTTTCAGTTATCCTCAGGCATCCTTAAAATGTCTATTAATAAGGTCTTGGCTATAGCTCAGTGGTAAAAAGCTTACCTACCATGCCTTCCATGCATAAAGGCCCTGGGTTCCATCATGGGCATACGCACGTCTGGTTCTATTAGTAAATGAAAGAGATAGGAAACACTGAGGAGAGATGACAAAATGCTAATATATGAGAAGTGAAAATAAAGACTAAACAGGAGTGCTTTGTAAAGCACTTAAAGCTTTGAAGTTATTTCAAAGTAGGAAGCACTTTGGGTTTTTTGTTTGTTTGTTTTGTTTTGTTTTTTTGTTTTAAGTAACAGATTATCCATGTCATGAATGACATTTAATCTAAGTGTCTGCCAAGATTTGATTCTTTGCTATGCTGAAGCAACACTATTAAATATGTTCCGTCTCAGGCAATGGGGCACCTAAATGGCCTATTCCTAGGCAAAGCATAGGGTTTTCGTTACTCGGAAGGGGGCAGCTGATCAATGGTGGTCTTGAGCTGATCGCTTGCTGGTACATAAAGGGGCAAGTACCATACATGCTGTCCGTCCCATCAGCCAGTGTGGCCTTCACTGGTTGTGTGCTGTCCCTGTGGTCCCCGCTGGTCTTATCCTGAGGACCCTGCTCTCCTCATAGACTGACACTTATGGCGTCTTGCCCTAACCACAACCCTCCTCCACTAAGTAGAGGAAGGTGCCCTCTGGGGCACGGAAGGTGGGTGGCATAGAGGCATCAATACTCTTGTGACCTTAGGACTCCATGCAAGGGACAAGGAATGTCACCTGTGTAAAGGAAAAGAAGTCGTGAGGAAGGGAGAGGGAGGGACAGGAATGAGGATTGGAAGAGAGAGAAGGGAGGAGTTCCTGTGAGGTGTAACAGCAGGGCCAAGGACCAGCTTCCTGAGAAGTTTTCTTCTGACTGAGCTTCCTTTTGGGTTTTGGGAATTGTTAAGGAATCCTAGCTCTAGACACCTGCTAGAGAAGTCGAGCTCGGCATTGGGTACAATGGAATGACAATTCCCTTTAGGAGAAGGCGCAGTCCTCCGGCCTGGACTTCCTGTCCTTCCAGCCTAGACTCCACAAGCAACCGTTGATGTGTTTGGCATGTGCTGGGCCTGTGATCACATGGGACGTGTGGGTGTCCTCCTTTCTCACCCCTAGGCACTCATGGGCGGTGACTCCCTGCCAGACAGGGAGGTTCTGTTGGAAATCTACAAGCTTTTAATTGGTAAAATTACACTGAAGTGCCCATGAGACTTGACTATTGTGTATCCAAAGCCTAGGTCTAAACAGGGACAGAATCACAAGGCTCTTGGAATTAGGAGGCAGTTATTTGTTAGCTTGGGTTTTTAACGGTCAGAACTACCAAAGGAGCCACTTTCAAAGGAACAAGTGATATTCCTTGTCCCTTGCATGGTGTTCTAAGGTCACAAGACAAAGATAAAGCACATGAGCTCTCAGTAGTTAAGATCACTGCAGCTCTTCAGGAGGCCAGGGTTCACGTCCCAGCACCCACGTGGTAACTCATAACCATCTATAACTCCAGTTCCCGGAAATCACGTTTTCCTCTGGTCTCCAAAGACACCAGGCATGCATGTGATACACAGATATACATGCAGGCAAAATGCACATACACACACACACACACACACACACACACACACATAGACACACAGATATATAATAAAATTTTTGAAAATTTAAATATAAAGCATAGGCACCTTGTGTCTCTATTTTTTATTTTTATTTTTCTATTTTTTTCTTAAGGACAATTAAACTATTGTGAAACACCTACAAAACTCCCGACTTGGCTGATGGGGATGGAAGATGGTGAAATTTGCAGAAAGTATTTTCACTACAGTGGCTACTTGTG
Organism: Tokudaia tokunoshimensis; assembly: GCA_036184795.1. Classification (NCBI taxonomy): domain Eukaryota; kingdom Metazoa; phylum Chordata; class Mammalia; order Rodentia; family Muridae; genus Tokudaia; species Tokudaia tokunoshimensis. Next base: position 14,255,184 of record BTHU01000014.1, read on the forward strand.
AGCTCGACATGGTTTGACCTTGGAAGACAAGGAGATCAGAGATCTCTACTTCAGCCATTAAAGACCATTTCATGTTATCAGCTTCAGTGTTGTGTGTCCTTTTTGAAATTAAAAATGTAATACAGCTACACGTAAAATTTAGGAAATGAACCAGACCTGGTGGTACAGGCCTGTAATCCAAAATATAAGCCGAGGCGGGAAGATCTCAAGATGAATGTAGTGGATGGTCCCCGGATTCTTCGCTGAACACTAAGAGAAAATCGTGTGTGTGTGTGTGTGTGTGTGTGTGTGTGTGTGTGTGTGTGTGTATCAGACAGTGTCACTGTTTGATAGCCAAGATATGGAATCAGCTTAGGTGCCTATGTCAACCATGGAGCTTTATTTAGCTATAATGAAGAATGGAATGCCAGTTGCAGGAGGTGGGTGGAACGGGAATTATGTTATGTTTGCTATGTGATGTGATATGATGTGAAATTAACCAGATGCAGGAAGGAAAATGGAACGTGTTTTGCTCATATATGAAGGGAGTAGGGGGAGATGGCTTGAGAAGAAGGCAGATTTACAGGGATGGAGAGGGGGTTACAGGAAGTTGGAAAGAGGCCAAGCAGCAGAAAGGATGGATATGGTTAAACATGGCGCCTGCCGGTGTGGTGAACTAAGTCTGAGACATCCCCAGGGGCTTGTATGTTGAACTCTTGGTCTCCAGTTGGTGGCGCTGTTTTGGGATGTCTTAAAACTTTAAATGAGGCCTAACTAAAACAAGTAGGTCATGGGGAGGGAGATGTGTCTTTGAGGGTTATGCTTGGACTCTAGTCTCTTTCCCCACTGCAGAAACCTCTGAAACCATGAGTCAAATAAATTATTCCTTCCGTGTGTGTGTGTGTGTGTGTGATATAATAGAGGTTAATATATTTTTTATAATTTTTACACAAACATTGAGTCAATAGAAAAATGCTAAACTCAAAATTACAAATTGCAATTCAGTTTATTTCTAATAATAAAAATGATTACTAGATCAAAGGAGTTTCTCTCTCTCTCTCTCTCTCTCTCTCTCTCTCTCTCTCTCACACACACACACACACACACACACACACACACACACACACACACACAAGATTGTGTACTTTATTCTCAGTATTCCAGTACAGAGTTGGCTGGATCTTTATGAGTCTGAGGCCAACCTAGTCTATATAGAGTACCAGGAATAAACAACAAGACCCTGTCTCAATCAGTGTGTGTGTGTATGTAATATATATACATATATATATGTATAGCATATATACATATATATATGCTAAGTATATATTTTTTCACTAAAATGGTCAGCATGAATAGTTGTGTTGCATGCATAGATATATGTATACATATATACTACATCCTGTTCTTCAGTGACTCCATAATTCAATTTACAAAGACTTGGTCTGAAGCAGTGGAATGTTTGCTGCTCGAACGGAATGCATGCTGGGAGCCACTCAGTATCAGTTTCTCACCAGTGCCTTTCAGATGCTCCTCACTGATCTAGAGAATATGAGTCACACTCCTCTCTCCACAGAGCCCTCTGAGCAAGAGGGTAAGTCCGGCACCTAGAAAGTACTGTGGGGGTGTGATGTGGTACTGTCCCCACAGCCTAGGTACATCTGGTTTAGAATGGAAGGTCAGGGAAGATTTCTTAATGTCTAAACAGGAGTGGAGAGAGTGACCACTTCAGAGTAAGAGCCATCTCAGTGGTCAATAAATCATCCATGAGAAAAAACTGTTGAGACCTTCTTCATAAAAAATATAGTTGCCATGTGATCCAACCACCCTTCTAGGTATAAAACCTGTTATGGTATGGGAATAAAATGGCTGAGAGAATGAACACCCTACCAAATGCAGCCGTTGAGGCATGGTGTCATGTAGCCCAGGATGTACCAAACTTGCTATGTACCCCAGGATGACCCTGAGTTTCTGATCCTCCTGCCCCGACCTCCCAAGTATCTGGACCATGGGCAAATGCCACTGTATCCAACTTCCTAAGTTTTTAGAGTTAGAGCTGGTGATGAGTCTAGTGAGGGACTAGTGAGAGACTGTCAGAAGCTCTGAGTTGCCAGAAAGCACAAGACATGTGAATGAATGGGGGAGGGGGGCAGTGGGGAGCTACCACGTGGGTGCTAGGAACCCAACCCAGGTCCTCTGTAAGATCTATTTCTTCAGTGCAATTTGGGGTGTATTATTTTTTGAGATAGGTTCTCATGTGGCCCAGGGTGGCTTCAAACTCCTAGATGCCCAAGGATGACCTTGAACTCCTATTCCTCCCTAGGGCCTGTGATCTCGGGTTACTGGCATAAGACGCCATGCCTGAGCAACACACTGGAAGAGGCCAATCTTTTGCCCGCTGAGTTGTGTCAGCACGCTGTTGAAATCAGTAAACACAGACGCGGCAGTTCATTTCTGGACTCGGTCGGGTTCCATTGACCTGTCTGTTCTTAGGTTGGTATCTCACTGAATTGATTACTGTAGGTGACTGTATTTAAAAATGAGAAGCGTACATCGAGTTGTAAGCCTCTTTTTCAAAAATGCTTTACATCTTCAGGGTCTGCTGTACTTCTGTATGGATCATAGGACTGACTTAAGAGCAACGGAGGGGTCTGGGGAGGGGTTGCCCTGAACCTGTCGACAACTCGGGAAACATTGTCTTAATACTCAACCTTGTAGCCTGTGAGTGCAGGATGCCTTTCTACTCATTTAAAACTTGCCGGGGCATGTACAAAGGCCTATCACTTGCAACCCACAGATTTCCAGAATTATGTTAGAGTGTCGTAAAGTCTCCTCCGGTGTCCCCTTCCCTAGCTTCCCCTTCTCAGTTTTCTGGTCAGCTTCTGGCTGTAGTCGCTCCCCCAGCCAGATGTGCTATGAATTGTTCTTGACAACATTCCTGGCGACAGGCTGATTTGAGTCAACTCAAATAAAGACGAAAATTTAGAACCCAGTTCTCCAGGGAGCTTCGTAATTCAGCAAATGGCGATTCCCTGAGAGGCGTCCTTTTCCGGGTGGGGGTTGGGGGGGTGGGGGTCCCAATCTTATTTTGCTCCTTTCATGGACTGCTTGCCTCCTGGGTTTCCACAGGATTGCCCTCCAGGCTACTGAGCTGGGGAGGGGGGAGGGGCAGGAGGAGTTCTGACATTTGGCTGTGACACTTTAGCCAAGGTTTCTTTGTGTGCTTAACTCCCACGTCACCCTGCTCTCTCGCTTCATATGAGCAAATTAAGGTCTCCGAGTGTCTCTCACTCCACTTGGGGAAAAACTGCAGATTAATAAGCATTCCTCTGAGAACGGTGCATAGCACGTCACATACATGCGGAGCCACTATGCTGTCCAGCTGTCGTGGCTCTGCCCATCTGTGCAGGGGCTGGGCTCCTCCAGCTCTCCCACGTCTGCCCTGGTTCTTTGGCCTATCCTACGGGGTCACTCCATCCTGTGGTTTGTGAAAGTACACACAGTTTACACTTGAGAAGCAGATTCCTGAGTGCCCCTCCCCTCACCAAGATCGAGCTAGTAAGAGTTAGAATGGCTCCCCTTTCTCCCCTTTCCTGAGGAATGCAGATAAATCAAGGATCTGGGCACAGAGCAGGAAGGTCACTTGACTACGATTACACAGCTGATGATTTACAGACCCGGAGCGGATTCCTGGGTATTTGCATTGTGTCCTCTGGTGTCTGAGGGCCAGGGAGTGGGACCGGAAGAGTTGTAGTAATATGTTTTCAATGTGTGTGTGTGTGTGGTTCTTACACCGTGGGGGAAATGCACTTTATCTATAATTAAAACATTCACATTCTTAATTCCCACTTAATAAACACAAATAAGAGACCTGTTTGATTTCAAGAAACATCTTGTTTACATTTCTGGTCCCCGTTTGCTTTACGGTTGCTATGATAAGACACTGACCAAAAACAACTTGGGGAAGAGCTTAGGTAGGTTACAGGTTAGAGTCCATAATGGAGGAAAGCCAGCGATAGAACTCCAGGCAGGAACTGAAGCAGAGGTCATGGAGGAATACTTCTTGCTGGCATGCGTGGCTTGCTCAGTTTGTTTTCTTATACATCTCAGGACCACCTTCCCAGGGATGGCATGGCCTCTATTGGGCCAGGACCTTGAACACCAACCATTAATCCAGAAATGTGCCACAGGCCAATCTGACGGGGCCAGTTCCTAGATTAAGGGTCTGTCGCTTTTCCCAGAGATTTCTGATTTGTACCAAGTTGACAGTGATTAACCAGCGTTAGTGGCTTACTGTGGACTGTAGACTTAAAGCTCTTTTTCAGATGGACTAGGACTTTTCTGCAGAATCCTATTCTACCGTCTCCAAAGATCGCTAGTATGTGTGCCCTTTCAACCTATCTAGTACAGCGGTGCACAGAGCAGATAATCTGTGCGTACTTACTTTGGGAACTAGTGTTGGCTTTATTGGTTTTATTTATGGCTTTATTGGCTTTATTTGATGCTTTCAATGTTGATCTCGAAGTCTACTCATATGATAACTTTTCCACTGTTGAGTTGATTTCTGTTGCTGAGTGTTCCTTGGGATAAGTTAGTTTATCATCCATTCACGGTTGGAGAGATCCAACCCAGGGCCACATGCTTACTAAGCATGGCCTCTGCCATTGAGCTGTCTCCCTCCCAACTCTGGAATCAGTGTTTGAGAAGCAGCTCCAAGGTCTTTTCTGGGCTCTTGGACAGCTGGAATTCATTTCTGTTGCTTTCTGGCATAGAACAGCTCTGGTGGGCACAGACCCAAAAAAGCTTTCCCTTTTAAGGTGTAGAGTACTTCCTTGTGTTCACAAAAGCTTCAGGGAACAGCTCTGTATCCATGACAAGAGGGACTTCCCAGAGAGTGGCAGGCCCTGGCTTGAGAGTGTGAGATGCTCCTGAGAGCACACACAGATGAGATCCACCGAGAGACAGGAACTCCAAACAGAGAAGCTGCAGGAAGCCTCCGTTTCTGTGGCAACATCAATAAAGCCTTTGAGCAAATCTCCATCCCTTTGCTGCAATGTCAGGTTCAAAGGTCTCCAAAGATCTGAGGCCTAGTCTCCTGCCATAATGCAAAGGCATACAGGCTGTCGCCCCAGTCAGACTCAGGGAAAAGCCGAGTGCAGAGTTCATTAACCCTTGGGTACCCGAGGCCCACAAATGCAGTTCAAGTAATAGTCCACATGTCCTCAAAGTGGCATAACCAATGCACGTAACCTCCTTAGTAATTGTCACACTGGAGTAACAGAATGAAGACTGGTATCCTCAAGTTGTCACAAGTCCCTTAGGAAGTAGGGGCTCCTATAAGCATTCTTCTGTTGTTTTTGTTTGTTTGCTTGCTTGCTTGCTTTTAAAGACAGGGTCCCTCTACATAACCCTAGCTGTCCTAGCTGTGAGTTCCCATAGAACTCACTATGTAGATCAGGCTGCCTCTGCTTCCCAGGTGCCAGGATTAAAGGTGTATACCACCACACCTGGCTTTATTTGTTTCTTTTTTTCTTCTTTAAGATGGGTTCTCCTACTCCAGGCCATGCTCACATTCACTATGTGGTCAAGCCTGACCTGCCAGGAACTCCCACTCTCTTGCCCCCACTCCCCAAGTGCAGGTGTGCGCTGCCATACTGGCCCCCTAAGGCAAAGAAAGGACAACTCAGGGACTAAGATACACCTCACAGGTAGAAGGCAGGAATGTGAGGGGCCTGAGGTTCAATCCTTATCACTGCAAAGAAGGAAAGATTCAAAGAAAGAATGAACCAAAGAAAGAGAGAAACAAAAAAAGCCAAAAAAAGTCCCAAGAACAAACAAAAGGGCAGACCACTAGCTTCCGCTCTTAGCAGGGCTGGGGTGTGTAAGAAAAGCCACCGAGGCTGACACCGATTCTTCCACCACAGTGTACAGTTCTTACATTGAAAGGTGAACATTTCGCTAAAGACGCTCTGGGAGTGCTGCTTAGTGATAGTGCTCGCCTTAGAAGTGTGAGGCTCGAAAAGAGACGCTCAATAACGCATACATATGTGCACTCACACACACACACACACTCACATGCACACACACACTGACACACACTCATATACACACACACACTCTCACACACACTCTCTCACGCACACATACACATATGCACAAACTCACACACACATTCACATACCCACTCATATTCACATACATACACACACTCTCTCACACACACATACATACCCACTCACACACATTCACACACACATACTCACATATATACACTCTCTCACACATACATACACACTCACATGCACACATTCTCACACACACTCACACATACATACACAACTCTCTCACATACGCATACACACATACACTCATACTCACATATACTTACTCACACGCACACACTTACACTCACATACATATACACACTTTTCTCACTCATACTTACTCTCATGGACACACAGTTTGATGACTGACTGCTGAAGGTACTGTAGGAAGCATTCTTTACTGGGCGCACTGATGGATGCCCATTTAGACTGTTCGGTGGGGGATGACTGGAGCGTATTTGCCTACTTCCCCCCAGGCCTCTCTTTCCATAGCTTCTTCTGTTATGTGTGAACACAGTTCTTTAAATTACACGTGTGTGAGAGAGTTTAGATGAGATCATCTCTCAGATTTCTTGCTGCTCTACAATTCTATGATCCTGTGAGAATTGTTAAAGAGAGGTGTTATGTCTATTAAAAAACCACCCAAATAAATAAACGATAAAAATATAATGCATTGCTAGGGAGAAAAGGAAGACTCATGTTTTTTTTTTCTTTTTGTTTTTGTTTCTGTGCTTGCATGGGCACACCTGTACACAGCATTTCTGTGCTTAGAGGGTTAGGCTAGAAAAGTTTCTGGCCATTTAACAGGAAATCCAACTCTCAGCAGCTTAGGTGAATCAAGGTTTGTGTTTGCTACCTTCCTGGAGGTTGGGAGGAACTGGAGCGGCCAGATGGACCTCCATGTGTGCCATTTACATGCAGAGCCTAAGGAGGCCAGGCGAGGGCGCTGGATTCTTTAGTGCTGGAGTTATAGCAGGTTGTGATCTCCCCCTGTTCAGAAGTTCTGGGTCCTCTGCAAGAAGGACATGTGCTTTCCACCACTGAACGTCTCTCCAGCCTCTGCAAACATATGACAACCATGGAAATGCATCAGTTACATCTCTTGCTACATGATTGACAGCTCCAGCTGTGGGACCCACCACAGCAGTCACACCATGCTCTCCCGGCCAATGGCTGCACATCTGGGGTCTGGAGCCCTGACCTGCCTGCCACAGAATGCTCCAGAGGACATTAGTGGGACAAGGGTCAAACTCTGAGGGAGAGCTGTAGGTTAACATATGCCAGTCTGTTCATGCTTGATCCTTGATTTTGATAATTCTCCCTTGGTTTATGAGAGTAAAGTCCTGGCTCTTGTGCACCATGCATAGCATGTGTAGGGTGATCACACTCTATGACATGCGTAGGGTGGTCACACTCAATGGCATGCGTAGGGTGATCACACTATGACATGCATAGGGTGGTCACACTCTATGGCATGTGTAGGGTGATCACACTATGACATGCATAGGGTGATCACACTATGACATGCATAGGGTGGTCACACTCTATGGCATGTGTAGGGTGATCACACTCTATGACATGCGTAGGGTGGTCACACTCTATGGCATGTGTAGGGTGATCACACTCTATGGCATGTGTAGGGTGATCACACTATGACATGCATAGGGTGGTCACACTCTATGGCATTCGTAGGGTGGTCACACTCTATGACATGCGTAGGGTGGTCACACTCTATGACATTCGTAGGGTGATCACAATCTATGGCATGCGTAGGGTGGTCACACTCTATGGCATGTGTAGGGTGGTCACACTCTATGACATGCGTAGAGTGGTCACACTCTATGACATGCATAGGGTGGTCACACTCTATGGCATGTGTAGGGTGGTCACACTCTATGGCATGCGTAGGGTGATCACACTCTATGGCATGCGTAGGGTGATCACAATCTATGGCATTCGTAGGGTGGTCACACTATGACATGCGTAGGGTGATCACACTCTATGGCATGCGTAGGGTGATCACAATCTATGGCATGCGTAGGGTGATCACACTATGACATGCGTAGGGTGATCACACTATGGCATTCGTAGGGTGATCACACTATGACATGCGTAGGGTGGTCACACTCTATTGCATGCGTAGGGTGATCACAATCTATGACATGCGTAGGGTGGTCACACTATGACATGCGTAGGGTGATCACACTATGGCATGCGTAGGGTGGTCACACTCTATGGCATGCGTAGGGTGGTCACACTATGACATGCGTAGGGTGATCACACTATGACATGCGTAGGGTGATCACACTATGACATGCGTAGGGTGGTCACACTCTATATCTATAAGGCACCTTCAAGCAATCCAGGGAAAGCATTCTGGGAGAGACAAACAGTCTTGAGCTAGAGTACAAGCATCTAGGAAAGTTAATGTAGAGACTAATCTGCCACTTCCCTGTAAGTTCGGATATTTCCAAGCAGAAATGAAACATGTAAAAAGTCCCGTGAGATTCAAAGGAGGCCCCACAGTAGCTGCGAGTCTGTCCAGTTCGGTGCATAAAAATCAAGGTGCACACGGCTCATTATTAGCAGTTTCTCTGTCTTGAATCTTATCTCCGTAGGATCACCTAGAAGTTTCCATGCTCAGTTATCCAATGTCAGCTATCACTTAGTGCTCCTTGATATCCATTAAATAAACAGAACATCTGGTATACGTTTTTCCCTTTTTCTTTTCTTTTTTGAGGTAGAGCCTCCCTCTGTAGCCTGAGTTGACCTGGAATTCATTCTGTGCTGTAGCCCAGGCTGGACTTGTGCTGTGGATAATTTTTCCTGCCTCAACATCCTGAGATGCTGGTGTTAGAGGCGTGAACCATCTCACTCCGTTCCATAGTGATTTTTAAATTTACTAGGGCACCCTAGTAACTTGGCCTCCTTCCCCCTCAACCTCTGACCTTTAGCCCAGGCTCTAGACTCTGGGTTCTACCCTTGTTCTTGTCCCTTGGCCTCTTTGTACTGTTATGTGTCTTCCTTAGGGTCAGGGACCTAAAGCTTTCCTGCATTAGATTTCTGCTAAGATTGTCCCTTTGTGGGGCTGGAGACATGGCCCTGGCTGCTCTTCCAAAGGTCCTGAGTTCAATTCCCAGTAACCACATGGTGGCTCATAACCATCTGCAATAGGAGCTGATGCCCTCTTCTGATATGTGTGAGGACAACTAGAGTGTACTTACATACATAAAATTAAGTAATAATAATAATAATAGCTTGTCTCTTTGCCTGTGGTACCTTGGATTCCCTCAATGACATTCCTCTTCTCATCCTGGACCTTAGCATCTGCTGTTTCCCTGCCCAAGCCCCACTACCCCTACTGCAACTGGTCAGAAACAAATTAACTTACTAACAGTCACCAATGGTTATGCGTTTCTTAAAACAAGTGGGTCTAGATCAATAGGTGGCGACTGGATTAAGAGAAGCCTTTTTGAGATAGGGTATGTAGCTCAGATTGTCTCTACACTTCTGATCCTTCTGTCACAGGCTCCTAAGTGCTGATGTCTTCTTGCTCCTTGTAAATTCTGAGAATGACTAAAGGGCACTCTCCTACAGGAGAGAGGAATCCCACTTCTCTTGAGGAAGCTGGCACAGATGACCAGGGTTTTGTCAGAAAGGAAAGTGGCAAACAGCTCTGGGGCATTCTGGGAAATCAGGTGGCTGAATGAAATGGGAATCCTGATCTCCAGCTGGTGAGAGGCTAAGAAGGAGATTCCGGGACTCAACACCTTTAAGCAGCAGTTAATTATCTTTGCCAAGATAGAGGCCGAGTTGTAGGTTACAGGCACTCAGTGTCCTGTGGTTGTGACAGCTGCTGCATCCAGTCCTTGTAACACAGTCAGTGGTGGAATCAATCTGGCAGGGTCCCTTGGAGTTTAGATCAACCTTGAGAGTTGACCCTCGTGTCCCAGACCTGTCCCCCAAGTGTCCTACTGTGCTATGTCTCCTGTCTAGAGTGACTCACCCTTCCTAGAAATGCCCTCACACGCCACTTACTTCTCGTGAGAAGCATCCCATTCTTTGAGGGGAGGGAATCGAAACACACATGAAACCATCTCATCTGGCTCTTCTCCAAGCTGAGCAAACACTGTCAATTGTCTAGAGGGAAGAAACGGAGACACCGGGCCACAGGTCTGAGCTGTGGTCCGCAGTGATATGGATGACTGGGATCTGAGAATCACTGCTTCTTTTAGACCTGGGATCTTCTCCCACAGCCTTTACGAAAGAGGCAGCTTCTTGCCTGGCTTCCTGGAACACCTAATGCCAGGATACAGTTTGTGATGGTTAATAGTGTCAACCTGACAGGCTCTAGAGTCACCTAGAGGAGACGAGCCTCTGGGCATGCTTGTGAGAGATTTTCTAGATTAGACTAACAGAGGTGGAGGAACCACCCTGACTGTGGTGGCTACGTTCCCTGGGCTGGAGTCTTTGATGGAATAAGAGTAGAAAATGAAGTTAGGCAGTGGTGGCGCACGCCTTTAATCCCAGCACTTGGGAGGCAGAGGCAGGCGGATTTCTGAGTTCGAGGCCAGCCTGGTCTACAGAGTGAGTTCCAGGACAGCCAGGGCTACACAGAGAAACCCTGTCTCGAAAAACCAAAAAAAAAAAAAAAAAAAAAAAAAAAGTAGAAAATGAGCTGTGTGATGGTTTGTATATACTCAGCCCAGGGAGTGACACTATGAGAGGGTATGGCCCTGTTGGAGTAGGTGTGCCACTGTGGGTGTGGGCTTTAAGACCCTCATCCCAGCTGCCTGTAAACCCGTATTCTGCTAGCAGCCTCCAGATGAAGATGTAGAACTGTTCCTCCTGTACCATGCCTGCCTGGATGCTGCCATGTTTCTGCCTTGATGACACTGGACTGAACCACTGAACCTGTAAGCCAGCCCCAATTAAATGTTGTCTTTTATAAGACTTGCACTGGTCATGGTGTCTGTTCACAGCAGTAAAACCTGACTAAGACAAGCTGGGCCCCTGCATTCGTCACCTCTGCTCCCTGACTGATGAATCATGTGACCAGTCTCTTCAGGCTTCTGCTTCCCTGTCCTTCCTGCCATGTGAGAGCTGTGCTTTTCCCTAAAGTTGCTTTTGTCATCGTATTTTAGCACAAGAAAAGTGACCAAGGTGTACCTGACTCACAGAAACAATGGGTGGACAGGTCTATCCAATGCCTGAACCAATATTCTATGTCCTGAGTCAAGGGCCCTGACCAGAAGACAAGGGGTCAATTCTTTAATCAGATCTTTCATCATCTGAAAACTCTAAGCTTTCTACTCTGGAAGCATACTTATCAGAGAGGCTTTTAAAATTAGGTCAGGAAAGCCATTTTTCAAGCCAACAGAAAATACACATCTTAGGTCACTCATAGACTGGCCAGCCTTGGATTAAGTGCCAAGTTCTAGTTAGATCTGCTGTAGCCAGTTAGGGCAGACCATGTGGTATAAACCAGGACAGCAGGCCTGTAGAAAGCAGCACTGTGATGGAGTGAGACTTGAGTGGTTTCCAGTTTACTTACTGGAAATGAAATTGGAAGTCCGATATGAGTGAAGCCAGACCTGGTGCAAAAGAGAACAAAGGTGTCAAAACAAACAGATGGTGCAGCCCGAGGAGCTTTTGTGGAAACCTTTGTGCTTACTCTCCCTCGAGCTGTCTTCAGTAGCTCCTTGAGTTTCACCACCAGCAGACTTTTGTGCTGAAAAACCGTCTGAGTCTGCTTGGCTGCTTTAACCAGGGACTATAAATGAGGAGTCTTGGCTCATCAACAACAGAATGTTATTTCCCACAGTTCCAGAGGCATCGGCAATCAGGAAGCAGAGAGTGACCAACTCTGCTGCTCAGCTCATTTTATCCTTTTTATTCCGGCTAAGACCGGAATCCGCAGAATGGTGCCACCCACCGCTAGGGTAGTTCTTTCCACATCAACTTAATCTAGAAAAGCTCCCACAGGCATGCCCAGAGACTGTGGTGTCTGCTAGCTGGTTCTAATGCCTTGTCTAGGTGACAATCATTATTGACCAACATAAGTTGAGTCTTGGCTTTGGGTACATTGGGAAGCTCAGCAAGTGGCTGTCTCTTATAAGATCTGTCACTTGATGAGGACCCACTGTCTAGTTTGCAGATGGTATCCTCTGTGTCCTCATACGGTTGAAGGGTGAGTGAGTTCAGTTCCCTTGAGCATACCCCAGGGTTTAATCGCATCCATGAAGATCCAAGCTCTTCACACACTGGGGATTGCAATTTCAATACAAAATTATTGGAGAGGCATCAGCATTCAGATCATTGTGAAGAAACAGAGGGACTATGAAAACTTGATTCCATCTTGCTTTTTTTTTCATAAAATTCTTTTAAGTATGGGTGTGGAAGAGATTGCTCAGTGGTTAAGAGTGATTCCTGGTCTTACAGAGGATGTTTCCATTGTCAGCACACATATCACATACCTCCCAACTGCCTGGAATTTAGTTCCAAAGGATCTGACACCCTCTTCTGGCCTCTAAGGAAAACATACAACAATATTTATCTTTTTCTGCTTTAATGAATCTGCCTAATGAATATTTATTAAGCACATGTTCTTTTTTCTTACTTTGGGATACATACACAAAAGGACAAAATTCAAGCTATTTTTATTTTTTGCGTATGAATATTTTGCCTTCACTTATTTATGTGTACCACCTGTGTGACTGATCCCAAAGAAACTGGAAGAGGGCATCAGACTCTTCGAAACTGGTGTTACAGACGTTTCGCGAGCACCATGTTGATGCAGGGAAACAAAACTTGGGTCTTTTTTCAAGAGCAGCAAGTGCTCTTAACTGCTGACCCATCATCTCCCCAGCCCCACAAAAGATAAAATGTCTGTTGTTGTGAGGTTTACCTTCCAGGAGGATGTAAGCTTGTGTACCAATACCAGGATGTCCCTTTAGACTGTGTCCCTGCGGCCACTCCTTGCCCTTCATTCTCTGGATGTCACTGTCCAGTGTTGGACTGATTTACCATCCTTACACATCTTCTTCTTGACTCCTGCTGGGAGAAAGGGGAGTGAAAGTTTAAAGGAGTTTTAGTTCTTCCAGAAGCCCTACTGTGTCCTGACACTCCTTACTCAGCTAAAAGTGGATACTATGTTGCCAACTGGGAAAGTCTGGACACTAATGAAGAACAAAGAAAGGCGCTTTCGAAGCCGAGCTCCGCACTTGCTAGGATCCAGTTCTTTGGTTTCATTTCAGACAGGGACTGATTCCACTTTTTCCAGGTCTGCAGTTCACTCGCTGCCTCTGTTGCTGTCAAATAAAATATTCTTGCTTTTTAAGGTGGGAACAAATGCTAGGCACCCTATCACATGAGTGGGGATAGTTAGGGTGTGTTTTTGTAAGATAGGAGAGGTGTGTAAAATAAAGGATGTGTTTTTTTGGTTTCATGTTGATTTTCAGCCCCCAGAAAAAGCTAGGCATGGTGGGCAGTCTCTCTTCTTGCATGGAACTTGAGTGGCAGTGGGTGGTGGCAGAGTAAGACTGCTGGTGTGTCACTTGACCCATCTAGCAGGAATAACTGCTGTTGGACAGGGTAGTATAATGGTCAGATATGATACATGGATACAAGCTTTCCAGCAAACTTTGGCAACAAATAGCAAATGTTTGCCCTCTTTATTTAAGTACTTGTAAGAACTTATCCTGGTGCAATCTTATAGTTACATAAAGAACTATGCAGACAGATCTTATCTTCCTGCAATTTATGATAATGAGAATCAATGTAAATTTTTTTAACCACAAAATCCATTAATGCACAAAGTGAGACCTGTGCATTAGAATGTGAGCCATTAAAAGTATATTTAAAAGGCTGGAGAGATGGCTCAGTGGTTAAGAGCATTGACTACTCTTCCATAGTTCCTGAGTTAAATTCCCAGCAACCACATGGTAGCTCACAACCATCTGTAGTGGGATCTGATGCCCTCTTCTGGTGTGTCTGGAGACAGCTACAGTGTACTCACATAAATAAAATACATCTTAAAAAATTATATTTAAAGATTAATAATTTTAACCCAAGTGATGAATCCATGGGTTTTGTTATAATATTATTTATAGTTGTGGATACAGTTGACATTTTCCACAATGAAAAATAAAAGCAAGTTGATCTTAAGAATGGTCACATTGAAAGCTGGGCATCTTTAGTGCATGCCTTTAATCCCACAACTTGGGAGGCAGAGGCAGGAGAATATCTATGAGTTCGAGGCCAGCCAGGTCTGCAGAATGAGTCCCAGGACAGCTAGAACTGGCTATGCAGAGAGAACTTGTCTCAAAAGAAAATGTTCATAAAGCATCACTAAGGAAAAACAGGTGACCAGACTGTAGAAGTCAGGTAGTTTCCATAGAATTCCAAATGTGTAAGACAGACAAACATATCTGATATGGACACACATACCCACATATGTACATACATACATGCATACATTCCCTTAAAATGTGATTCTACACGACTTGAGTGACTTGAGTGGGAGTGGCCTCCATAGGCATATATATGTGAATGCTTGGTCTTCTGTTTTTGGAACTGTGTGGGAAGGATTAGGAGGTGTGGCCTCATTGGATGAGGTGTGTAACTGGGGGTGGGCTTTGAGGTTTAAAGAGCCTATGCCTTCCTCAATTAGTTCATGCTTCCCTGCTTCTCTCCCTTGTGCTCATAGGTCAAATATACGTTCTATTTTTATACCCTCTGGAACCATAAGCCCTAAATTAAATAGCTTCTTACATGTTGCCCTGGTCATGGTGGTTTTTGTTTGTTTGTTTGTTTTGTTTTTTTGTTTTGTTTTGTTTTTCGAGACAGGGTTTCTCTGTGTAGCCCTGGCTGGCCTGGAACTCACTCTGTAAACCAGGCTGGCCTCAAACTCAGAAATCCGCCTGCCTCTGCCTCCCAAGTGCTGGGATTAAAGATGTGCGCCACCACTACCCAGCTGGTCATGGTGTTTTATCACAGTAGTAGAAAAGGAACTTAAGACACACATATCAAGCATATTCATTTTACATACATATATTTCCTATCTGTTGATTTTGCATACAAGTCATCTTTAACCAGAGAATTTTTTACAATGATATTTCTCTTTTTGCTTCATTAGTTAATTTATTTTTCACTTCACATCCCAATCACATCCACCTCTCTGTCCTCCCATCCCAAACCCACCTTTAGAAGTCCCTCCCCCTATTACCTCCTCTCCTTCTTCGTAGAGAAGAAGGGGACACCCAGTCACAACAGAACCAAGCATATCTTCTCCAACTGAAGCCCAAGCAGGTGGTTCAGCTAGGGGAAGGGGATCCAATGGCAGGCAGCAGAGTCAGCAACGGCCTCCCCTCCCCCCCCTTCTTGTTTGGGGACTGATATGAAGACTGTCTTAGGGTTTTACTGCTGTGAACAGATACCATGACTAAGGCAATTCTTCTAAGGACAACATTTAATTGGGGCTGTCTTACAGGTTCAGAGGTTCAGTCCATTGTCATCAAGGTGGGAACATGGCAGCATCCAGGCAGGCATGGTGCAGGAGGAGCTGAGAGTTCTACATCTTCATCTGAAGGCTACTAGGAGAAGACTGGCTTCCAGGCAGCGAGGATGAAGGTCTTAAAGTTCACACCCACAGTGACACACCTCCTCTAACAAGACCACACCTCCTAATAGTGCCACTCCCTGGGCCCAGCACATACAAACCATCACTAAGACCAAGTCACACATTTGCTATAAATGTATAGATCCTAGGACAGCCCTTGCATGTTCTTTGGTTGGTAGTCCAGTCTCTGTGAGCCCCCACAAGCGCAGGTTAGTCCACTCTACAGGTCTTCTTGGGGTATCCTTGACCCCTCCAGCTCCCTCAATCCTATCTTCCACTTTTCCACAAGATTCCTCAAGTTCCACCTGATGTCTGACTGTGAGTCTCTGCATCTGTTTCCATCAGCTGCTGGATGAAGCCTCTCAGAAGACAGTTGTGCTAGGGTCCTGTCTGCAAGCATAGCAGAGTATCATTAATAGTGTCAGGGACTGGCTCTCTCCCATGGGATGGATCTCAAGTTGGGTCAGTTATTGGTTGGCTGTTCTCTCCACCCCTGCTCCATCTTTATCCCTGTGAGTCTTGTAGGTGGGACAGACTTTGGGTGGAAGGTCTTGTGGGTGGAGTCAGAGGATGGATATGCTAATAGAAGCCATTGAAGATTTTCTTTTCTTCACGTTTTAAAAGATTCTCCTAAGGTCATTTATTTTGTACTCATCAAAAATTAAAATCCAATATTAAATTCTTTAAAACAAAGAGGAAGAAGGAGAGCCTAGCTGTAATCCTAGCCCTTGGAGGGAGACTCAGGAGTTCAAGGTCATCCTTGGGTACATAGTAAGTTTGAGGTAAGCCTGGGTTATGTGAGACCCTCTCTGGATTTTTTTTTTTAATATAAAATGAAGTTAAAGTTAAAAGAAGAGAGAGAGGGGAAAAAAAAAGACAAGGACAAATGAGACAGGGCTGAAGATTAATTCCTGCTTTGCCAAGTAAGTGAAGCAGGTCCCAGTTTGTGGGTCCACAGTAAGAAAACACATACCCTAGAATTTGAATAATGCTGAGATTAGCATGGGTCCTGAGTAAGGATGACATGCAGCCTCCTGAAGCATTTCAGATTTTATTTAAAAAAAAAAAATCTGTACCAGCTCTACATGTTAGCTCTACATACTTTTTTCTTTCCTTTTTTTTTTAATGATAGAATTGAAGATTTACATGGAAAATATTTCTGATAAAAATGTAGACAAATATAAAATAACATGTTAAAATTAAAGACTATCATGGAAAATTACAGATAAAATGGTAGGCATAAAAATATTTCTAAGTTGATTGAAAGTGGAATTATAAACATTTTCTGATAAAATTGGAGATTTACACGGAAAATATCTCTGATAAAATTGAAGAAATATATAGAAAAACATGTTAAGATTGACTATTTCATGGAAAAATTATACAGATAAAATGGTAGGCATAAAAATATTCCTAAGTTGATTGAAAGTGGAATTATAAACACTTTCTGATAAAATTAAAGATCTACAAGGAAAATATTTCTGATAAAATTGAATAAATATATAGAAAAAATGTTAAAATTGAAGATTATCATGAAAAATAATACAGATAAAATGGTCGACATAAAAAACATTGCTAAATTGATTGAAAGAGGAATTAAAAATATTTTCTGATAAAATTGAAGATTTACATGAAAAATATTTCTGTTAGACTATGTTTTTTGTTGGGGAATTGAGATCATTGATGTTAAAATACATTAAAGAATAGTGATTGTTGCTTCCTGTTATTTTTGATGTTATTTTTATGTTTGTGTGGTTTCTTTCTTTTGGGTTTGTTGGAAGAAGATTGCTTTTTTGCTTTTTCTAGGGTGTAGCTTCCTGACTTGTGTTGGCATTTTCCATCTATTATTCTTTGTAGGGCTGGATTTGTGGAAAGATATTGTGTAAATTTGGTTTTATCATGGAATATCTTGCTTTCTCCATTTATGGTGATTGAGAGTTTTGCTGGGTATAGTATTCTGGGCTGGCATTTGTGTTCTCTTAGGGTCTGTATGAGATCTATCTGCCCAGGATCTTCTAGCTTTCATTGTCTCAGGTGAGAAGTCTGATGCAATTCTGATAGGCCTGCCTTTATAAGTTACTTGACCTTTTTCCCTTACTGCTTTTAATATTCTTTCTTTGTTTAGTGCATTTGGTATTTTGATTATTATGTGCCAGGAGAACTTTCTGGTCTGGTCCAGTCTATTTGGAGTTCTGTAGGATTCTTGTATGTTCATGGGCATCTCTTTCCTTAGGTTAGGGAAGTTTTCTTCTATAATTCTGTCGAAGATATTTACTGGCCCTTTAAGTTGTAAATCTTAGCTCTCTTCTATACATGTAATCCTTAGGTTTGGTCTTCTCATTGTGTCCTGGATGTTTTGACTCAGGAACTTTTTGCATTTTGCATTTTCTTTGACGGCTGAGTCAATGTTTTCTATGGAATCTTCAGCACCTGAGATTCTTTCTTCTATCTCTTGTATTATGTTGTTGATGCTTGCATCTATGACTCCTGAATTCTTTCCAAGATTTTCTATCTCCAGAGATGTCTCACTTTGTGATTTCTTCATTGTTTCTACTTCCACTTTTAGATCCTGGATAGTTTTGTTCAGTTCCTTCACTTGTTTGTTTGTGTTTTCCTGTAATTCTTTAAGGGATTTTTGTGTTTCTTCTTTAAGGGCCTCTACCTGTTCACCCATGCTCTCCTGTATTTCTTTCAGGGATTTTTGTGTTTCCTCTTTAAGGGCTTTTACCATTTGACCCATGGTCTCCTGTGTTTCTTTAAGGGAGTTATTTGTGTCCTTCTTGATGTCCTCTAATAGCATCGTGAGATGAGACTTTAAATCCAACTCTTGCTTTTCTGGTGGGTTGGGGTATCTAGGACTTACTGTGGTAGGAGAACTGGGCTTTGATGTTGCCTTGGTTTCTGTTGGTAGGGGTCTTGTGCTTGCCTTTCGCCATCTGGTTATCTCTGGTATTAGTTGGTCTTGCTGTCTCTGGTTGGAGCTTGCTCCTCCTATGGGCCTGTAAACCTGTGTCTGTACTCCTGGGAGACCAACTCTCTTCTGGCAGGGTCTGTGCACAGAAGGCTGTGGAGCTGTCTGGTTCCCTGAAGCAAATGGCATCTGGAAGGGAAGACTCCTGTCCCAGCTGCTCCACTGATCTTATGTCCAGGTGTGCTCCTAGCTGTTCCCCTCCAGAGAGAAGGTGGAGATCTCACCTCCGCACTCAGAAGTGAAAGTGCTGCCGGGAGATCACTCTCTCCTGGCAGGCCGTGCACAGGCTGTAGAGCTGCTACCAGGCTTCCTGCTGCAAACGGTGACCAGAAGGGAAGACTCTTGTCCCAGCAGCTCCACTGATTGTATGCCCTGTGAGCTCCTAGCTCTTCCCCTCCAGAGAGTCTTTTTTCTTTCCTAAATGGAGAATTGCAATTAATTCTGATGGCTCGAATGAAAATGTTGATGTTTCTGGATAATGCCAGGTTTCTCTGGGTCACTAGTTAGCAGATACAGTTAGAAAGGCTATATTTACCCTTCAGAAGTCTATTGGTTTAAATTTGACCATGAAATGTGTCAACTTTAAAAAGAAACCCCCCTACCATGAAGTCCATTCTTTTTTTTTTTTGCCATGACCACCTCTCTGTCTGGCCCCTCCCCAGCTCCTGACACAGGCACCACCCTAAGAATTGGGATCGTTGAAAAGTAAATCACTATGCTTTCTATCTTGGGCTAAACCGGGCCCATCGTTAGCTCCATTTGCATTTTCAGATTACTTAAAAACCCCGGATCTCCTCCAGACTAAGACTTTTTGCACTATAGTGGCTTATTATGGCCTGGGATGGAATCAGAGCCCAGAGGTCGCTGCCCCTAGGTCAAGAAGAGCAGAGCTGTGTGTACAGAAGAAAGCAGGGGTCTCCTATCCCCACCATCATTCCTGGTCAGCTGTGTATGAGGAGATAGGTAGACACCAGGAGAGGATTTCTGGCTTTGTTTGGAAGAAGCCAGACTGCACGACACTTGGCAGCAAATCATCTCCAACTAACAGGCACAGTGAGAGACTGGGGCCCCCGCCAAGTCTTCGCAGCACTGAGTGGGTTCACATTCCAGGTGAAGAAACACTTCAGTTTGATGTCTTTCCCCACTAGACATGGCTGTCCTGGAACTTTGTTAGATCAGTCTGGCTTCAAACTTAAAGAGATCTGCTTGCCTCTGCATCCCAAAGACTGGAATTAAAGTTGTGTGCCACCACCACCTGGCTGGTTTTACCTACACTGCTCAGGACTTATTTATTTATTTACTCCTTGGCAATGGGATCTGTCTTGTGAGGCAGAGCCACTATTACTGAAAATAAGTTCTCCGTACACAGGCTAGGCTGCAGCTTCTGGTCGGAATGCACTCCACAGCCCTCCCATAGCTCCCTGCCTGCCCCCTCCTTAGCTGAGCTGCCTGGAATCCTCTTCCTAGAATAAGAATCCAGAACAGGTCTGCGCAGACCCATACCTAGGGTCCAGGTCCCCAGGGCTGGACTGCCTGGGCATTGCCTAGGAGATAGGTTTGTGAAACCTGAGCTGGTCTACGTTGAGTCCTCCACTATTTTTCATGGTCCAGCCTTGGGCTGCTTGCTTCAGGACAGGAAGACTCAATCTTTAGCTAACAAGCCACAGGAGTTTATTTAATTGATCACGTGGTCTAGACTAGCTTTAATCAGATCTCTCAGCAGCCCAGGCTGGTTTTGAACTGCCGTCCCTCCTGCCTCAGTCTCCCACAGGATCACAGGAGTGCACTACGACAAGCTATGAATTTACCGGATTCTGTGCTGCTGTTTGATTGGCGGGTTCCTCACCTGGGACATTAACCTTCCCTGGCACATTTCCACCCCTTCCTGGGCAGGCAGTTTTCCTTCCTTGTGGCGTTCTGCTGTCGGTTTTCAATCCCCAGTCAATCCGCAGGGTGACTGACTCTTCCAGGGTGGCTTGGGGCTGAGCTCTCTCTGCTTCCTGGCTCTGCAGATGCGGCTTCTGCAATTTCTTGGCTTCCTGTCAGAAACGCCAGCTTTCCCCCCCCCCCCCCCCGCCTCTGGCTAAACACAGTTTCCGGGGGCAGTGCCCTGTGTTTTTGTAACCTTTTGGTCATCTGGCTTCAGGTTCCACAGGGGATTTTACTGGCAGTCAGGTCAGCAGCGGAGCCCTGAAGCTAGAAAGTGCGTTAGTCACGTTTCCATTGTGGACTGCAGTGGACAAAGTTTTTAAAAATGGGCATTGGGAGAAACTTGCAAGCTTTCTCGTTGCATGTTCAAAGAACCACATTCCAGGAGCCCACCTCCGTGTGCCAGCCTGCCTTTCTCCTACCTAGCTGCTTTCTTTAGCTTCCTCTGGGCTTCACTCCACCCTGCCACCTCCCGGCCTTTGCACAAGCTGCTGCCTCCACAGATAGCCTTGCCCTGTGTATGACTGACACCGTTTCAGCCTAGATCCATAGTATTCATGTGTACTCCAAAAGCATTCTAGATCCTTCTCTAACAGACTTAACCTCTCTTTAAAACCCCCGCACTACCATTGTTCTATTCTTATATTTTCTGTATTCATTTTTTTTTTGGTTACAATTATATCGACTCATTTTAAGCGAACCATTCAATGGATTCTAATATCAACACAGAGTTGTAAAATCATCCCCACAATCAATTCTAGAATATTTGTATTGCTTTACAAGGCAGCCTCGTTCTGGTTAGCTCCCATACATTGATCTCCGATCTTCCCAGGCAGGTAACCACAAAACTACTGTCTGTAGATGTGTGCATTTAGGATTCTTTATGTAAATGAAATCTTGGGGTGCTGGAGAGATGGCTCAATGGTTAAGAACACTGGCTGTTCTTCCAGAGGTTGTGAGTTCAATTCCCTGCAACCACATGATAGCTCACAACCATCTGCAATGGAATCTGGTTTCTTCTTCTGGTGTGCATGAAAACGGAGCACTTGTATAATAAAATAAATAAGTCTTTTTTTTAGAAGCATTCATTTATTTTACGTATATGAGTACATTGTAGCTGTCTTCAGACACATCAGAAGAGGGCTTCAGATCCCATTACAGGTGGTTGTGAGCTACCATGTGGTTGCTGGGAATTGAACGCAGAACCTTTGGAAGAATAGTCAGTGCTCTTAACCTCTAAGCCATCTCTCCAGCCCAAGTAAATCTTTTTAAAAAAATGATAAAATAAATGGAATCATGCATGTATATATGTTTCCAAGGTATTTTACATTGTAACACATATTAGCAGGAGTCCATTCAAGAGCACCATTAAAAACATTTTAGCATCTCGGATGTAAAGATGTACCTTCAAGTCAGTGGTATGCATAGTTTAATTAGCAGCACTTTTTTCTCTCTTAGTCATACTTAGAATAATGCTTTACCTTCCAGTTGATGGTGTCAGAAGCTGAAACATGCAGATTAAGCAGTAACTCCCTGTTCTTTCCTTCGGTTGGCTCCTTGCAGCCTGTGAGCTTGAGCACAGGTAGGACTTAGAAGACCGGACAGAGCCTGAATGTGGAGCCCTGCATCTGAGCTCTCCTTTATCAGGACCTTAATCACAGCTCTGTAAGCTTATCAAAAAGGGAAACCTCATGAGGCTCTGGAATCCCTTTATTCTCCTTAGCCCTTATCTCAACTCTTACAGAATCCTTTCCACTGAGCTAACGATAGTTCTCCAACAAATATTTATGTCAAAGTTCACGCTTTGTTTCTTAAGAGCTCACAGTGGGGGCCAGAGAGATGGCTCCGTGGTAAAGAGCACTGACTGCTCTTTCAGAGGACCTGAGTTCAATCCCCAGCAACCACATGGTGGCTCACAACCATCTGTAATGGGATCCGATGCCTTCTCTGTGTGTCATCAAGACTTCACAGTGTAGCTGTGTAGCTCAGCGGGTTAAGAGCACTGACTGCTCTTCCAAAGGTCCTGAGTTCAAATCCCAGCAACCACATGGTAGCTCACAACCATCCTCAATGAGATCTGACATCCTCTTCTGGTGTGTCTAAAGAGAGTGTACTTACATATAATAATAAATAAATCTTTGGGCTAGAGCGAGCAGGGACTGAGCAAGAAAGGTTAACCAGAGGGAGTGGGGCTGACTGGAGCAAGCAGAGGTCCTAAATTCAATCCCCAGCAACCACATGAAGGCTCACAACCATCTGTCCAGCTACAGTGAACTCATATACAAGGTGTAGAAGGATAATTATTCCAGATGACCTAGCGGTATCACTTCTTCTTTTTTTTTTTTTATTTTATTATCTAAGTTTTTTGCGGTATCACTTCTGAGAATATTACCTCCAAAGGACTGAAGGATGGACACTCGTAAACTGATGTTAATTACAAAATTGTTCATAGTAGCAAAAAGTGGAAACAACCCAAATGCTTGAAGAAGGGTGATTGGGCAAACTGTACTATGCACATGCAATAAAATATTATTCAACCTTCAGAAGGAATGACACTCTGACTTGTGCTATAACACAGAAGAAGCCTCGCTGTACAGACTACTCTGGGCCACAAGGCTGCTATCTTCAGGAGTTTGCTCTGTTCCCAAAAGATCCCCCGAGCTGGGCTTGTTGCCTGGAGAGAATCATGGGACTGTCACCTGAGTATCCGGTCATCTCTCCCAATAATCAATCATATGTAATTCTGACCTAACTGCACATGACCTTGGGGTCTAGGTGAGGAAGGAATAGGGGAAGGTGCTCCAGTCACAGCCTTGGGGACATCATCATCCATATTGGGTGGCTGCTTTAAGATCACCCACACTCGTCTCCACAGCTCCTCACCTGTGCTCTGTAAATAACCCTAATAAACTCATTGCTTCCTCAGGGTGACGCTGGGTGGAATTGAACTTTGTTTGTCCTTGGGATCCTATGTGGAAGGGGGGTAGATAGATAGCTGTTACCTAGTCTCCTCCTCCTCCCAAAAGGGTGAAAATTCTCATATCAAACTTGAAGACCCTTTATAAGGTGGTTCAAGTGACCACATTCGCAGAGGCAGGGGATGGAATGCTGCCTCCGAGAGGCCAACTGAAGGGAACTAGATGGAGTTAGTATTTAAGTACACAGTTTCATCCTGCAAGGTGAGAACGTTCTGGAGATAAGAAGTGCTGATACCAATGTGTCACAATGTGAATGTGTCTGATGCCGTCAAGCTGTGCAGTCATCTCTGTGTGTAAAGTCTCAGGGCTGGGAACTATATCTCAGCTGGTCAGAGTACCTGCTTAGCATGCACAAAGCTCTAGATTTGATCAGCACCAAATAAAATTGGGCATGGCATTTACATCTCTAATCCTGGCACTCGGTAGGCGCAGACAGAAGGATCGGAGGTTCAAGGTAAATTCGAAGCCAGCATAGGTTACATGAGTCTCTGACTCTAAAGGAAAAAAAAAGTGGATATTTTCCTGTAATACTCAGACTGACCCTATACTCCTAGACTCATGCCTCAGCCTCCTGAGTAACTGGGACTGTACCACAAGAACACTTAACTTGTCAAGATATATAGTACAATTAAAAATGGTTAACATGACAAATTAGAGATATAGATCTCTCTTTCTCGCTCCCCCTCCCTCTCCCTCTCCCCCCCCCCTCACACACACACACACACACACACACACACACACACACACACACACACGAGTGTAGTAACAAAGGTAGCCAAGAGGCTATTAGAGTAGAGGCACCTTCTTGGGACAATCGTGTCTGCCCCCGTTCGGTGGCTGGTGTAACCTTTGCCACCCTCCTGGTCCCTCTGGATCCTCAGCACTGGGCTGTGTGGATCCGGGAGGCAGGGGAGTGTGATGGGCGGGCGGGCGGGCGCCTTGCTGCTGAGGGCTGTAGGCTCTGCTCTGAAGGTTGCCCAGGTCTGGGCAGGACAAAGTGCGGGCAGTCTAGGGCTCAGGAATGGGGGCCTGGAGAATCCATAGCTCTCTAGGTGACAGAGATGAAGAGAGATGGTGAGACTTGAGAACACTTTAGGCTGCGTACAACCTAACCCATGGGAAGAGCGATATGAATTTTCTGCACCCCAGGAGGCCCCGGGTTTCTGGATTGGGGGACTAGCTGCGTGGGAAGAGATGTGGGCCGGAGGAAGATGTGCTTGCAGCGAGATGATGAATTCCACTTCCTATTTTCAGATCTGCTGAGTCGAAGGGGCTTGCCATATAGCGAAGCAGCCAGCTACGCAAAGGAAAATAGCAGCTTCAGTTTTATTCAGAGCCTCAGAAGGAGTCACTAGGAACGCAGACTGAGTTTTGATTTTTTCTTTTCTCAAAAGACTTGTTCTTCAGCTTTCCGAAGTGTGTATAGGACCAGATGTGCCACTTGCGTAATCCTGGCGGCTCCCTGCGCGCGGCCCACTTCCTGTTTATTTTCATCAAGGGACCCACGCTTGGCTCCTTCCTCTTGGTTCTTATTTGGGAATTCACTGATTGGGACCCAGAACCAGTGACTTGGTCTCCCTGGTAAGAAGCCAAGCTGTGATCTTCGATGAGGCTTAAAGAAAAGAGTGAGCTACTTGAGCTGTAGAGCAGAGGTTCTCAGCCTGTGGGTTGCACCACTTTGGGGGTGTTAACGACCCTTTCACAGTGGCCGAATATTCTGCATATCGGATATTTACGATCTGATTCACAACAGTAGCAAAATTACAGTTATGAAGTAGCAGCTAAAATAAATTTATGATCGGGGATCACCACAACACGAGAAACTGTATTAAGGGTCCCCAGCATTAAAAGAGATGAGAATCATTGATGTAGAGAGTTATAAAATACATCCCAGCCTTCCCGTGGCTGAGGTGGCCTCTTGGTTTTGAAGCTCTGACTTGCCATCAGAAGGATCTTCACAGAAGAGACGCATCATTGATTTGCTCTGTTTTCAGATGGTTTGTTTCTCTCCCATTCTAAATCTATTCTCTCCGCTGCTGCATTTTTAAGACGTTACTTGGCCGGGTCTGGTTTAGCTTTATCTGCTGGTCTGCCTATCTCTCCCAGCTCCCTGAGGCTGGAGGATATACCCCATAAATCACCAGGCTCACACCTACGGCCTTCCTCCTACTGCCTGAACTGGGACAGTCTCACTCCACAGGCCACTGTCGATTTCCTTCCTCTTGGGAAATGCAGTGGACAGGATACTGGAGGGTTAGGACTTTGGACTTTGTTGGCAACCCTTTGCTTCTCAGGTCTGTGACAACAACACTCCAGTGGTCGTTTGATTGTTGTGCACTGTTGCACTAGATCAAGTTCTACATTTGTTCTCATCTCCTTCTGGGACTTAGTTTCTTCGTCTGTGAAATGGGGACAATGTAATTCATGTGTCTTTCCCTCTTCACACACTCCTAAAGATACTGGCTGACACACAGACAGCTTCTGGGAAGCCTTATTAAGATGAGTAGAATTAAACTGATATTCTTATTTTTTTGAATCTGTTCCATAGCCATGGTTTTTCTTGGAGAGTACTTACCAATCCTTATTTTGACAATCTGGGAGAATGGCAATTATAACGCTATCATTTATTAAGACTTACTGGGGGTACCTAAGGAGTGCATTAGCAGTCTCATCTGGACAAGGCATGGTGGCCCAGGCCTGTAATACCAGCCAGCATGCTGAAGGGGGAGGGGGATCTGAGTTGAGGGCCAACTTGAGTTCTCTAACCTACTCAAAGACTTCGTTATAATTAACGACAGAATGCTTGCTAAACATGCACAAAGTCCCATGTTGGCTCCCCAGTACCTCAAAGAGGGAAAAAAGTCCCCCACTTGAGAAGTGGAAATAAATACTTTTCAGGTGAGTTACTAGCCAATGGGGGGGGGGGCGTGGAAACAGACAATTTTAATCCGCATGGTGCAGAAGGGAACAGGTTTGAGGTGTGGTTCACCATCTCCTAGCATTTCTCTTTCCTGAACAGCCTGCCTTTCCCTCCAAATGCAAGCACAGACCTCCAGCCTCTTTCCCCTCCTTCTCCCTTCCCATCCCTTCTGCAAAAAAAGTCTTTATTTGCAGGCTTTAAAAGTGTCTGAAAACTTCCAAGTAAATAAAGGAAAAGTCTCAGGCCAGTCACTCCGGTGGGAAGACGAAGTGAGGGACAGAAAGGGGCAGCAGGATTAACTGGTCAGAGGAACTCTGGGGTGGGCACTTTACCCCAGGCTTTACCCCAGAGGAGGTGACACATCCTGTAGAGGAGCCAGCGGAGCTGACTCTCCTACGTGAGTGACTGAGTGACGGTGATGTCTTCCACCTTAAGTCTTGCTTGGCTTGGGAGTTGGAGAGAGAGCTGCAGGGAGAGGGGGGCCCAACAGGAAACGGGGAGGGGAGAGGAGGAGGACTCTGGAAGAGAAGCGTCTGGAATCCATCTCTTGGGGATACGCCTAGGAGGCCCAAGCTCTGGGAACCCAGTTGGCCTCTGTGGCACAGCCTTGCGTGTCCGTGCGTAACCCTATGAGCCAGCCTGCACAGCAGACACTGAAGACAGCCCAGCAGAGATTGGAGAGCCTCTCCCTGGGAGAGGAGGGCTGCTTGCAAGACTTGAGCTGTGGATATGCAAGTTGGAAGTAAACAGAACCACCCCTGGGTAAACTGACTGACCGGAGGAGGGGAGCGAGGCCTGCACATGTGTGGTCCCTTAGAGGGATGGTGTGAACGCAGGAGCTGATTGAAGGAGGCTTTGCCAACTCCGTTTGCACTGGGCTCTGCTCTCCAGAGGAGCCCTGGGGAGGAGCGTGAGGGAGAGAGAGAGAGAGAGAGAGAGAGAGAGAGAGAGAGAGAGAGAGAGAGAGAGAGAATCATCTTAAGAAGTCCTTCAAAGGACTCCAGGCTTGTTTTAGATTTGGGGGAAAAGAAATAGTTCTGGAATCATCTTGGGCTGTCCATGAAGTCGAGAGAAGCTGTTTTGGAAACGTGATCCAGTCATGTCATTTCCCTGCTTGGAAAACACCAGAAACTCCTGCTGAAAGAGTTCCTGACAGGCTAGCGCCTGCACTTCCTGTCCATCTCCCATCCGAAGGCCTTAGCTATTTGGCCCTCCAGGCTTCAGGTTGAGGCTTCTTGAACCTGCTATTGTTTTTGCACAGAAAAAGTACCTGGATGAGGCGTGTGACCTGTCTATGTACAACGGGATAAGACTCGGTCACAAACCTAATGGGATCTTGTCATTTCCATCAGCACGGGTTGAATTCGGAGGAAGTTATAATAAATCCAGACACAGATGCATAAGGGTTTCCTGATGACACACATCAGTAGAATATAAAAAATCTGACCTCATTGCAGTTCAGAACAGTACAGTGGTCCCCAGAGGCTAGCGTCAAATGGGCGAGGATATAGCAGGTATCGGTGGGTGTAGCCTTAAAGCAGATGGAAGAATCAGTTCTGCAAACTATAAGCAGGTGTCAAGATCTGTGCCCTACAAATAAGTACGCATCAATTAGGAACAAAATTAAGGGTTGGATGTGTTGCTGGGCAGGCTTAGCACATACAGTCTGTGGGTTCAACGGCCGGTACCTCATTAACAGACCAACTAACGTCAGCAAACACAACTTTCTGGCCTCAGAGGGTGATTGGGCTTTTAAACTCCAGATTGTGGCTTGTTTTTGAGTGCTGAAGTAATTCAGTGGGACTTGGCTGTAGTTGGGATGTTGAATGGGCACTCAGACACCCGTGTGTTAAAGGCCTTGACCCTGGGGTGGGCCTTTCATGCGAGGATGGACTCTTTAAAAGCCGTGGGAAGATGTGGAGGTGTGTCCCACTCCCTCCTGTCTCATTCTTTGCTTCCTGACTGCTGCGGAGTGAACTATGTCCCCCACAGGCCTACACCAAGATGCCCTTACAACAGGAGACAGGCGACAGGTGACAGGCAACTGGCCAACTGATTGTGTACTAGAATTCCAAAATTGTAAACCTGAACGAGCTTTTCTTTTCTGCTGTTCCCCTTAGGGACTGAGTCTGTTTTTGTTTTTTATTGTTTTTTGTTTTTTTAAAAAACCCAGCCTGGGGTATTTTGTCACAATGAAGGGAAACTGCCAAACATAACTCCTCTTAAAAATTGTATCTCAGGGAGAGATGGCTCATTGGTTAAGAGCACTGGCTAGGGCTGGGCAGTGGTGGCATACGCCTTTAATCCCAGCACTTTGGAGGCAGAGGCAGGTGAATTTCTGAGTTTGAGGCCAGCCTGGTCTACAGAGTGAGTTCCAGGACAGCCAGGGCTACACAGAGAAACCCTGTCTCAAAAAGCAGAAAAGCAAAACAAAACAAAACAAAACAAAACAAAAGAGCACTGACTGCTCTTCCAGAGGTCCTGAGTTCAATTCCCAGCAACCACATAGTGGCTCACAACCATCTGTAATGGGATCCGATGCCCTCTTCTGGTGCATCTGGAGACAGCAAGAGTGTACTGTAAATAAATAAATAAATAAATAAATCTTTAAAAAAAATTGTATCCCAGATGTAATAGAACACAGAACCAGTTCTATATAGTGAGGATAGCTGTTGCTTTATGTGTTCTGAGTGATGCAAATTTAATTTCTTCAGTTTTGAGAGCCTTTGGAGTTGATGACATAATCTGCCCATTCCCCCATCTCCACTTCCTCCTAATGAGAAGCTGCTTTTGACTGGAGCACCAAGGTGCAGTTAAGGGTGTCTGATAAAAGTGGATTGCACCTGGCCTCAGGGAGACCGTTAACCAGCTCAGCAAATGTTACAGGGACCAGTACCTGGAAGCAGTAAGAGTAGGAGGTTGGGAATTTGTGAAATGACCACAAGCCCTTAGTCTCCCATTCTCTTGCCTGCCCTTCCTGTGTGACTTGGCACGGTTTCCTGTGGTAGGGTGGAATCTATTATTCCATCTTAGGGATCTAAATCAGTTTTGTGACATGCTTTGGTTTTTGTTTTTGAGCCGTGTGTGTGTGTGTGTGTGTGTGTGTGTGTGTGTGTGTGTGTGTGTGTGTGTGTGTGTGTGTGTGTGTGTGTGTGCGTGCGTGCGTGCGTGTGTGTGTGTGCGTGTGTGTGTGTGTGTGTGCGCGCGTGCGTGCGTGCGTGCGTGCGTGCGCGCGCGTGCGTGTGTGTGTGCGCGTGCGCGCGCGCGTGCGTGCGTGTGTGTGCGTGCGTGCGTGCGTGTGTGCGTGCGTGCGTGCGTGTGTGTGTGTGTGTGTGTGCGTGTGTGTGTGTGTGTGTGCGTGCATGCGTGTGCGTGCGTGTGTGCGTGCGTGCGTGCGTGTGTGTGTGTGTGCGTGTGTGTGTGTGTGTGCGCGTGCGTGCGTGTGTGTGTGTGTGCGTGTGTGTGTGTGTGTGCGTGTGTGCGTGCGTGTGTGTGTGTGTGTGTATTTGGCTTTTTTGTTGTTGTTGTTGTTGTTGTTTTGGTTTTTTCGAGACAGGGTTTCTCTGTGTAGCTCTGGCTGTCCCGGAACTCACTTTGTAGACCAGGCTGGCCTCGAACTCAGAAATCCTCCTGCCTCTGCCTCCCAAGTGCTGGGATTAAAGGCATTTGCCACCACCGCCCGGCTGTGTATTTGGTTTTTTGTTTTATGTTTTTTCATTGTCTTGGTTTTAGACAGAGTCTTGCTATTTGGTCCAGGCTGACCTTGAACCCACTATGTAGCAAGGCTCTCCTCAAATTTCCAGTCCTCTTGCCTTAGCCTCAGGGCTGGGAGTAGAGGGGTGTGTGACCATATCCGGCCCTCATGGCTGGCTGTGACCGATGACGTGGGCAACAGATGTGACACAGATCCGGGCTTACCTGCTCTAGTTCCTGGGAAGCCTCGACCTTGTTCCAGAGCTTGAGCAATTCTGCTGACAAGGAGGGAAGCCGGGCCCTGAGGTCCCACTGCCTAGCTGGGAGCCAGTAAAACCAGCAGGAATGTGGGTGAGGCCCTCAGCTCATCCACCAGCTGTGAGTGAGGCTCAGTGAGATCAAGGGCGAGCTCGGAAGAGCTAAGCCATTTGGCCTGCAAACTTCTAAGCAGCAAGCCTGACTGGCGTTCTAAGTCACCGAGGAACATGGGAACAGGAGCTGAAGTTAAAGAGGACCTAGGTGGGAGTGGATGTGAAATGAGGTGGGTAGGGGGTGGGGTTGCTCACTGTCTTTCCTCCGTGGGTCTTTGGCAAGCTGGGTCCCTGGTCCTCTATTCCTGCATTCTGCGATAATACCAGAGTTCAACTGACTTTAAGTAATTTGTTGGGTAAGAGGACCAACACTTTAGACTACAAGATAAGGCTCAGCAGTTAGTTATTAGCTTACAGCCTGCATGTCATCTGATTTCATGGTAATACTAGAACAGGGTCTATGGTTAAGAGTTCTATAGCAAGAGGCTGGAGAGATGTCTCTACAGATAGGGGTAATTGCTGTTCTTGCAGGGGATTTCAGTTCACAGTACCAATATGGTGGTTCAAGCCACCTCTAACTTTCAGTTCCTTAGAACCGGATGCCCTCTTCTGGACTCCACAGACACCAGGTGCATATATGGTACACATGCATACATGCAGGCAAGCACTCACGCACATTAAATAAAAAGTAAAATAAATCTTTTTTTAAAAAGTTTTATGATAAATGCCATTATTTAGCCCATGCAAAATATTTATACTTATACATTTTGCCTCAGAGATTACAAAAGCTAAGTTTTCCATTTCCCAGACTCCGTTGCAGCTAACAATGGCCATTTGGCCACAATGCGATATCCATGGCAGGTTGCTGGACTGTTGCTGGAGGAAAATGCTTTTCTAATGAAAGCAGTTGTTTGCTACTGTCTTCTCTCCTCCTCCTTCCCTTTCTACTTTGAAGTCAGTCACCAGCAGCCATTATTTGATAATGAGGCAGAGTCCAAAAAAAAAAGAAAGAAAAAATAAACCAAAAACCTCAGAGACCCTGGCTTTGATAACTGGGGGGACAGGGGATGAATGTGTGTCACAGCATCACAACTGTCCATATGAAAAGGACTGAGGCCAGCTTTCAGAGTCAGTGGGGCCCGGGACAGCACAGGGTGTG
The DNA here is from genome assembly GCA_036184795.1 of Tokudaia tokunoshimensis. Classification (NCBI taxonomy): domain Eukaryota; kingdom Metazoa; phylum Chordata; class Mammalia; order Rodentia; family Muridae; genus Tokudaia; species Tokudaia tokunoshimensis. Next base: position 14,286,844 of record BTHU01000014.1, read on the forward strand.
CACACCAGGAAGTGTGATTCATTAGGGCCATTAATGTGACAATCTACACTTCTTCTTCAAGATACTTCATTTCCATTGGCTGAAACTTGTTGTAGTCTCATAAGAATAAGTTGTTTGTCATCTGACGAAAGAATTCTGTTGGGTTCGAAAGCCTATGAAGTCTAACATATGAGTGGTTCCTTCTTAGATGTGATACTGTAGTTCAGTGTTGTGTGTAGTTTTTGTTCTACCGGCCTTTGCTCTGGGAAGTGGCTGAGCTACCAGCCCCTCCCAGCTTCCCTTGAATCTGCAGATGAAAGACACACACACACACACACACACACACACACACACACACAGTTGTTCAATTTCAACTTGCCTTCTTGGCACAATTGCTGGGCACTACTATCTTCCAAACATGCCCTTATCAGTTTCTTTCTTTCTTTTTTTAAAAGATTTATTTATTATGTATACAGCAGTCTCCTGCATGTATGCCTAAAGACCAGAAGAGGGCACCAGATCTCACTAAAGATGGTTACAAGCCACCGTGTGGTTGCTGGGAATTGAACTCAGGACCTCTGGAAGAACAGTCAGTGGGTGCTCTTAACCACTGAGCCATCTCTCCAGGCCCCTTATCAGTTTCTTATCTCAGTCTTTTCCACCCTAAACTGCCCTAAACTTCAGTTGCTAAACTCCACTGTCCACCTGCTTGTAGGAGGAGCCTGCGTGGCCACTCCATTTTGAGATATCACAAGGTTGCCCAGTTCAACTCTCTCCAAAGCATGGCGAACACCATTCTCCTCCCTTGCATCTGTCTCTCTCCTCCCAGGACCCAGAAGTTCTGCCAGTACCTTTCACTCAGCAATTGGCCCAAGGCTTTCTTTACTGACAGATCAAGAATCAACTGGGAAATAGAACCTTAGTATCAATACTGCCCCCTAGAGTTCAGTGCATGGTCTGCATAACTGTATGAGGGTTAAGTCTTTGTAGCCCACATCGGTTGCGTGTTAAGGTGGGTTCGTGTTTTCCGTGTGTCGATGATACTTCACATCTCATACTATACCTGGCATTCTATAAGATCACGCCTTTGGCCCTTTATGTAAATCACATGTAAGGGAACTGAGAACCATCATGTGACCTGCCCAAAGTTAGTACAAAGCAGAGTTGAGACGAGAACTCAGGTCTGTTTTCCTCTAAAATACATGCTAAGCACAATGGCAGAGAGATTTCTGAATTGTCTGCATAGCAATCATATAAAGAACCCACTGAGCACAGGCGCCTGGCACCAGCTCAGACTCACTGGCCCAAAGGTGAAGCTTTAGCCCTTAGCAGGCTATGTCCGTCTGCTCCTATACAAGGTACACAGGACTGGGGCACTTCATAAACAACAGACACTGACTGCTTACAGTTCTGGGGAGACCGGGAAGTCTATGATCAAATTGCTAGCTGATTTGGTATCTGTTGGGGTTCACTCTGCCTCACAGATGATATCTTCTGTGTCCTGGGTTGGTGGGAGTACCATGCTCCCTTCAGTCTCCCATACAACAGCATAATTCCTTTCAGGAGGTTAGAGCCTCACTGGCCATCACATTCAGACCACAGCATACAGCTTACAAGTTCCCTCCTTATAGTTCCGCCTAACTCTTCCCAGTGTCCCTGCCCCTAGAAGTGTATATACCACATACATACCTGGACACACGGCTTTACATACAGGGATCTGAGCTTACGAATTCCTTCCTGACATATTTCTCCCACCTCCAACTCTGCAGTCTAGTGCAATTCCTCTTACTCTCCTGGAATATGCTGGAGTTGCGTCCTCTGAGAGCCTGCCTTGTGGTCTCTCCCCAGGGCTGGATGCCGCTTTTCTGAGCCTTTCTTGGTTGTGTCAGTGTTAGTGCTAACTGTAAACTTAACAGGAAGTCCATAGCTCTTCTCACTTTCCACGGCTTCAGGGAGGCATTGAAAGTCTCAACTACAAATGGTCTCTTTTTCCTGGTGATGTCAACGGATTCAAAGTAATATTTTCAATGCAAAACCAATAATTTAGTGGCTATATGGGTCTCATTTGGCTAAAAAAAAACCCACCAAAAAACAAAAAAAACAACAAAAAAAAACCAAAACAAAGGTCAAACGTTCGCACAAAGCGAGACTGTTTTTTTTTAGAAGACAGGAAATAGAAGGGCTAAATGGTTGTTTTCTCAACTTATAAAGAAAAATTTAGAACATTTTATTCTCAATCCTACTATTGAAAGTAAATAAAGATTCAAGAACAGTTTATTTGTGTTTCATTTTTTAATCACAGAAATGCAAACAAACCCAGCAGTAGGAAAGTGGCAGAGTGATTCTGGAGTTCCCATCACCCCTCCCGAGTAGTCACCAATGAACCACTCGTTGTTTTCAAAGGATACAAACACTATAGCACTTTTATGAACTTAAAAGTTTGTAAAACATTGTTGTGGAGGAGGAGGGGGCGTTGAAAAGCCAGTCATAGGGGCTGGAGAGATGGCTCAGCAGTTAAGAGCACCGACTGCTCTTCCAGAGGTCCTGAGTTCAATTCCCAGCATACAACCATCTGTAATGGGATCTGGTATGTCTGAAGACAGCTACATTGTACTAGTATACATTAAATAAATAAATAAATAAATAAATCTTTTAAAAAAACCCGAGTGCCTCAGGGCAAGGTCCAGCCTGAAAACCAGTCATGGCTGTAAAAGGGAAACAAGTCCACTTCCTCCTCATCAGGGACCCAGCAAAGACTGTGGTCCAGGTCCTCTTTGAGAACTTGGGGGTCTCAGCTAGGAATGGTAGAGTTTACCTGGGGTCCCAGCACTCAAAAAGCTGAGGCAGGAAGAGTAAAGTTTACTACCAACCTGGGGTATGTAGTGAGACCTTCTCTCAAAACGTGGACAGGGAATGACGTGTGAGCTCAGTGTTCGAGCATAGGAAGGGTCTGACTCCAGCTGATCCATCATTCTGCCTCACTGCTCAGCTATACAAGCATCTGGTTGAGAGCCAGGTAAGAAACAGGATGTAGTCGTAAGGCTCTTCAAGGGGCAGTGAACAGACAAGGATCGCAGTTAGACTTCAGATGGCGTCTCTGGCCAACAGTCCAGTTCCATTGCTAATGTGTGTTAAGAAAGAATTTGCCTGATGTACACTTTCCATTGCTCTACAATCTGTGTGACTTTGGGGGCATGCTGTTTTTCTTGTCTCTGTAACAAAATACCATACAGAAGCAACTTAAAGGAGGGAGACTTTGTTTGGGTTCACAGTTTTGAAAGGGTGTAGTCCGTGGTGGTGGGGAAAGCCATGGTGTGGAGGAGTAGACGGCTGGCCACTCCAGGATGCAAGAAGAGGAGGGCATAGCACTGATTTATAACCCACAAGGGCCTGGCCCTCGCAACCCACTTCCTGTAGCTATGTCCCACCTCCTAAAGGTTCCACAACCTCCCAAACCAACACCACGAGCTGGAAATTAAACATTCAAACACATGACCCTGGCGGGGGGGGGGGAAGGCTTTTTGTCTTTCAATCATAACAGGGTATTTTTCCACTTTTAAGGATGATTAATATTTATCTGTGTGTTGTGTATTTGCGGGCGGGGTTTCATGCATACATGCGTGTGTACTTGTGCTCAGGAGCCCTCCTCACGATTAACATCCTTGTCCTTTGACACAGGGTACCTCCTTGGCGGAGGCTAGACTGGATGACCAGAGATCACTGGGGATGCTCCTGCTTCTGTCTCCCCAGCATCTGAACTACACAGGCTTTTAAAATGTAGGTTCTGAGGCTTTAACTAGGGTCCTTATGTGTGCGAGGCAAGCGCTTTACCGACTGAGATATCCACATTTTTCAACTTTAATTAAAAAAAATCCATTTTAGAAACTTCAGCAAAGGGCAGTGACTGGAGATGATTTGACCTTGGAAAGCCTCTGTTGGGGTGGGCTCCCTACAAGGTTTCTCTCCCAGCTTTCCTTAGTAAGGCAGTTACTTAGTAAGGCAGTTGGGAGGCAGAGGCAGAGGCAGGTGGATTTCTGAGTTCGAGGCCAGCCTGGTCTACAGAGTGAGTTCCAGGACAGCCAGGGCTATACAGAAAAACCCTGTCTTGAAAAACCAAAAAGAAGGAGGAGGAAGAGGAGGAGGGAGAGGGGGAGAGAAGGAGAGAGAGGGGGAGGGAGAGGAGGAGGGAGAGGAGGAGGAGGAAGAGGAGGAGGGAGAGGGGGAGAGGAGGAGGGAGAGGAGGAGGAGGAGGAAGAAGAAGAAGAAGAAGAAGAAGAAGAAGAAGAAGAAGAAGAAGAAGAAGAAGAAGAAGAAGAAGAAGAAGAAGAAGAAGAAGAAGAAGAAAAAGAAAGGCAGTTACAGGAGCAGCTCCTGTGTGGAGCCCAGGGAAGCGGTGTTCGGATTAGACTGAGAAGACATGGGGTCAGATGGTTGGAGAGGCAGCGAGGGACCCGAGCCAGAAAAATATTAAAGTAGACATCAGTGGCCAATCCTGAAGCCCGGCACATGGGAAAGGGAGGAGGCACAGTCTCTTAGGGCCACAGAAGGAAACCTGGACTCTAAATAATCACTTTGGGGGATGGGGGTCAGAAAATCAAGGCACAAGGTTCTTGGTGGTTAAAATTTTAAACCTGGCAAGCAGATTCCAAGATGCCTTTTGTGTCTTAGAAGCTCAGCAGGACCTGTGAGTGAGTGATAACAGATGTCGTTCTCTTCAAGGAAATACGGAAACTCACGATGTATATCTGCCCCGTTCCTTCCCCCAGCTCCTGGAGGCAGCTCCCATCCTGAAGCCCTTGTAAACCCCAAAGCGGGCTTCCCACTACCTGGCTGCTGTGCGTCATCACAACGGGACAAGGAAGGACCCAGCGTTTCCTGCTAGGTTCAGTGACCCAAGAAGCAAGGCCAGGAAGAACTGCTGACTGAATTCCGCCCCCGTCCTGAGGAGCCCAGGGCACTGTAGAGTTGCAGGATCCTCGAGAGAGAGCAGCCTTTGTGCAAAGTGCAGGTTCAGCGGGATGCTTGAAATGACTCTCCAGACCGCCTGGCCTTGGGACTTGTCCAGGACGGATGGAGACACAGCGAGAGAAGGCCTGCGCCCCAGAGGCCATTGAGTCACAGCCCTGAGAAGTCACCCGCAGGGAGACCGGGGAGCCAGATGAGCTCATCCCTTCAGGCAGGTTAGATGACCAGCACCACTGTGACCCGAAAGGGGCTTCACAGCTCAAGACTGGAGAGCTACACAATACGCAATCGCGATGATTTCCTCTGATTCTGAAACATGTCAGAGGGTGTGCAGGAGATGGGGGTGGGGGGAGGGGCTTCTGTAGCCGAATCAGGAGCATGAGCAACTACAGACCATCAAAAATGCCTTTCACAGAAATCTAAAAAGAAAGTGATTTTTGTCACAGATTGTAGATATAATTATCAATGGTCTTTCTAAACTATTTTTGACTTGCGCGACCTTTGCTTGGTTTTGGCTTCCTAGAAATCTTTGTAACACACAAACATGTGTTCCCCGTGTGTGGGGGGGGAGGGGGGAGCAGAACGCTAGGCCCGAGTCTGAGTCTATGAAACAAGCTGAATTCTTTTGATGTTTTATGCCTGCAGGAATCCACATGTAAATGTGGACGCAGCATGGACTGCTATGTTTACTAAGTACCAAAGGCAGGAAACACTGAAGTTCAGTGGCTTAGGATGGATTATGTTCTTAGCCAATGAGTTTTTTTATTTTTTATTTTTAGTCTTTTGAGACAGGGTTTCTCTGTGTAGCCCTGCCTAGCCTCGATTTATTTTTTTAATTTTAATTTTATTTTTTTATTATAGGTAAGTACACTGTAGCTGTCTTCAGACACACCAGAAGAGGGCAGCAGATCTCATTACAGATGGTTGTGAGCCACCATGTGGTTGCTGGGATTTGAACTCAGGACCTTCAGAAAAGCAGTCAGGGCTCTTAACCGCTGAGCCATCTCTCCAGCCCGTAATTTTTAATTTTTAAAAATATGTTTCTAGCCGGGCAGTGGTGGCGCACTTGGGAGGCAGAGGCAGGTGGATTTCTGAGTTCGAGGCCAGCCTGGTCTACAGAGTGAGTTCCAGGACAGCCAAGGCTACACAGAGAAACCCTGTCTCGAAAAACCAAAAAAAAAAAAAAAAAATGTTTCTAAGGCAGGTCTTTCTTGCTATATAGGCCTGGCTGGCCTGGTTCTCACTTTGTAGCCCAGGCTGGCCACAACTCTGTGGCAATCCTTTTGTCTCACCATCCGGAAACTCGAGACTATAATCATATATCACCACACCCAGCCTTTGCCCATTTTAAAATTATTCGTTCTTTATTTATTTGCATGTATGTGAATGTGCCACAGCTCATGTGTGGAGGTCAAACGACAGATGACCTTTCAGGGTCAGTTCTTGCCCTCCACCCGGATCGAGCTCAAGTTGAAAGGCTTGTCGGCCAGTGCCTTTACCCACCGAGCCATCTCACCAGCGCCTTGCCTGCTGTCGTTAGTGTTTTGGTTCCAGTCACGGTAGAGAGGTGGGAAGCGGAAACATCTTAGGGCTTAGTTAGTAATCCCCCTTGCTTCCTGCACCCATGGCTGCCTCCTTGCCAGGACTATTTTTGTCCCTGTTCTCCTTATATCCTCTTTCAACTTTGCTCAGATTAGAGGCAGGCAGTGAGGCGTGAGGGCGAAGTCTCTAAACCGGGGCTCAGTAAGCAATGGAATCTCCGGTAGTTTTCCGTAAACCTCACTGTCTCGGTTCTCTCAGCTCCAGATCACTTCCGCTCCCTTCTTCCCACATTTATAGGACTAGGCTCGAGAAAAACCGAGGGAGGGCTCAAGAGAGCACCAGAGTTGAGAGCTTGGGTGGCTGCTCTTTGAGCTCTCTGCTCCTGCGAGTGAGCTAACAAGTAGGAGGCAGGTTCAACCCCTGTGAGGACTGGCTATAGGCTGTGGGAGGGGACCTGAGGCGAACTGAACAATGGAAGAGTATAAAGGCTTGGGGTGGGTGTCCAGAGTAGACCACCACCCTAGTTTGTAAACGCCACCAACCAACCGACATTGGTCCCTTTCGTTGTCTTCAAGGATTTAGCCAGAGGACCCAGGTCCAGGCCATCCAGCAGGCAGGAATCAAGAGGTAAGTGTGCTGGTTAGTTTTTGTCAATTTGACACAAGCTAGAGTCACCTTGTGGCAGTTTGAATAAAAATGGTCGCCAATGGTTCATATTGGTCACCAGGGAGTGGCGCTGTTTGAAAGGATTCGGAGGTATGACCTTGTTGAAGGTAGTGGGTCGCTGGAGGTAGGCCTTGAGGTTTCAAAAAGCCCATTCCAAGCCTAGAGCCTCTCTCTTCCTGGTGCCTGCGGATCCAGATGTAGAATTCTCAGCTACTTCTTCAATGCCATGTCTGCCTGCATCCTGCCATGTTTCCTGCCATGATGAAAATGGACTAAATGTGTAAGCAATTCCCAACTAATTTTTTTTAATGAATTGCCATGGTCAGGGTGTCTCGTAACACCAAAAACACACCTGGAAAGAGGGACCATCAGTTAAGGGATTGCCTCCATCGGATTGGCCTGTAAGCAAGTCTGTGGTGCATTTTCTTAATTGACGATCAATGTGGGAGGGGCCCAGGTCACTGTGGGCGGTGCCAGCCAGGCAGGTGATCCTGGGTTGTATAAGAAAGCAGGCCAGGAAGCCATGAGGAGCAAGTCAGTCAGCGGTGGTGCACTTTGCTTTCCTGATTTCGGCTTCAGTCCCCCAACTCCAGGTTCCTGTTGTGAGTTCCTGCCTTGGCTCTCTTCGCTGATGGACCGTGACCTGTAAGCCAAATGGACCACTCCTACCCCAGGTTGCTTTTGATTAGTGTGTATCACAGCAACAAAGAAGCAAAGTTGGTCAGTGACACACTTAGAGTTGGCCTTTGTGCCCCAAGCACGTGTGGCTTTGGGAAGGGAGTTACCTAGTGGTGGCTACTAACCTAATGGTGGCTACTAGCCTAGTGGTGGTTACTAACCTAGTGGTGGCTACTAGCCTAGTGGTGGCTACTAACCTAGTGGTGGCTACTAGCCTAGTGGTGGCTACTAACCTAGCCTGTTTTAGACAATCCTGAGGGTCGTCAGAGTGCAGAGGAGGTTTAGTGTGGCAATATACTCTCATGTTTATCATTGCTGTTTTGGAAGGTTCTGGGCACCCAGAGGAGGGCAGAGCTAATTGTGTGTTGCTTGTTGCTCGATTATACCCACCTTGAATAATTTCCCACCTGGAATAACTTCCCACCTGGAAAGAGCAAGAACTGTGGGAGCCCCACCGACTAGATGCTTCCCATAGATACACGCCCTTGGCTTAGTGTGGGTCACATCCTGATAAACTCACTGGAAGCTGAAAATGTGACTAGTAGAAATACATCGTATATATTCACAGGCCGGGCACAGTGGTCCTTTCCTGGATGTCATGGCTGCTTGGATAGCTGAGATGGACAGCCCAGGCGTTCAGGGCAGCATAGACAACACAATAAGGAAGTGCATTTGCTACACTTAACTGGCTAAACGTAGTTTAGTATCATAGGGCACTGCGGAGTGTTTCTCTTGTGTTTGTGTATGACTGCCTTAGAAAGCCCAGCCCAGGGAAAGGCCAAGGTCAAAGTGTGTTTTCTACTGAGTGCACAATGCAACACCATAAAGTCAGTCAGGGACCATCTATTGTTTAATATATAAAAATCTGCTCCTCAACATAGGCCCGTGAGTATTGTGCCCATTTCATAGATGGTCTGACTAAGACACTGAATACTGGTAACTCTGGGTTTGAGTGGGCTGTCTGGTTACAAACCTGTGTTGTAAATAGAGGAGGCATTTTTGGAATGGGGAAGGAGCCTCAAGACTTCAGAAATTGGGGAGCATTTCCCTTGGGACTTGTGGAATTATTAGGAACCCTGGGTGGGGCCTGGGCCTGGGGTGTCTTTGCTTTTATTTGCATGTCGTTGAGAGCAAGGTGTCCTCAAAGTCTGGCTGGTGTTTTGGTTGCCATGGGTCAACATGATGCAATCGCCAGAGTTTCAGTTTGGTTGTTTGAATCTTCTCTACAGTCCTCGGGATTCAGAGGCTGTGTGTGGACACAAAGGGGCCATGTTGTTTTGGTATCTTTGTTCAGAGTCAGATTTGGGGTGGGACAGAGACAGGAGTGCACATATGGGCAAGCACGCACTGAACGGAGTTGATTAGGCACAGCTTGCCCAAGTGTGATCAACTACTGGAGTTTCAACAAGACTCAGAATTAAAGGAGTGACCCTCTAAGGATGGAATTTAAAGCCTGCAAGATGGGTTAGCGGGTAAAGGCACTTGCAGCTAAGCCCAACCACATGAGTTTGATTCCCCAGGACTCGGAGTAGGAGAGAGTTTACCCCTGCAAATTGCCCCCTCTTGACTTCTGCAAGTACTTCCACGTGTATATATGCATGAGGAAATACATTAAATAAATTTATGAGATAGGTGATTGATAGCTGGATGATAGATAGATAGATAGATAGATAGATAGATAGATAGATAGATAGATAGAGTCGTCATGCTTGGTCCAGGGAGTGGCACTATTTGGAGGTGCAGCCTTGTTGAGTAGGTGTGTCACTGTCAGCATGGGCTTTAAGACCCTCATCCTAGCTGCCTGGAAGCCAGTCTTCCACTAGCAACTTTCAGATGAAGATGTGGAAATCTCAGCTCCTCCTGCACCATGCCTGCCTGGATGCTGCCCTGTTCCCACCTTAATGATACTGGACTGAACCTCTGAACCTATAAGCCAGCCCCAATTAAATGTTGTCCTTATAAGACTTGCCTTGGTCATGGTGTCTGTTCACAGCAGTCAAACCCTAACTAAGACAGATATGGATACGGATATGGATACAGATAGAGATCAAACTTGGGGCTGGAGAATTGGCTTAACAGTAAAGAGCCCTTGCTGCTCTTGCAGAGGACCTGGGTTTGGTTCCAGCACCCACGTGGCAGCTGGCAACTGTCCCTAACTCCAGAGGATCTGGCGCCCTCTTCTGGCCTTTGAGAGAATCAGGCATGCACAAAGTGCACATACACACATGCAGGCAAAACAGGATACACATGCCGGGCAGTGATAGCGCACGCCTTTAATCCCAGCACTTGGGAGGCAGAGGCAGGCGGATTTCTGAGTTCGAGGCCAGCCTGCTCTACAAAGTGAGTTCCAGGACAGCCAGGGCTATACAGAGAAACCCTGTCTCGAAAAACAAAAAAAAAAAAAAAAAGAAAACAGGATACACATAAAATAAATCTTAAAAAAAAAAGGTGGACTTCAACTTCGAGGGCAAGTAGGCAGGGAGAGAGAATAGCCTCCACTGCCAAACTGACAGTCCTCTGAGGTTGGCCGCTGTTTCCAGAATTTGTTTTTACACTTTCTGTATAGAAGTGGAGGCCATTCCCCCTTTACCAAGGTTCCCACAACATACTAGGAAACATACAACATATCGCAAACATGATGAAAGTAACTGAATTTTGTATAAAAATACATAGATTCAGTGTCTAGAGTCTTCAGCATTTCATTGTCTTGTTTTAGCATTAATACAGCAAGGATGAAGATCCCTCTACTCGACCCAACCATCAATTGTTTTTAATTATGAATTCACTTTAAAGAAATACAGGGGCCTGGAGAGATGGCTCAGTGGTTGAGAGCCCTGACTGCTCTTCTGAAGGTCCTGAGTTCAAATCCCAGCAATCACATGGTGGTTCACATCTCATCCGTAATGAGATCTGATGCCCTCTTCTAGTGTTTCTGAAGACAGCTACGGTGTACTTTAAATATAATAAATAAATAAATCTTTAAAAAAAGGAAATACAGGTTGTTTCCTTAATTCCTCAGTAGTCTGCTGTTAGCAAAAAAGAGTTCAGTGTTGGTTTGGGGTTAGGCTTTTGTTTTGCTTTCACATGGCATTTAAATGCAGCAAAAAGCACACCTCTTGAGTGTATGTACTAAATTTTCCCCAAAATGTTTCTAATGAAAAAAGATTCAAATATACATGAAGTTCAAAGAAGTTCTACAACAGCTGTATAAATCATAATATAGATTTACTCTACACCTTTTATTATATTCGCTGTAATACCCATCCATTCTTCTGTCCATTTAACTTTTTAGGCAGTTTAAATCTCTGCAAACTACTTCAGCATGGATGGTCTTAGGGACATTTCTTATGCTTTTCTTTTGCATGATACAAAATTTGCATGTATAATAGTAAAATACACATCGTGTGTTCCTTGAGATATTTGCTCTTGGGGGCTGAGCTCAGGGCTCCACTGTGCTAAACAGTTGCTCTCACATAGCTACACCCCAGTCCTGCTGTGAATTCTGAGAAGTCCCTACCAAAGTGCAGAACAATCAATCTCCTCCCCACCCTACATAATCAACCCTACAGTGTTTCCCACTCACTCCCTGCCCAGTTGCCCCAGAGACGATTCCAGTTTTTTCTACCATATATTTGATTTACAAATGATATCATAGAGTCTCGTTGCTCTTGTGTGAAAGATCTCTCTCAGCATTATATCTGAAGCACTCTGTGCTTGCCCGATTCCCTCAAAGGCCAGAAGAGGGCGCCAGATACTCTAGCGTTAGGAACAGTTGCCAGTTGCCAGGTGGGTGTTGGAATTGAACCCAGGTCCTCTGCAAAAGCAGCAAGTACTCTTTACTGTTAAGCCATCTCTCCAACCCCAAATTCATTCATTCATTCATTCATTCATTCATTCATTCCATCCATTCATCATCTATCAATCTCAATTTTATTTAATGTGTATTTACTCATGCATATAGATTGTATCAGCAGGCTATGTCTTTTTCTCTTTTGTCCTTGCAGTCATGGGAATTTCAGCCAGGCCCTCTTACATATCAGACATATTCTCTACCACTGGGTTATAGCCCCAGCCCTTATGTCTTGTTCTTGGTGAGCCATACTCCGCTACAGGATGGACTGAATGATTCCCTTGATCTCTTGGTGGATATCTAGGCTGTTTTCCACTTTGGGGCTTCCATGACTCTTCTAGCCTCATGAGCAAATAGCTGACCGAGATGAGAGAGGAGATGGTTATTTTGACTCCTGGTTCCCAAGAGTTCTGTCCATGGTCTCTCAGCTCCATGATTTTGTGGAGCAGGACACTGTGGTGGAGGAGTTCTTCACGGTAGGCAGGAAACAGAGCAAAGAAAGATGCACAAGATGTCAAGGATGCACTGACCCGTATCCTTCACTTGGGTCCCACCACCTACCTTTTCGTACTTCCAAATAATGCCATTATCTTTAGAATCCATCAATAATGCTGTTATTTTTAGAGTCCATCAAGGGATATACCCAGATATACCCAGAGGAATACAGCATTAATTTCCCAGGGACTTTACCAAATGGGTGGTAGATACTGAGTGTCACAGTACAGACTCTCTAAATGGCCTTAGGCAAGTCTTTTTGTGGATATGTGCTTTTATTTCTCGTGGATAAATACCTTGGAGATACATAGGTGGGATATGAATGTGCAATATGGATATGGATGTGCAATATGAATATGGAATGTACAACATGGATATGAATATGCAATATGGATATGCAATGTGTGATATGGATATGGAATGTACAATATGGATATAGAATGTGCAGTATGAATATCGAATGTGCAATATGGATATGGAATGTGCAGTATGAATATGGAATATGCGATATGGATATGGAATGTGCAATATGGATATGGAATGTGTGATATGGATATGGAATGTGCAATATGGATATGGAATGTGTGATATGGATATGGAATGTGCAATATGGATATGGAATGTGTGATATGGATATGGGATGTACAGCCATTAACCCAGCATTGAGTTCTGGTTGTTCATGTAGGATCTTCTGGTGTAGGCAGTGGAGAAATCCCTGACTGAGTGAAGTTCTAAGTCAATGTGCATTGTCATTAGGGGTGAAGTCTTGTCAAGGACTCCATTGCCCATATGGCCCAGAGTCAAGAGAAAGACCAAAGCTTCCTCTGGAGTCTTTGTGTTCGTGAAGGATGAATCAGTGTAAGTAAAGACTAGCAACTACAGCTTCCCACTCCTGGCTGCCTATAGCCCAAGACTGCTCACCATCAGAGACCTCCTACCGCGACTAGCTGCCCTCCCTCTGCCTTACATAATAAACTCGTGGTATTTCAGATTGTGGGAGGTGAGAAAACTCCCACCCGAATCCCTTTACTATAAGTGTCTATTCTTCCCTCCCTGTCCTAGTCAGAGTCAACCTTGACCATGGCAGCCTGGGTATTTAATTTTAGCCATTTTTGTGGGGTTGTAGTAATGACTCAATTGTACTTTAAATTTCCATTTCTTTGATGATTAACCACAATGAGCATTTGTTTGGTTTCCATGACTCCGTATTTGTGTTTCTGCCTTTATGAAGTGTTTACTCAAAGGCCAATTTGAAAGACTCCTTGTCTCAATTGTTAGAGTTATTCTTTGCGGTGTTATATGTCACTTGTGAATATTTTCCCCAATTGGTGCCCTGACTTGCTATTTTAGTGATAGCTGGTAATGAACAAACGTTTTAAATTTTGGTGAAACGTACTAATTGTTTTCTGTAACCAGTATAAAGCCCTTCTCTCCCTGAGTCACAAACATGTTCCCATTTTCATGTTTCCCACTAAAGCACCATATGACTACAGCGTTTATGTTTGTACTGATGATTCATTCAAAATTACTTTGGTGAATGGCATTAAGGACCAGATTTACTTTTTCTCTCCATATGGACATTGTTTCTACAGCTTTATTTATAGATCAAACCTTTCTTTTTTGTTTAATTGCTTTTGATGCCCTTTTGGAAAAGCAAATGAGAATTTAAATACCAGCCTATTTCTGAGTTCTTGAATGTTTCAGAAATCAGTGTAAACAACTTCTTGGGAAAGCAGAGTATTTACTGTGTGACTTTTTGTTGGTGTTCTCAGCATGGGCTGGAGGCAGTGAAGCTGCTCTTCTCAGGTCTGGGCGCTGTTCCCTTCACAGGACGCATGTGCTCTTCCATCCATCCTGGTAGCACATTGCCTTGACATTCCTCATGTCCTTTCTCTTGTGATTGACAGGAAGCCACTTCTGAAGGTGGCATGATGTGTGCATCTTAATATAATGCATTCCAAATTGCAATAGTCCCTCTACATCCTACTTCTGTAGTGAGACCAAAGAGAGGCCAAAATCTATTTGTTGACCTTTAAATCAGTAGTAAACTATGTTTTGTGCTCTGGGAGGTACTTGTTAGGGAAGTGCTTTTCCACTGAGCTATATACCCCTACACATTCATTGAATTAATTCAGTCATTCAGGTGTGTGTGTGTGTGTTTACATTTATTTGTTTGTTTGTTCATTTATTTATTGAGAGAGAGAATATACAGGCATGTGTGCCATGGCATCTGTGTACAATGGCATGTGTGTGCAATGGGCATGTGTGTGGGCATGTGCAATGGCATGTGTGTGCAATGGGCATGTATGTGTAATGGCATGTGTGTGCAATGGCATGTATACGTGATGGTATGTGTGTGCAATAGCAGGCGTGTACAATGGCATGTGTGTGCAATGGCATGTGTGTGTAATGGCAAGAATATGCAATGGGCATGTGTGTGGAATGGGCATGTGTGTGGAATGGGCATGTGTGTGGAATGGCAGGTGTGTGCAATGGCATGTGTGTGGGCATGTGCAATGACACGTGTGTGTGATGGAATGTGTGTAGAGGTCAGAGGACACCTTGCAGAAGTCAGCTCTCTCCTTGGTCCTCTCCTTCTACCTTCTGGAGTCTGAGGATTGAACCCAGGTGGTCAGGCTTGGCAGTTCAATTTTACTAGTGGAGCAGCCTTGCCAACTTAGTTCAGTTCTTTTGAGATGGAGGCTTATTAAGTTTTTCAGTTGGCCTTGAACTGGTGCCCTCTAGCCTCAGACTCCTACGTGCTGGGATTACAGTCACATGCCACCAGGAGCATTGCCTCATCCAGTCACTCAGCATAGTGATACGCATCAGTTAGGCTGAGGCGGTCGGTCTTATTCAAGCCCTGTGTGTGTTTTTTTTTATCTATTTTTTCTGTAAATCAGTGGAGAAAGATTAAGATCATAGAATTTTGGGCTAGAGAGATGGCTCAGCAGTTAAGAGCACTGTCTCCTCCTCCAGAGACCCTGAGTTCAATTCCCAGCAACCACATGGTGGCTCACAACCATCTGTAATGGAATCCAGTTCCCTCTTCTGATGTGTCTGAAGACAGCTACAGTGTACTCACATACATAAAATAAATATATCTTTTTTTAAAAAAAAATCATGGAATTTTGTTGTTCTTTAAAAAATTGTGTATTTTTTAGTATTTAAGTTGGTATGTGCATATGATTTTCTGGTGAGTCAATACTTTTATCATTATGAAATGTCTTCATGGTAATGTTTTTAATCTAGAAGGCTATATTTTCTAATATTACCATAGTCTCTCCAGTCTTTTCTTTTTTCTTTTTCCTGAGACAGGGTTTCTCTCTGCAGCCTTGGGTGTCCTGGAGCTTTCTCTGTAGACCAGGCTGGCCTCGAGCTCACAGGGGCCCACCTGCTTCTGCCTTCTAAGTGCTGGGATTAAAGGTGTGCACCACCACCACCTGGCCCCTCTCCAGTATTATCCTTATAGATAATATAGATTATATACAGCTTATCTTTGCTCATTTAATTGCTTTCAATCTACTAGCTATATGTGCATATTTGAATATATCATAGAAAAACTAGAGTTAGGTCTTGGCTCTTAATTTCTTCAGAAAAACTGTCATTAAAATTTAGTGTAATGGGATCAGGGTTGCAGCTCAGCTGTCAGAGTGCTTGCCTAGCAGGCTCGAAGCTCTCATCTGAAGCCCTGTTCACACATACAGACAGGGCTGGGGACCCACACCTGTAATTCCCAGCACCCAGATGGTTGAGAGAGAGGATCCTAAATCTAAGGATGCTGAGGGCAATGTTTGACAGCCGGACTGACATACACAAGACCCCGACTTAAAAAATTCTTTTAAGGCTAGAAAGATGACTCCATAGTTTTAAAAGCACTCACAGCTCTTACAGAGGACCCAGGTTCAGTTTCCAGCACCCACACAGTAGTTCATGCTTCTCTAGTGCTAGGGGATCTGGCGCCCTCTTCTGGCCTCCCGAAAGAAGTGCACTTCCATACACATGGTCAAGACACAAATACGTGTGGTTTTTTGTTGTTGTTTTTTTCTAGTTTAGAGTAATTATTCATTTACAAGGTTGGACTCCGGACTGTTGTGTGGTTTCTGTCTGTCCCTCTGCTATTAAACTCTCCGTATTTACTGTTTTCTTTGGGATTGTTGAATGTTTTTATCAAATTCCCATTTACGTTCTAAACTGGTGCTGGACTTGAAACATTCCATTTCTGACTTGGTGAAGGAGATTGCAGTGTCAGACCATTGATCGTGTAGCATATCTTAAAGCCTACATCTCGCTGTTTCTCTGTCTGTCCGACTGGGTAATTCCGATGGGTTTGTCTTAGGCGGGTTGGGTTTTTCTTCCCCTCATTTGCTTTTACGTCCTTTCCCATTGTGATTTTTTTTCCTTTTAAATATTATATTTTTCACTTTTATAAATTTTCATGTTTTGCATCGTTCTATCTTTGGAGTTTTCCTAGCTTTTCACTCTTTTTTTTTCATTCTGAACTTTATATATATATATATCATATGGAGCACAGCTGCCTTGAAATGTCCCATTGCTAATTCTGAGCTGCCTCCCAATCGGTCTTTGCTAACTGCTTTTCTGTTGAGATTGGTTTTAATATTCCTGCAGCTTCCAGGGTTGGGCAGGTTTGTAATCTGGTGTACAGTGCTTATGAGAATATTACAACCTGAAGATTGTGAGCTCTGGTATGTATTTCCTTGGAGCTATTTCAGAAGAAACTGTGGGGTGCTTTGCTCCCTCCGAGGGGTGTAAATATTGTACAAGCCCATTAAAGGGTGTGAGTTCCGGCTACTCCACTCCTCACCAGTCACTTCTCCAGCAACAGCTCATGGCTCAGTTCAGTTACGATACATTTTATAAATATTTTCTAGAAGTTTTATTGTTATGTGTATGCATGGTGTGTGTGAGAACCCATGCTACGGCTTGTATGTATAAGATGGAAGACAACTTTATTTGAGCCAGTTTCTCTTCCACTTCGTCCAGAGTTTGGGGGAGCGGGGTGACCTTTGGTTACCAGGTTTGCGTGGCACACGCCCTTACTGGCTGAACCCCCGTCTCAGCAGCCCAGACGATGGTATATTTAGATGGTCTTCCCTGAAAATGCACTGTTTGGGGCTAAGTCAGGAATTTGGGCAGAGTTAAAACCCAGGGTTATGGCTCCCCCTCTAGCTGCCTGTGATGTTGTCTTTTACTTCAGGCCTTCATGGTGTCTCTTATGTTCAGGCCAGGAGAATGGTGGGATTTCTGACCAACTGTTAGCTGTCTCCGAAGATACTGATGATATCCTGCCCTCAGGTCACAAGTTTGTTTTTGGTTTTCTTTTTAAATTTTCTCGTTTTATTTTTATGTGCCCGGTGTTTTGCTTGCATGTATTTCTGCACACCGTGTGTATGAAGTGCCCTTGGAAGCCAGAAGAGGACACTGGGTTCCCTGAGACTTAAGTACACATGCTCTGTGGGTGCTAGGAACCAAAGCCAGGTTGGCTGAAAGGGCAGTCGCGCTCTTAACCATGGGGCCAGCTCTCCCTCCCTCGGACACAGTTTTACAAATCCAATGCACCATCTGAAAGGCTTTTGTCCAACTTTTGATGCCTTTTAAATTTTTCTCTTTCTTTTTCAACTCATACTTTGCAGTTGGTACCATGGGAGGACTCACCGATGTTACTATGGGAGGACTCACCCATGTTACTATGGGAGGACTCACCAATGCTACCATGGGAGGACTCACCTATGCTATCATGGGAGGACTCACCGATGCTACCATGGGAGGACTCACCTATGCTATCATGGGAGGACTCACCTATGCTATCATGGGAGGACTCACCAATGCTATTACATTGCCATATTTGGCATGGATTTTACCACACAATTTTAAAATTCTACTTTTTTTCTGGAAGTCTTTATTTTTTTAGATTTATTTATTTATCGTATGTATATAAGTACACTATAGCTGTACAGATGGTTGTGAGCCTTCATGTGGTTGCTAGGAATTGAATTTAGAACCTCTACTCACTCTGGTCAACCCTGCTCGCTCAGTCAGTCCCTGCTCGCTCCGGCCCAAAGATTTATTTATTGTTATATGTAAGTACACTGTAGCCGTCTTCAGACACACCAGAAGAGGGCGTCTGATCTCATTACAGACGGTTGTGAGCCACCATGTGGTTGCTGGGATTTGAACTCAGGATCTTCGGGAGAGCAGTCAGTGTTCTTACCCACTGAGCCATCTCTCCAGCCCTCACACACACACACACACACACACACACACACACACACTATTTTAATTTATTCATCCACCCACAGGTGACATTTTCCAACTCTGGCCATATGCTCAAGCCAGTGGAAAGTAGTGTGTCTAACTTGGGGTGCATGTTATCCTTTCTTTCTTTTCTTTTCTTTTCTTTCTTCCCTTTCCTTCCTCCCTCCCTTCCTTCCTTCCTTTCTTCCTTCCTTCCTTCTGTAGGTTGCCCATGCTAGTCTCTAGTCTTGTACGAAGCTGAGGATGCAACTCCCTCTGTCTCCAACTCCCACATGCCGTGTAACAGACATGCGCTGTGATGCTTCCCTTGTGTGGTCCTGAGGGAACCGGAACATCATGCTTGCTACACAAGCTTTCTAACCAACTCAACTACAACTCTCCTCTCTGGAGCTCATGTCCTTTCTTAAAAAATTCTTTTGAGATTTTTATTTTTTGGGTATTGGTTTTTTTTTTAAACTGCATGTATATGTACATCTGTGTACCCTGTGTGTGTAATGCCCTCAGAAGCCAGAAGAGGGTGTCGGATCCTCTGAGACTGGAGTTATAGTTGGTTCCAATCTGTCATGTGGGGGCAGGGAATTGAACCTGAGGAGTACGTGCTCTTAACCACCGAGCCATCTTTCCAGCTCCTGGGGTTCACATTTTTTAAAGGCAGAGTGGTAGACAGAACCACAAACTCCCAGAGTATTCTGAAACATCCTGGATGACCACATATATCTTGGTGATCGTGAGAGACAAATTCCTGTCTTATTTAAGCCAATGTACTTTTTATTTCTTACAGCAGCCTAATAAACTCCAGTGAAATAATGCGAAGTCCATCTCTAGGCTCTCTAGTAATATTTGTAGAATCAAACCCCACCACCCTCCTTAAACCAAAGTGGAAAGGAAGAAAGATCACTGCCTTAGATTCGTGGGTAAGTCTGAGATTACAAATGACAAACGAGGGGAAACCTTTGCATTTATTTAATATGTGCTTTATGTAACAAGGGAACCTTCACAAGGAAATACAGATGCGAGGATCAGACAAATGATCATTTTTGCCAGGCCGGATGAAGAGCGGACGGTCATGAGGAAGATGGTTGAGTGGAAACTGTAAGGCAGCTACAGTGGCAGGAGGGCTGCAAGGCCTGCTTGTCCGCTTCTCCTCAGAGTCCCTGCGTCTTCTGAGGTGCACTCTTTTCCTTTGGGGTTGAGGAAAGCATCCTTCACATTAGAGGCAGGAGGAGGGGAGGAAACCCTTCTGAAGTTTTATGATCTTCAGAGTAGGGGAAGGGAAGCGAGGGAAATCTTGCACGTGCTGTTTCTCAGGTCCTTCAGCATGAAATACTATGGCAAGAAGCCACACTTTGGGGCAAATGTTTTGAACACACTAAGTGGAATGACTACCTCCCAAAGATGCGGAATATCCCTATCATTCCAGAAATTTCCCTTTTGCTGAATTCAATAGTTTTCCCTCCCCCCAACCATTTCTCATTTCTCCTTTCCTTTCCTTCCCTTCCCTTCCCTTTCTCTCTTTTCTTCCTCCTCTTCTCCTCCTTCTTCCTCGTCTACCTACTCTTCCTCTTCTTCTACTTCTTCCTCTTCTCTTTCTCCTCCTCTTCTTTTGTTTGGTTTTGTTTTTTTCAAGACAGGGTTGACTGTGTAGCCTTGACTGTCCTGGAACTCACTCTGTAGACCAAGCTGGCCTTAAACTCAGAGATCCACCTGCCTTTGCCTTCCAAATCCTGGGATTAAAGGCGTGCACCACGTCTGCCCACTTACTTTCTCATTTCTACTATTGTAGAAGTTTAATCTGTCTGAAAATTTCATATGGCCATTGTCATGATTTGAATAAGGCCAGGGAATGGCATAATTGGGAGGTATGACCTTGTTGAAATATGTGAGTCATTATGGGCATGGACTTTAAGACCCTCATTCTAGCTGTCTGGAAGTCAGTCTTCCACTAGTAGCCTTCAGATGAAGACATAGAACTCTCAGCTCCTCCTGCACCATGCCTGCCTGGATGCTGCCATCCTCCTGTCTTAATGATAATGGACAGAACCTTTAAACCTGTAAGACAGCCCCAGTTAAATGTTGTCCTTATAAGAGTTGCCTTGGTCATGGTGTCTGTTCACAGCAGTAAAACCCTAACTAAACCAGTCATATACTGTATCTTTTTATGACTTTTTTTGCTTGATACAATAGTGTTGCATGAAGTCCATTTTGTGTTGTGTGTCAACATTTCATTTTGTGTGTGTGCTTACACATGCACTCACGTGCACAGGTACATATAGAAATCAGAGGACTGTTCTCCAGAGGGAGTTCTCTCCTGTCATTTTGTGGGATCCAGGGAATTGAACTCAGGTTGTCCTGTGTGCAAGCACTACTACCCACTGAGTCATCCTGTCAGCCCTTGCTGCTTTTGCAGCAATTTGGTTTTGTGCATGCAGTGTGTCCTTGGAGCCCAGAAGAGGGCATCAGCTTCTCTAGGGCTGAAGTTACAAAAGGAAGCCATCACACGGATGGTGGGAATGCAGAGACATCCCTCTAGCTCAGTGGCTTTCAACCTTCCTAATTCTGAGACTATTTAATACAGTTCCTCATGCTGTGGTGACCCCCAACCACAGAATTACTTTCATTGCTACTTCATAACTGTAATTTTGTGATGTAAATGTGATATTTCTGATAGTCTTTGGCGACCCCTGTGGAAGGGTCATTTGACCCCCACTGCTCCAACCCCTTTAGACCCAGTTTTCTTTTTCTCTTTTTCTTCTTTTAGTATTGTGGCTAAGCCTCTATGAAGACTTTTGCCCCTTAGCTTACAATGGGATTGTAGTCTTAATGACCTATTGCAAAGCTACACGGTGGTGGGGCACGTCTATTTTAGCACTAGGGAGGCAGAGGCCGGCGGATCATTTTGAGTTCAAGGCCAGACTGGTCTACAGAGATAGTTCCAGGACAGCCAGGGCAGCACAGAGAAACCCTGTCTCAAAACAAACTAAGGAAAACCCAATTAACCAACCAACAAAAACAAACAAAAAACCAAACCTAACTGCAAAGTGGAAAATGTTACAAGTCGCAAATGCATTTGATGTGTCTGGCTTTCTGAGCATTAGAACTTAGGTCAGCCTGCTTTAAATGTATTGACATTAGCAGGAGCAAATCCTCCAACACGTAAACCCACCCGGCAAGTGGTAACCCGTGGTCAGAGTGTGGGAGGGCGGCAGGTCACTGTCACTGCCCAGCATCTTGCGAGGGTAGAGGTGTGCCTGAGAAAGAGATCAGAGTTCAAAGTACAGGTTCTACTGAATGCTTATCATAAAGCCAAATAAATCACTAAGTCATACACTGGAGGGACTGTATGTCTATTTCTCTGCAGTAACTACCTAAAACTGTAGTTGCTAAATTATAAGGTAAATAAATGTTTCATTTTTCTTTAAAAAAATAACATTATGAGAAAGATTCACAGCCAGGGGTAATGGTGCAAACTTTATTATTTTTTTAAGATTTATTTATTATATGTTAAGTACACTATAGCTGTGTTCAGAGACTCCAGAAGAGGGCGTCAGATCTCATTACGGATGGTTGTGAGCCACCATGTGGTTGCTGGGATTTGAACTCAGGACCTTCAGAAGAGCAGTTGGTGCTCTTAACTCCTGAGCCATCTCTCCAGCCCCAATGTTTCCTTTTTCTAACAAATTGCCAAACAGTTCTTTCAGCCTTGCTGACATGCTCACCCAAGATGCAGAACCCTGTCCCTCAGCTTCCTCTCAAAGTTGACACTAGCCACTGGAGCAAGGAAAACAGACTCTCACCGAGGCTGAAATGATCGTGTCCCCCATCATTTAAAGGTCGCCCGCCTTTATATGTCTGGCAGCTCAGAGCTCCCTTGGAGACACGGCTATTTCTTTTCTCCTTCTTCCTCTTCTTCTTCTTCTTCTTCTTCTTCTTCTTCTTCTTCTTCTTTTTTGTCTAAACTCTTAAAATTATTTTCTTTTCATTGCTGACTCATATTTATCAGTAATATAAAAATCTAGTTCTATGTCATTATTTGTAACACACATGACAGGGCTCGGCCCACTGTCCCCAAATGGAGCACCTCGGCATTTGAAAACAGGAGAAGCAGGAAGGTTCCTCTGACTTTTCTCTTGACATTCTCCCCTGAAGCAGGCCCTCCGACAGCTCTCTGACTTCCCATGAAGCGGGTCACAAGATGACGTCAGACACACACTCTCCACGTCAGAATTCTGGAGTTAGGAGCCTGAGCCACCATGGTGGGTTTTTTCATCTTTTCCATAACAGCAGATATAGCCAGACTAACAAGTGTTAGTAAATACCCCGTTGTGATTTGAATTTCTGTTTCACTTCTCTGTGTGTGTGTGAGTGTGCATGAGTGTGTGTGTGTGAGAGTGTGTGTGTGTGTGAGTGTGCGTGTGTGTGTGTGTGTGTATGCATTTGTGCATGTGTATGAGTGTGCGTGTGTGTGACTGTATATGCTCTGTGCATGTGCAGCATGTGTGAGCGTGTATATGTGACTGTGTATGTGTGCTTTGTATATGTGTGTAGATGCTAGTATGTGCTGTGTGTGACTATGTATGCTTTGCATATGTGTGCAGGTGCAAGTGTGTTTGTATGTGCATGTGTGACTGTATATGCTTTGTATATGTGTGTGCAGGTAAGTGTGTGCTGTGTGTGCATGTGTGCGTGACTGTGTATGTGTGCTTTATATATATATGTGTGTGCAGGTGCCGAGTGTGTGTGCATGTGTGTATGTGTGCACATGCACACAAGCATATGTGTATACCTGAGGATGATATTGGATGTCTTTATCGCTTTTTCCCTGTAGTCACTGAAGCAGGGATAAGGGTTATCTCCACTCTTCTGCATTCAAGGACCCAGCTCTCTCAACGGTAGTTATGGGAACCACTGTCCTTCTGCATGTTTCCTGTTTTGTCATCTTTCATAGTTACGCATCAGTGCTTTGGATCTGTCAATTTAACTTTAGGTTTTATGCTTTCATGTAATTAGCATCTTCTTCCTTCAGCTGGAAGAACTCAGTTTTGGTTTTTCTTTAGGGAAAGCCTCCTGGTGACACTCCTTCTCAGCTTGGAAGTAATTTTACAATTTGCCTTTATTTTTTATTTTTGTTTATTTTGGAGGGCTTTAGCTACAGATGTGTGGCACCATGTTTGGCTTACAATGTCCTTTTGAATCCTGTTACATCTTCTAAACAAAAAAATGTTCAGTAGGATGTGTAGAAAAGATTCAGGGAATATGATTTGAAAAATAAGAAACCAAAGGAAAAACTGGAAGAAAATGATTTGTTATTCTCAATGTGAAAAGAAATACCTCTTTAAGGGTTTTAACTACATAAGGGAAGGATGCCTTGGTGCGGGCAGTTCCCTCAGAGTTTTAATAACATGAAAAACATGGCCAATGGTATGGAACTCAAAGGAAGCCAACTGTATGGACCATGGAAACCTTCTAGACATACGATAGCAAGTTCCAAACAGAAAATCACAGTCATTTTGGGAATGGAAGAGCAAGAGTAACTAGTATAGAAACTGAAATAGAGAAAAGTTCACAGATTCAGAAGACGTGCGCACACGAGCGCACACACACGCACACACACACACACGCACACACACACAGCAGTCAGGTAAGAGACAAAGATCAAAAGGTAAACGATTTCACATATCAAACTAGACCTCATCTTAATCTGTTGACTTAAAGACTTTGAGTTTTACAGACTGTATAAAGTTCATCTGAAAAAAGATAGACGGAAAATTGTGTGTGTGTGTGTGTGTGTGTGTGAGTGAGTGAGAGAGAGAGAGAGAGAGAGAGAGAGAGAGAGAGAGAGAGAGAACAATATTCTTTCAAAAATATGATGTCTGCTTGCTAATGCCTTATGATTTTTTTAATTGTGTGGATAATTGTTCCTAGGGGTCAACAGGTACAGAATTGTATGACTGCAGAAAATAATGTCAAGGAAATTCGAATACTTGGAAACTAGATTTGTGCCATTTATTAATCAATGTGTTGCCTGTTAGTTTCAAATAGATGTCCTTTAGGTTAGCACACTATTCAGTGTTCCCAGTAGAGGGCGCTAGAGCAGCAAGCTAGAAAGACTGCAGTTACTCCTCTATTAAAATGGGGTGGTGCCCAGTAAACCCATAACAATGGAAAATGTGGCTAAACTGAAATGTATGTGATTCACCTAACATCGAACATCTAACTCAGCCTAACCTGCCTTCACTGTGCTCAGGGCATCAGCCTGTATTTGGGCAAAACCCATCAAACACAGTCCTTATTTGCTGAGTGTTCAGCTCATGTAGTTTATTGAATGCTATGCCCAAGGGAAGGGGAAGAACAGCTGTGTGAATATACTTCTGTGCCATTATAAGGCCAGAAAATCATAAACTGTGAACCAACTTGTAAGTTGGAGTCTCGGTCTGCACTCGTGCTCTCTGTGCCTCTGCCTACGGGGTTGGTTTTGTGGCCGTGAGGACATCTGATGGAGTTCTCAGCTCCAACCGTGTCCCATAATGTGGGTTTTCCCCAGTCACCCTGTCACTTCAGCCTGTTATCTGGGCTTCGTGAATACACGCCTGAGCTTTGAAAGATTGTGCTTGCCTGAAACCCAGTGAACTCCTGGTGAACGGCACGCTTTTCTGTGGACCCTGCTAACTGTGCTGGTAGGCTGCATTTGTCTGCACTGTGAAGGTTTGTCTCCTGCCTGTCTGGGGTGGGCAACCGGGTCTACCTCATGCAAATCACTTCCTTGCTATGTGAGGCTAGTTCAGTTCTCCAAGATCTGAGCATCCTTGGGGGGCTGGGGGAGGGCATCTGTCTTTCCTTGGGTATTCAGGGTGCTTCCATAATTTCCTAGTATACTGTGGTCATTTGTTCTCCTTCCTTAGATGTCCTTAGGTTACACTTCACCTTTCAGACACAGGGTAGGTAAATGGTTCATGTAACTCTTTAGTGTATGAATAGTCATCTGATGCTGCATCCAAGAGTTCAGGCTGTTTATCCTCTGCCATTGATTTCTGTGTGGTAATGTCTTCCTGTGTCCCTGATCATTTTAGACCTGCTGGAAATGGAGAAGTAATTTCAGATAGTCCTTTTTCTTTCTAGTAGGAAGGTGAATAAAATCCGTTTCTCAAAAAAAAAAAAAAAAAGGAAAGAAAGAAAAAGAAAAACTAATTTTGAATTAGTAGCTAAAGCTAAGTGGTATCATGAAATTAAAACTAGAGAACAATGAAAGTTTGGAAACACAAAAAATGAAAACCCAGTAGTTTCCTAAGTATCTAGGAAAACCAAGTCGGTAATTTAATGAAGGATTCTTGAATACTTCTGCGTGAACAGGAGAGGGGCTCCCAAGGCCCCACTCCTAGCTGAGGCACTGTTGATGGAGGCTGGGGGTAGGAGGAGCCTTTTTTGAGGTGGTAGGTTGCCCCATGCCCACGCACAGGTCGGTGGCACTTACTGGACTCCGTGGATGAGAGGGGGATGTGTGTGGAGAGGACCCAGGGAGGCTAGGGGTGGGGAGGGGAGAGGAGGGGAGGATAAGATAAAAGATATAGTTTATATGTTTGAAGTTCTTGAACAATGAACTTTACAAAAACAGATCTGTAAGGTACAATTATAGCATTTAAGGCATATATGTCCTCTTTAGACTAAGTGAGTTTCGGTCAGATATTAAACAGGAAAACCGGCAGGACCCCACCCTGCCGTCTCACCTCAATGGCAGCTGCGGATTTGGCCCGCGCTGGCCAATTTTTCTGTTTGGAAACCAGCTGTACAAAGTGAAACCCAACGTGTACCCCGGGGGCAAAGGGAACTGTGCGGGGTGTGGCTCCTCCCTCATTCTTCAGCATGAGGAAGCTCCCACCAGGAACAGTACCAAGGACACTGAGTCAGCCACCTGTAGGGACAGGCTGGAACTTCCCAGGTGACCTGACTTGGTCACAGGATCGCACTCTTTCCTGGAACTCCCTGGGTTTCTGGTGTATTCTTAGGTCACCGCGCCCAGCACCCACCGTTGAGTGAGAAGCACCCAGGGGCGAGCACTCCGGGAGCCCTGTGTTCTGAAGCCCGGGGGTGGGGAGGCGGGGGTGGAGGAAGGCGTGGCTGCGATCTGTTCTTACTGTCACCGCATCGGACCCTGTTAGGAGGAGGTTTCTACCGCAAATGATTTTTTTTTTAATAGTAAGAAAGGAGCTGGAAAGGGATGAAATGCAGGCGTTTCTACCTGGAGGCGGTTAAAATATACTTTGAAAGTGTAGTGGTTTCTTCAAAGTTCAGCACCAGTGAAGACCACATCCACCTGCGAATCCCATTTCACAGTCCCGCCGGCACCTCGCTCGTTTCATTGTAACCGGGGAAGGATATTGATGACAGCAACAGAACAGATGTCATGCTTTGGAGGGTCTTCAGTGGTGGCATGGCAATAGCCCCTGATTCTGCTGTGTCTAAATCAGAAAAGTCACCTCGACAGAGGGTGTGGAGTGACCCCAGTCATCCTGAAGTGTTTGTACTTGGACGCGTGAAGGCCAGAGGGCAACCTGTGTTTTGAGGCAGGGGCTCTCACTGGCTTTGAATTTACCAAATAAGCTAGCAAGCCTGGGAGGTGCTGGTCCCCACCTCCCTGGTGATGGATTACAAGGGTCCTCCCATGTCCTGCTGTTTTTATATGGTTTCTGATGGTTGAACTCCTGCTTGTAATGCTCGCACTTTCTCTCACCCTCGCCTATTGTGTGTGCTTGCGCGAGCACGTGTGTGTGTGTGTGTGTGTGTGTGTGTGTGTGTGTGTGTGTACGTGCATGGGGCCAGAGGAGCGGGTTCTCTATTTCTACCATGCATGTTCCAGGGATGGAACTCAAGGTCCTCAGGCTTGCAGTAAGCACCTTTACCCGCTGAGAAACCTCATTGTCCTTCAAGAGTTAATTTTAAACAGTGTTGAATCCTGGGAGCCCTAGAATTCCTCCAAGGCATTTTACTAAGAGTATCTGTAGGCATTTGCTGGACAAGACAATTACCCACGGGCCTGGGCTTCAGGCTTCTGACTGGTCCACATCTAACGGAGCGTCAGCTGCGTGTACTGTACTAACTTCAGAAGAGCCTAGCTGTGCAGTGTGTGCTGCTAAGCAGCTGCTCTGAGAGACACAACCCTGGGGAAGATGCTGGCCTGTCTGGGTCAGAGCACATGCACAGTATATAAGCTCCACGGAACAAAGCAATAGCTTTGGCTCATGGCCGCCAAGAAACTTCTGGGTGGCCTCTAAGTCAACAACAAGCAGAAACAGTTTGTGGGGTGTCACCTGCCCAAAATGTGAGGCTCTTACCTTCCCCAGTGGCTATTCACAGCCTGGCTCCTGGGGCAGCCGCGGCCCCACTATCCTGATTTGTTTGAGTAGACTTATCCCTTGGGCCATCGAATCCCTCACACGCTCTCATTGAAATTTGACAATAGAAATCAGTTCTCATGATCTGACATTTAGGAAAACCGGCTTCTAAAAAATATTAAAGCGTCCTGATTATGTAGCTTAGTAAGTGTATTTCCTGTATCGGACAGCAGCCTGGATTCGGTTTTGAACGGGTTTAGACTTCTTCCTTACAGGTTTGAACTGTTGTCTTTGTCAATATACTGGTGAAGGAAGCACACAGCCCAAGAAGTTACCACCGAGCCGTCCTCCCGGGGAAATGTGACAAGACCTGAGCACCACGGACACTGGGACCTCTCACAGTACAGCACAAGTGTAGAGTGGCCACTGGTCTTTATTAACAGCCAACGAGGGCTGGAGAGAGGGCTCAGTGGGTGAAGGGACTTGTAGCGATGCCAGTCTGATGACCCAGGTTCAGGCCTCAGGACCACACAAAGTTGTCGTCTCATTCTGCATGGCGCACACGGCCGCCCAACATCAAATACACACACAAAATAGATTTTAAAAAAGCAAACGAGCGGAAGAAAAGCCCACAAAAATCTCCGTATTCAATTTGACTATCTTTGGAATTCTTCATTAAGGTTTTTCATGAAATACAGAGCTCAAACATAACTGTCTACATCCACCACAGAATAGAATCAAGTAAGTGGTTAGCACACAAACATAATGATCTTTTTCATTTTTAAAAATATAAATAACAAAAATGTTCAGGGGTTTTACAGTTTTCTTAACTTGTGTGTGTCTGTGTCTTTTTAAGGCTTTGTGTTGCAGACTGGGACTTGTGCCCCGGTGTCAGGGTGCACTGCCCACCAGCAAGGAAGGCCGCCGTGGATACATTCCTGAGGGTGCCACACACTCATCTCCACCGCCTTGGTGTGGGGAAACCTGCATCAGACACCCTCCATCAGGTCGCAGGTCACTGACTTCTTTCCTTCCCCAGAGTGGGAAGGCCCCGGCGGCGTGCCTCGCAGAAGACCGACTGTGAAAGGCGAGAAGGATCCCTGGTAGTCTTTTCCTTTCACACAGGAAGCCCCCAATAACCCACAACTCAAACTGCAGTTTGTAGGGAAATATCTTTCAGATTACACAGTGTTGCGAGTGGCATCTTCTGCTCGGGTCTCTCGGGAGAGGTTAAAGAGGAGAGGTCAACGTTGGGAAAACACCAGGGGTCGCATGGCTGGTGAGGGCGGGGGGCAGGGAGATGGCCCCCGCCTTGGGCCTGAAGTCCGAGGGCAGCGACTCCAGCAGACACCTGACCTGCTCCTGACCCAGCTTGATCTTGTCGTCCAGCTTCCGCTGCTCAATGAGGAGCGTGGACTTCATTTTCACGAAGTGCTGGTAGTCCTGCAGCTGCTCGGCCGACAGGTAGTTGGCCAGGATCTCCAGCACCACGCGCTCCCTCCGGTCCACGTTCTCCTTCAGCTCGCGGGCGTCCTCGTGCTGGCCTGCCAGAACCTTCCTTTTCTCGTTCAGAGAACTCTGCCAGGGTAAAATGAACGGGTAAGTCAGCCCTAACTCCTGCCTCTCACAGGACCGCAAACCACGGCTCTACTCAACGGTGCGAAGGATGGATGTGTGTAGGTATATAAATTACTAGTACTGTTTATTTACTATCCTTTTATTGAACACCGTGGTGGTTAAATGGCCATGGTAACAACCTGCCCCTTTTAGGCCTGCACTTACTGAGTCAATCCTCAAGTTCTCTGAGTACTTTGTGTCCCCTGGGGGATGAGTGATAGATTCTCAGCAGCCTCTCCATCTACTCAGTCAGAAACTCTGCAGGGGGCTGGAGAGCC
This sequence comes from Tokudaia tokunoshimensis, assembly GCA_036184795.1. NCBI lineage: Eukaryota > Metazoa > Chordata > Mammalia > Rodentia > Muridae > Tokudaia > Tokudaia tokunoshimensis. Next base: position 14,316,516 of record BTHU01000014.1, read on the forward strand.
GGAGCCCTGGTTCAGAGCTCCTGAGTTCAATTCCCAGCACCCACATGGCAGTAACAGTGGCCTCTAACTCCAGTACCAGGACAACCCATGCCCTCTTCTGGCCTCTTCTGGTAATGCGTGCACATACACACACACACACACACACACACACACACACACACGAATACAATACATATATATATATACAGGCAAAATACCCATAAATATAAAATAAATAAGCTAAAAAACGGTTTTTAAAACCTCTGCAGGCAAGGCTCTGAAATCTGTGTTTTAACAGGACCTCCTGGTGATTAAAAACAAAAACTCAAAAAACCCCCAAACAAGTGTGGCCGTCTTGAGGACCCGCCTCCCAATCTGTAACAATGGGAATCTATTCCTCATCTTTAACAAAACCAATACCCCTGCCATCCCAGGTTTCTTCTTGGCCTCTACTCAGGAATAAAACTCTCAACAAGGATGCTGATGTGGTACTTTAGGGTCTCCTACACCAGCCCTGAGGTAAGCTGCCCGCCTCTTCAGGGCTCATCGGCTTTCTAGAACTACTTCCTGTGTCCCTGCATCCAACATGCCGACAATGTAAATGCCACAGTGAGTACTTTTAAATTTTTTTTTAAATCTAACAGTTTTCAGACCTTTCAGGCCAAAGTGAGTGTGCAAATGTAAAACGGAATTCAATCATGAAGCGCAGTGACTTACACATCCCTCGGTACAAATGACCTTACTTAGGATCGCTAAAGGCTCATGAGACTCTGCCTTGAGATGGGGTCTCGCTATGTAGCCCTGGCTGGCCTGGAATGCCAGGTAGACCAGGCTGGACTTGAATTCAGCAATTTGCCTGCCTCGGCCTCTCCAAGGTACTAAAGGTGTGTGCCGCCGCCACCACGTCCAGCTAGCTCATGAGATTTCTATAATAATGCCTAAAAAAACAGTAAAAAGTTAACGGGTGAATCTTATCAACATCCCCACTCTCGCAGTTCTTTCCCTAATTCGGTTTGAGGCTTGAATTAAACACGCCACCTCTGACTCACCATAAGGAGAAGTCTGAGGCCGCAGCCTGGGCTCCTAGCACTGTCGGCACCAAGGCTGCACACACGTCTCACTGTGCCTCAGATCAAACACTGCAGATCTGAGGCCTACGGCCATTCCTCCCTGCCCCACGACCAGTCACGGCACATGGAGACGCCGGATCTGGTACCGATCGGGTCAGCTGTCCCCTTTCTACTGGTGTTTTTAGTTTCTCAGCGAGGCCGAGCACTAATGAGGCATGGTAAGGATTCAGGACACTGCACTTGAAGCATGAAGCCCAGCGTCTGTCACAACAGCACTGTCCCTCCAGGGGAGGACAGTCCAGTCATGCCGGTGTACCTGCCCACAGCTAGGCCCAGTGTACCAATTCCCCGGAGCTCTTATCGTATCCCAGTGGTTCTGTGCTCCTTCTCTCCCTTGAATGTCAAATGTGTTTCTATCTCTGTGAGGAAGAGAGCACCGGGGTCCTGTGCAGGCATCTGCCCTGAGTGCCCACACCGAATCTTGCCCAGAAGATGCTCTCTCTCACAGCGACTGTCATCTGATGGACAGAGGGCTCGGGGGTAACCTGCTAGGCCACCTACCCTCTCTTCTTTACTGGCGTCTTCCCCAAGGCCCCGGAGGACGTTCTCCACTCGGGCGAGGCGTCCAGACAGGGACAGCAGCAGGCTGACCACCTTGTCCAGGTCCCCGATGAACATCTTGTACTTGTCGAACTCGCTGGGCTTGCAGAGCTCCCGGATCAGCCCCTCCACCTCTTCCCCCAGGGCGTTGTTGAGCTTGATGTCCAGGAGCAAGCTCCCCTTCGCTTCCTGGAGGGTCTCCAGCTTGTGGGAGAGGCTTCCAATGAGCTCAGCCTAGAAGGACGAGAGACGCACAGCAAAGATGAGCCCCCAGCTGTGGGGGATGGGCACCCGGGTCCCAGCGCCTCCCGGCCCCGCCTGGCTCAGCTGAAAGCTCCTCAGCTCTATGATGACTCAAATCAGAACAATTTCTTTCTCTCTCTCTTTTTTGCCTTTCCCTGAATGTCTACAATGGTCATTCTTTGGGCCTATTCAGTGTTCACCAGCCCACACCTGATTACACAGGGACTGGTCATATTCCCCACTGCGTGATGGTGCATACAGCTCTGCCTCTCCAACTGTTTGTTAACGTCTCATTCAATGTCCTTTCATTCTTACTGGGCACAATACCATGAGCAAGAAGGGAGTGGCAGGGTGAACATCCTCTTCTACAAAAGCAGCCACGGACCGGGAGTGAAGGGACTTGCCCACAGTCTGAGAGCCTCGGGGGGTCACTATGAGGTACAAGCTCTGCCTCATCCAGTCCCCCACACACGGCGGGGGGGTGGGTGGGGGGGGAGACTGGGGAGGTGCCCACCTAAGGCCCACGCGTGCATCACCAGATGGGCTCTCCTCACATGGTCATTACAAACGCCAACGGCAGACTCTATCAGAAAGCCTTTAACGAAATCCAGACCTGCTTACCACAACTATGTATTTCAAGCCCCTAATTACAAATTTGTGAACTTAAAAAAGGAGGCTATACAACACAGCCTGTGTATTTTGTTTATTACAACCGGGGGGGGGGGGTGTCTTGCTTTACAGCCCAGGTTTGCTTGGAAGAGACTGTAGGCAACTCCAGCTGGGAACTTGTGGCCATTCTCCTGCCTCTGCCTATGGAGTGTTGGGATTATAGGCATGCAACACTATGTCCAGCCTTGGGAAACAGAGGACTGGAGATGGGGGAAGGAAATGAGGTTGGGAAGCTACCCCCACTGTTTTGCTCTGACCCCGTCATGGTCAGGAACGCACTCGAGGGAGGTGTTCTGTACCGCCTGCGCCCCGGAAGCCAGAACTTCACAGTTCTTTGGCGTCGGCAGGTTCCCTTTCCCTGGAAATGTCTATGCTCTGGCTGAACAGTGACATCCTGAGGTCCGTTCAACTTTCCTGATCCCCGTGGCTGCAGGCAGCTTAACTGACACAAGCTGCCCTTCTAGGGGGAAAGCTGTGCAGTGTCTAAGCATTTCCTCAGCCGAGGACTCGGCCCAGGGTGACATGAGTGGAGGGGATAAGTAATCACGGTTAATTATGCTCTATTACCCCACCCCGAACGGCATCCGCCGCTGGCAGCCATCACTGGGAGAGTGCGGCAGACTTCACTACGAAGTCGCCTACTAGTGCGGAGCTTGGGTGGGTTTGTGCCTATGAAGAGATGAGAGCAGAAGGCAACACTGAGGTGGGAAACAGCTTCCCGATGCAGTACCGCATGGCAATGGCCGACAGCTAGGTCAGTCATGGTCTTTTTTAACCTTGCAGGTACAGCTGCCAGACTGGGCACTCTATAAACATTAGCAGACAGTACTGTTCTCAGCAAGGCACGTGAACTCCTGCAGTCCTGGCACTTGGAGGAAGAAGGAAAGGATGGTTGCGAGTTCAAGGCCAAGGCCTGGAGCATAGTGAGATCCAGGCAAGCTGTGGCTTCACAGCAAGACCTTTGCTCAGGTCTGACCCAGGGTGGTCAAGAAGGCCCAGCAGGCGGGGATGCCTGTATAGGCCTTACTAATGCCCTGGTCCCCCGTTCTTCTGCTAGTCTGCTGGGGCCGGCTTGCTGGCTCTCAGGCCCTGTGCAGTATGCAGGGCTGGCAACACCGCTGGGAGGTAGGCAGCTTGGTGCACAGGAACTCACTCGGCACTCTGGCTGGGGTCAGGGTCCATGTCTAGTCGGCTGGGTCGTTCTGTCCAAACCCAGCTCTGCTTTACAAAGAGCATGGACAAGGGGCAGAACCCCACGAGCACAGCGCAGAAGCCAGTACACATTCTGCACTCTACAGTAAGACCACACACATTCTGTACTCTGCAGTAAGACCGCACACATTCTGTCCTCTACAGTAAGACCGTACACATTCTGTACTCTACAGTAAGACCGCACACATTCTGTCCTCTACAGTAAGACCGCACACATTCTGTACTCTGCAGTAAGACCGCACACATTCTGTACTCTGCAGTAAGACCGCACACATTCTGTCCTCTACAGTAAGACCGCACACATTCTGCACTCTACAGTAAGACCGCACACATTCTGCACTCTGCAGTAAGACCGCACACATTCTGTACTCTACAGTAAGACTGTACACATTCTGTACTCTACAGTAAGACCGCACACATTCTGTCCTCTACAGTAAGACCGCACACATTCTGTACTCTACAGGAAGGCCGCACACATTCTGTACTCTGCAGTAAGACCGCACACATTCTGTACTCTGCAGTAAGACCGCACACATTCTGTACTCTACAGTAAGACCGCACACATTCTGTACTCTACAGTAAGACCGCACACATTCTGTCCTCTACAGTAAGACCGCACACATTCTGTACTCTGCAGTAAGACCGCACACATTCTGTCCTCTACAGTAAGACCGCACACATTCTGTACTCTACAGTAAGACCGTACACATTCTGCACTCTACAGTAAGACCGCACACATTCTGCACTCTACAGTAAGACCGCACACATTCTGTACTCTGCAGTAAGACCGCACACATTCTGTACTCTGCAGTAAGACCGTACACATTCTGTACTCTACAGTAAGACCGCACACATTCTGTCCTCTACAGTAAGACCGCACACATTCTGTCCTCTACAGTAAGACCGCACACATTCTGTACTCTGCAGTAAGACCGCACACATTCTGTCCTCTACAGTAAGACCGCACACATTCTGTACTCTACAGTAAGACCGCACACATTCTGTCCTCTACAGTAAGACCGCACACATTCTGTACTCTACAGTAAGACCACACACATTCTGTCCTCTACAGTAAGGCCGCACACATTCTGTCCTCTACAGTAAGGCCGCACACATTCTGTCCTCTACAGTAAGACCGCACACATTCTGCACTCTACAGTAAGACCGCACACATTCTGTCCTCTACAGTAAGACCGCACACATTCTGCACTCTACAGTAAGACCGCACACATTCTGTCCTCTGCAGTAAGGTGGTGTGCAGACTGAGCAGATACCTCACTCAGCCCTGCATCACCGTTACGTGTGAGGATGGAATGTAGGCTTTCATTCCACCAAGTCTTTAACGGTGGAGATCCGGGTTTGAGGACACAGTGAAGAGGATGTGAACAACCGTGGGCATCAAGGAGGAAGCCAGTGTCCTGCTGACATTTCTTTGCCAGGAAGATCTTTTTTTAAAAAAAAAAAAAATTCCAATTTTAACAGAATTCACTTAGGGCAGGATATTTAAAAATTATCATTTATACTTGTACCTGCTTGCATGTACAGCACGTGTGTATATGGGTGCCTTTGAAATCAGAAGAGAGAGTCAGATGCCCTAGAGCTGGAGTTACAGAGATTAGTGCGCCACCCACCATCGTTGCAGGGAACTGAACCTGAGTCCTCCCTCTGCAAGAGCACCAAGTGCTCCTAAGGAGCTACTTGTAAGCCATTGACATTTTCCCACGGAGCTTCTCATCTGACAAACTGCTCACTCAGGCTGTGTGAGATGCTATTTATACATAGCATAAACATAGTTCAACACGCCCTCCTCCTATCGCTCCATCTGCACGAGAGACATCCAGCCGGGTGGGTCTTCTCCCGCATCAGCAGGGGAGCACAGACTCTTGAGAGCAACTCGGACTTGATCGCTGCCAGGCAGTCACTTCACCCGCCTAAGGAAGATCACGTCATATTGATCTCATGCTCTGTCCCAGGCAGAAGCAGCGCCTCACAACCCAGTTGCCGCTTTGACAGCCCAACAGCGCAGGTATTGTCCCAGCTTCACTGATAAGCACCCCATACAGTAAGTGTCAGAGCCAGGCTTAAACCCAGGCTGTCTGGCTCCAGGGTGCTGACTTCAGTTAGTACTTTAAAATTCCACACAGGAATGCTCTGAGGCTCAAATGCATGTACACCGGAAGACAAACATGGACACGCCTTGTTTTCTGTGCTATCACAAGATCAGGCCACAGTGTGAAGAAAGTCCAGCACTTGTTGAAGTAGGTGCCGGGAGGCAATACCCAGCTCCCCTGCTCTGAGGCTTGGGCCGAGGCATCCCCCAAATCACCGTTACAAAAACACTTAGCTTCTGTTGGGGGTTTTTATCCCAAGAAAAATCTAGCACTTCAGGCTGGGGCAGAGCGGAGTCTGAACTCTCAAACCATTTCTACCTGACCGGCTTGTTTCTTTTGTTGTAAGATCCAGGACCCTGCAAGTTAACTGCTGTCTTTGGCTGAGCCTTAGAAAGTCAGGGCAGTTTCAGATGGTAACGAGGCCAGACCTCCATCCCCGCATTGTGTGACCTGATCGAAGCAGAGGTGACTGGGCCTGACGGTGGGGTCAAACATCTCCAGCAAGATCTCTGCTAAGAATCCGGCCCCACTTCTCCGCCAGGAGGCTTGTAACTAGAATGTCACCGGAACTATTTGAGACGGTCCCTTGGTGCCACTTAAGGTCTAAGATCCCAGACAATGTGCACAGCGACTGGGAGCTGGGACTCATCCTGACTACCCTCCCTCTTCCACCCTCCACAAGTAGTCCACCACCAGCTCCTGCCTGTTCTAACGACGACTCTTTCAGAAAGCTTCTAAACTGCTCCCAGGATGCCGGTCATACCTGTGCATCACGGCTAAACCACCTCCTGTGACTGCACTGCCCTCCCATCCCGCCCAACTCCAGACATAGCTGCCAGAGGGGCTTTTCAGAAGTGCCAATGTGCCTGCCTTCTGCCAAGCCCCAGCGGGAGACCTCTGGTGTGGGCAATGACGCGTCCCTCTTTTGCATGTTATAATTAAATCCTGGGGTTCTGAGGGCATTCTGAGAATAAGAAGAGTGCACACCTGCAACCCGAATGGATGAGTTTCATGCTTTTCATACTTTGATGACCTCAGGGCAAACTGAGAAAACCCTGTCTGCAGAGCCGGAGGAGGCTTGGGTGAGCTGGTGCGGGAGCCTACGCTTTCTCTCTCTCCTCTCCCAGCTCTGCCTCCAATGTGGCTCCACTCAGGAAGGCCCACCACACCGTGGTAGCACAGGTACCCCAGAAACCTTCCTGGGAGTCAGGAACCCTGGGTCTAGAGTGTGAGGGAATCCGCACCCCATTTCCCTTCTCTCCACCACGGAGCTGCAGCGCTGCATAGTTGCCATGAGTGAGGACCCGCCTGTGCAGCTACAGGACTGAGAACAGGAATCTCTGGGAGCCAAAGACAGCGTGAAAAACCCCTGGAGAGGAGGGAACTAGGCTAGAAAATGCTTGAAACTTGGCATGAACTCTTAGGGCGGGGGTGTGGGGGCGTTAACTTTTAAGTGGCACATGTAGGGAGAGACAAAGTAAAACAGGCTCTGAGAACTTCGGTGTGTCAGAAATGTTGTTCAAGTCCCAAACGAAAGCCCGAGGGGCTCCGTGAGGACAGAGTCACGCAGCCTCGCAAAGGCTCCCAAACGGAAATGGGTGCTGGAACCGCTATCCAAAGGTGAGACAGAACTTACGGTCTGGGCTCACAGTAACAAGGCCTGACCCAATCAACATTCTACAGAGGGCTGGGTCAGGACCCAGGGCCTCGCAGCACTGAATACAATATATAGTAACTCAGGTATAAAGGACCAGAAAAGTAACACAGTGATGCGAGACTGGAGATAATTCTTACATTAGGATTACCAAAGTCTTTAAAAAGGTTTTCTTAAATAAGCATTCTTCATGATACGAGCAAACACACTTGCACATTCAAGCCAAAAAAAAAAGAAAGAAAAGAAAAAACTAAAAAATAGAAATTTTAGGACTGAAAATGATAATCTGAAACAACAACAAAATCACTGGCAGGAATGAACTAAGGACAGGAACCTGAGGACGGAAGGACACAAACTAACCAATGTGAAGAACAGAGCTACGGGGAGTCACGGCCTATGAGAGACTCTAACACTGAATCCTCCAAGAGAAGAATTATTATGCATAAGATAACTGATGTGTGACTAAAGGAAGAGCGGTTGGAAATGCCCCTGTCCACCCACAGCCCCAAGCAGCTCCGTGCACACACCAGCACGTGACGGCAGTGTGGTGAACAGAAGCAGGCCGCCACCGTGGAGGAAGGTCACACTGAAATGCCTGGAAATCGTTTCTCAGAAGTAACGGAAAACAACACGTCTGCATACGCAACAAAAGATGGCCGGCCGGACTTCACATCCAGTGAAAGCGTCCTACGGGAATGGGAGTGTTCTGGAGACATGCAGACGGAACCACATCGCTGCAGATCTATCCTGAGGGAAATGCTAAAGGAAATCTTTCTCAGGATGAGAGGAAACGAGGTCAGGGAGGAACCCGGAACTCCAGCAGGAGTGGAGGTGAGCGGAGGGGCTGTAGCTGTCTGTCTGTCTGTCTAACAGGACCCACAGCCACAGCCGTTCTCAAGGGCAACAAGGCAATACAACAGTTTTAAATGCTGCTGCCGTTCACCTCGCTGCAAACCAAGGCGATATGGGAGCTGGTGGAATTCTGTGTTAAAAATACAAAACAAAACAAAACAAAACAGGCCCCACCCCAAAGCCCTACAGCCCCACACACAACCCAGAACTCTCTAGGCTACTCCACCTCCTCCTCAGAGGAGGACTTAATTCTGTAAATTAAGCAGCTAAAGCATAAAATGAGGAGCTGGAGAGGCAACTCAGTGGTTAAGAGCACTGACCGCTCTCGCATGGGATCCAGGTTCCATTTCTAGCATCCATACGACAGCTCTACCACCTGCAACTCCAGTCCAGAGGATCTGGTACTCTATTCGGTGTGTGTGTGTGTTGTGTGTGTGTGTGTGTGTGTATGTGGTGTGTGTGTGTGTGTGTGTACATATATATATGTATGTATACACATGCATACATACAGGTAAATTACCTATACACATAATCTCTCTAAAAATGAAGGTAAGAAAACATAATGTGTACTTTGCCTCTTTGCTACTGTAATGCAGAGATGTCTATATACAGACAACGGGACAAAGGGAAACACTCAGCTAAGGGCGGAATGGCATAGATAGAGCTCATGCTCTGTGGTAGAGTAGAGCCCCCTGATTCCCAAGCACAGGACCCACAAAATGGGGACAGTCATCAGGTCTGCCAGGGACATGCTAGGAGGTGTTCAACACAGCAGAGATCTGCACGAGAAGCCTTTGGTTGGAAGAAAAGTGTTTCTGTAGTGGCTGTTGCAGCATACAGCTCGGAGTTGCTCACCATCTTCTAACAGGATGCCTCTTAATGCTTTCCCTGTTTCTGGTGTGTGTGTGTGTGTGTGTGTGTGTGCGTGTGAGTGTGCATGTGCGTGCGTGTGTGCGTAGGGCCTAGGGCAGGTACGTACAATAACTAGAATCCTGTATGCAAGTCCTCCTAACATCAGAGCCACCAGAGCACACATCCCATGCTCCGTTGAAGCAAGCTGCATACGCCCTTTTGCAGAGGGCGCGGCTGAGATCTAGGGAGGGCTATTGGCAAAGTGGAAGAACGCTCTGCCCGGCAGGCACAGCCTGGTCCAGATCTCCACAGGACACAGGGAGGCTGTGGCAACAGCGAGGTCATCTTAACACGTTTGACATTTAGAAGCTCTGTAGGAGTACCGGAGGCTAAGGGCTACATTTCAACCCTGGGCTTTAAAGGTCTTCTCTAACCACTGCAAGAGCTGGGGGTGTGTAAGGTCAGCCGTACTGTGTCCCGACAGCCGCTGCTTTCCCTGAGCAAAAATTTAAATCCCTAGTTTTGCGCTTGACATAAGCTACCACAGCTGCCGAGAACAGCGTCAGAGCCCCTGAGGTCCGGTCCCAGCTGTGACACCTCTAATAACCCAACCTCTCTAAGCTTTCGGTCATCCTTTGCAGAACCAGAGTGATGGTGGCTTTCCTGCTCCGTCTGCTCGCAGACCTCTGAGAATGCTTAGAGCCATCGGACTGGGACAGGTCCACGTTCCCCTCTCCCCCAGTCCTTAGGGGCTGGTCGTCTCGGTTGTGACAAGGGCCTTGGCTCCCTGTGTGGGAAGCAGAATAAGCGTCCCCACCCTACCTTTTTCTCGTTGACATCCTCTTGCTCCTCCTCCTCCCCCCGCAGCTCCTCCGGCAAGTCTTTGATTTTGTTCAGCAGCTCTGCCTTGGCAGCGGAGACGCTGTAGTAAGCAGGGCAGTTGACCAGCACACTCGCCGCCTCCTTGTGGTCGCTCCTGAAACACAGGGCACAGGCTCAGAGCAGCTCAACACTGGCTCGCTCAGAAACCTGCAAAAAGTTCTACTTGATTTCCCCCCAGAAATAGTGACTGACAGCAATTTACTGATAGTGACTGTGCTGGGCTCCTGAGGCCAGGCAAACCCAGGACGCAAACCTCCTAAGGGCAGTTCTGGGGGTGGGATCAATAATTTGAAACCAGCCAAGGCTACTCCATCTCAAAAGAAATTAAAAAAAAATAAATAAAGTGGAGGAAGAAAAGAAAATTAAAGTTTTAGAAAGGAAAACCTACTTGCTGATTACACAGGGGGTTGGGGGCTCAGGGCTGTCCAAGAAAACCGGGAACTGAAAACCGTGGTATCTCATACTGTTTGTTTTTACTGTAGTGGAGCTGCTTTTCATAGTCTGTTTCATTGTTTGTGAGGAGCTGGGGGGAGGAACCTGGACCCTCAGGCATGCTTGGTGCAGGTCAGGATTCAGATGCACCCAATGAATGAATGACTCGTAGAAGTAAGTTCTCTTGGAGAGAGATTTTAACTCTCTGATGATATATTATTGAACTCTGACCCTGTGATTGCAACATCTTCACTGACCGCCTTGAAGCATCGTATCTGTGTGTAACCCAGTTTAGAAAGCTGGAGAAGGCCTTCACACGCATGTGTGACAGCTTCTGTCAGCTTCTTTCTAGCCAGTATTCCCGTATGGTATAGACTGCTCAGGGGTCCCATGAAAGCCTCACAATGCTATTTGCCACAACGGAACTACATTTACTTTCACCAGAAGGTGGCGCATGTCATCCTTCTGAAACCCTCAGGAAGGGGCACGACCACTGCACTACCAAATTCACCAGTGGATATAAATTCTCAAAGATAATGTTTTCCTAAGGACATCTGTGAAACTACATTGGTCTTTGTGTAGCAAGTAGGGAGGTAGCAACGGCATGGCCATTTATATGCACCATGGTGAGCTGTGCAGGGAACATCTACTCAAATCCTGGGAAAAGCCCTTCTGGATACGCGGGGCCACTTAGCCCCTGCCCTGGAGGCTCTCGAGCCCTCTGCTGGGACACCGCCCCAGGGCCCATCCTTGGGTCCTGTGGTGCCCAATGGACTGCCCTGTATAGTGCAGGTGTCCATGATGTTTGCTGCAGTGTGACTCTGGAGAAGTCACCGCACCTAAGACGGCCTGGACTCTGCACATCTGAATCTGAAGAGACAGCAAGCAGAGGCCGTGAGCCAGAGGAGCTCTGAGAACAAAGCCCACAGATGGCGAAAAATTCTCCTTCCCACCCAAGTAAAACAGCATGCCTGCTACTGACTCAGTTACAATCAGCTGGAAGTCTCTCGAAAATGGCAAATCCGTATTTGGGTGAACTGTTCTGTTTGTATTTCGTCTGGAAGCTACTTACTGCTGAGTCGCAGTCTGTCAATACTATCACGAAAAATTAAAAAGAAAAATAAAACCTACTCTACAGTTTTCTCCTGATAGTCCTTTAACCAAGTATGAAAGAAAATATCAGAATAACTCAAGAAATCCACGCACTAGGAAACACAACTGCTCACAGTTCTCCTGCTGTTGGCTTGGCCCTGGGGTGGTCTCCCAAGACCCACAGAGGGCTTGAGAGAGCCTCCAGGGGCTAAGTGGCCCCAGCATATCCAGGAGAGCTTTTCCCACTGAGATTTGCTCAGGATTTGAGCAAATGTTCACCTCAATGCCTCCAAGTGAATGTCCTCTACAGTAAGCACAGATATTTCTCCAGGCCCCTTCCCCTTCATAAAGACTGGTCCACTTTGTTCTTGTAGACGCCCACATCTTGTCTTTGCTCCCTTCTCAGCACTAAGCCTAGGGAAGGCCCCTGAAAGTGACCTATGACAGGACAGTCACGTGCTTGCTGAGTTAGGGACACGGGACAACTGCTGTCTGTGGGAGCTCCCACTCTGACAGGCCAGGGCCTGCCGCGGTGGATCAGGGCGCTAATACACCTCCATGTTCCTGAGATGGCTGGCGGTCCTCTCAAAGGTGTGCTGTGAAGCTGAGCTTTAATAATGTTTACGTAAGGATGTGTGACACACAGAAAATGAACTCTGGCTATTACTGACAGTGGTTCCTACTGCTCTCATTTTTGCTGTTGGGCATTTGTCCCACCTCCTGCGTCTCAGACTCACTGCCCTAAGGCTGGGATGGAATGTCATTCTTTGCCGGTGACTTGTGGTAGGGGCGCATCACATCCAAAACTATCATCACCCCACAGAGTCGAGAGACTCTTTGGGGTGGACTACGGGGGACTTACATCTTGGCTTCGCATCCACCATGCCTGGCGGCGATGTCTAAGGCTTTCCTCTTTGCGCCACTGTCTTTTAGCACATCGGCATCTCTGGGGAACAAACCCTCCATCAGGTCCATCGTTGTCTTCATTCTGGAGTCCGGATCCAAAATGTCCGCCAGAGACTTGTCTTGGTGGACAATTTCCTTGGCAAGAGCCTCTGTTCGGATATCTTCTGAGGTCTTCTGGGGCTCAGCATGGGTTTTCTTTCCTAGATCCTGAGTTCTGTCAACCGGTTCGTAAGTGAGGTTTCGGGTTTGGCTGGGACAGGGCTGCCTGCCAGGAGAACCGTTGAGCTGAGGCTGGGCACTCATGCTGGAAGGTGTGTTGGACTCGGCTTCTGAACCTTTGGCCAAAGTTTGGGGTGGTGTGGCAGTCATTATCTCACTACCTTCGGAATGGACTGCCCCAGGTACGTGCCCTTCCCCTGTGACTGTCACCCTGGGAAGCCTGCAGAAACGAAGAGAGAGTTGGTTAAGGGGAGAGTGGATGATGTACAGGAGATGTGGGGGAGTCTCTTCCTCAGGGCTACAGCTTCCCAGTGAAGGAGTGGCTGGCATGAGGAGGTATATCTGTGGCACTCTCCCACAACCAAGGGGCTCTAAAGGGCCTTCTCCTAAGCCCAGAGCTGGTCCCTACATACATTCACTAGGAATTCAGTTTTGACAAATGTTGCTATTGGGCCCCAGAGCTTTCTGGGAGGTACAAACAGGCAGAGGGTAGTGGTGGTGACTGACCTCTGTGGCATCCAGGAGATGAGACCCCACAGAGGTTGTTTTGTTCTTAAGACAGGGTTATCTCTCTCTACACAGCCCTAGCTGTCATGGAACTCAGAGATCCATTTGCCTCTGCCTCCCGAGTGCTTGGATTAAAGACCATGCCTGATTCTATAGAGTTTTTTTAAAACATTTATATACACATATACATATATTTCTGTATTTATTTTAAATGTAGGAGTGCTCTGTCTGCATGTACATCTACACACCAGAAGAGGGCATCAGATCCATTTTACAGATGGTTGTGAGCCACGTTGTGGTTGCTAGGAATTGAACTCAGGACCCCTGGAAGAGCAGTCGGTGCTCTTAACCACTGAGCCATCTCCCCAGCTCCCCTTCCCCACCCCCCATCATATTCTATTTCTTATTTTCTTTAACTGATCCAAAACTCAGTCAGACAAGAGGAACTGGTTCTTGGCTCTCTAAATTATCACTTCTCTGCACACAATCAACGCTAGCCCCGCAAGGCAAACTTTATAGGAGCTGAACTTGTATAAAGAATCTCTGTCCTCAGGCTCTGCTGTGGGACCCTGGCTGCAAACGCCTGAGAGCCAAGGCTCCCGCTGCAGCTACTCACTCACCCGCTGCCGGCTTCCTTGAGTGCTTCCCCATCTAGCAGTACCTCACACAGGGCTTGGGGAGGAGGAGGAGGAAAGTCATCTGAGCCATTCGCTAGAGGCTCCTGGGTCCCTGGAGGTGGCGGCGGTGGGGGTGGGGGGAGAGTTTCAAATGCAGGGCTTGAAGTAACCTTGGGGTGCAAATCTTTCATGAACACCTCATCGTCATAGTCCCCCCGGGGCGGCGGGGAGGCCTGAAGGGCCGACTCGGATATTCGGAGAGAGATCCTTCCTGGAGTGTCTGGGTCAGAAGTGCTGCACGAACTCGGAAGACTCGGCTGGTTATTGTAGTGCTTCAGGTTTGCAAACTCAGGCACTGAGGCGTCCTCAGCAAGGCCGTCCTCTCTGACTGCGTGGGCCCATTTCACCCAAGGTGGAGGGGGTCGCTGAGGCAGGGATGCCCTCTTCCACGTTCCCTCCTCTGGCCCAGGGGCTGGGCTGTTGAGCTCGTGGCTTCTCGGGCTGGCAGGGGATGGGAGAGGCTGCTGCCCGGCCTGCTGGTCCATGGCAGGCCGTGACCGGTAGCTGGAGGGCACAGGCGATGGCAGAGGGGAGCCGGGTGGGGCCTCGGAGGCAGCTCTGGCATCTGGGAAGTGGCCGTGCATTCCGGCCGAAAGTGGCCTAGAGCCAGGTGCTCGAAGTTGCCTCAGGTGATCCAGAGCTCCAGAAGATGCGGCAGGGGCTGAGGAACCCACAGTGGCTTTGCAGCCTGAGCCGTTCCAGCAGGGCGTAGGGTGGCGCAGGGGCAATGGCAGCTCCTTCTGGCCTCTGTCTGAATAGCTGAGAGACCTGGAATGGGGCACAGAGGTGGGGGTGAGAGCTCTGCGGAGGACAAGCAGTGAGCGTCAGACACAGACGAGGACCCTCACCCCAGAGCTGAGTACTCTTCCTGAACAAGACCCCGTCACTGAGTCAGGTTCTCCACCACCAGGGACACGTATGGGCTATTCTGCACTTCGCGGTGGACTCAGGCAAACCCTCTCAGAATGCTCTTTACTTCTATGCCATGCACTTTGGCATCCCTAGCACCTGGCAGAAAGTACCCTGCTAGTTTATGTCTGATGAAAGAACAGTGCCAGCCACTCTCCAGATTGGAGGATAGGAGCGAGTTTACCCTGAGTAGCTTAGCTGGATGTGGTATGCACACCTGTAATCCCAGGGCAGGGAAGGCTGAGGCAGGATTAAAAGTTTCAGGCAGCAGGGCGGTGGTGGCGCACGCCTTTAATCCTAGCACTTGGGAGGCAGAGGCAGGCGGATTTCTGAGTTCGAGGCCAGCCTGGTCTACAGAGCGAGTTCCAGGACAGCCAGGGCTATACAGAGAAACCCTGTCTCGAAAAACCAAAAAAAAAAAAAAAAAGTTTCAGGCTAGCTGGGTCTCTATAGCAAATCCCTAGACTACAGGGTGAGACTCTGACCCCAAAACAAACAAAGCCAACTGACCTAGCAAACAAGCAATACTTAGCATCCTCTAGGGGCCGGCTAGGATCTGAGGTTCACGACTAACTTAGGTACCTGTGATCACTTCTTACACGTATGCCTAGAGACTCGTAAAGGGGTTATCACTAAACACAAAGTAAGATAACACCCGGTAAGGAGCCAGTCTTATATACTTAGATGCTTTTAGTTTATGTTTGATCTCAGTTCGCCACACTAACATGAAAATCCCTTTGAAAGCAGGATTTGAGCTAAGTGCTTTACTTGGTCGAGCTTCGAAGTGACTGTTTTTCTGTTTTCAGGAACAGTTTTGTTCAAGTCCTTTTATCGAGGGGTGCTGATCCCAGTATTCCAGGGATCCCAGTGGTCAAGGACAGACTTTTTTTTTTAAAGATTTACTTAATTTTAACTCTTTCTAACCTAACACATTTTAAATTATGTGTGTGTGTGTGTGTGTGTGTGTCTGAGTGGGAGTGTGTGCACATGAGTGTGTGAGCCCGAGAAGGCCAGGGGCTGAGGTAGAGCATCCCCGGGAGCTGCAGTTACAAGCAACGCAGAGCTGCCCAGCGTGTTCTCTGAGAGAGGAGCTTGAGTCTGCCCTGCGCCCTCATCAGCCCTGACAGTAAGTAAAATCTGGGAGCAACCGTCTCACATTTGGAAAAAGCCTTTAAAATTATGATAAAATCTTTTATGTAAAATGTTATCAGTAGTGGTGGTGACAGGGTCAGGGGGAGAGTAAAGACAGGGTGCTGCTCCCTAATCCAGACTGCCTTCTGCCTTCGCCTCTCAAGTGCTGGGCGTGCGGCAGGCAGGCACCACCGCACGCAGCGCCCTGTATGTTTGTGGGGTGGGTAGAGCTCCGACACAGCGCCCTCGCCTAGCGTGCGGAAAGGCTCTGGCTCTGCTCCCCAGCACCAGAGGGTGGCAGGTCTCCTTGCTGTAAATCAAACCTCTAGAATGTTTTACATATTATAAAAGTGAAGCCTGCATATCCACTCAAAAACGCCATCTCTCCCCTCACCACCTCGGGCAATTATCTCTCTCCCTTCTGTTTCTGAGAATTTGACCAAATGCCTCACGTGAGTGGATGCAGACAGAACGACCCTTTTCATCTTATTTCATTTAGCTGATATCTGCAAGGTTCATATTTGGTAGGATTTCTTCTCTTTCTAAAGCTGGACAGTACTCCACCGCATTCACACGTTCTGGTTATATAGCTATTTCCTGATGGAGACTTGAGTCCGTGACTATTTCTGACTCCTGTCAATAGTGAATGGCATTGCTATGAGCTTCCGCACTCAAGCCTCTCTCTCAGACTCCGCTTTCAGTTCTTCGGGATATACACTCAGGAGTGCTACTGTTGGGCCACATGCTAGCTCAGTCTTTAATGCTCTTTCTATACGGCCACCGATGTACAGTCCCACAGTGCATGGGGTTCTGACTTCTCGCCCTTGCCAACATTTGGGTTTTCCTCTATTACCACGTACGAGTACATACCTAGATCCAGGGCCAGCCAAACAACATGGGTCCTTCACAAAACCAAAGCCACTGTCTTCCATCAGGAGTGCATCCTGGAAGTACAAGAAAAGGGAAACATTAGATAGGTGTTTAAATTTACCACTACTGTGCAGGTAGGAAGAGGATGACGGCTGCATACTGGAGACCTACTATGGTCAGGCACCGCGGCAGTACTCTTACAAAGGCCTAGGAAGTCGGGCTAAAACCACTGCACTGGTGAGGAGACAGACCCACGGTCAGAAGTGGGAGCAGCAACGAACTCCCTTCAGTTTCTGCAGGTACATCCCCTCACAAGAGTGTCTGTCAAGTTAGAGAGGTCCGGTAGGTATGGTGATAATGACATACGTTCAATGGGCCAAACTTTTGAAACGGCAGCGGGAGGCAGCAGGGAGAATGAAATGCGACAGGAGAAGTTATAATCCTGCAACCTTTCACGTGTTCTGAGTAGGAATCTAGTCTGTAATCAGGCTAAACTCCCAAGTCTCACCTTTATGTGGTGTCAGTAACTCTGGGGGGTGGGGGGACTTTCAGGATAGTTTTTGATTTTTTTTTTTTTTTACTATGGATAGATATTGATATCCTGAAAGGGTTAATACTCTAATGCTGATGGTGTATAAAATCTATCCCACGTGATCTGGTCATGATGAAGGACACTGCTGCTACGGATGATGATAACATAATCAGTTCTTCATTATTTACAGTAATAGGACACAGGTGAGAAAGGAAAATTCATATATAACCTGAACCTAATTTTAGAAACTTATTCACTATTTCCTCGATCTAATGGGATAAATGTTTTTCACGTCCTTATTCATGTCTTTGTCTGTGTGGAAGAGAAACTAATCAGCAATGGAGGCTCACATGTTGATGGCTGGGCAGATAACAAGTGGACCAGGTGCTTAGTTAGGACCAGAGTTCAGATCCCTAGCACTGACATAAATGCTAGTGGTCATGGATGGTGACCCACCTGAAACTCTAGCTCTCAGAAGCCAGAGACAGGGGAATCCCCAGAGCAAGTTGACTAATTAGTTAGACTAGTAAGCTCTGGGTTCAACTCAGAGACCCTTTTAGTCCTCAAAGCCCTGAAAACATATACACAGGTAAACAAAACCGTCAAAGGTTGGTTGGAGACACAGTTCTGTGGTAGAATGCTTGCCTGGCACACATGAGGCCCTAGAATCATTTCTCAGAACTCTTTCTCCCCTCCACACTGCTCCCCCAAAGTCAAAGGTGATTATGGGCAGAAGCAGCTCAGATGTTAGTAATTTCACCTTTCCTTACTAGGTCTATTACTGTGTACCAGACACTTTGCTAAGCTTCTTGAATGGAATATTACCTATCTGACATCTCCACTGAAACCTACACACATCCACGTGCGCACAAGTACATGAGTACATGCATGATCAAGTATGTGTTTGCAGCCCATAAACACTGCAGTTTCTTAACATATGGTTAAATAAACAGAGGAACTAGGATTCACACCAGGACTTCTTCAAAGCCCAAGATCTTTCTGTGGAATTCAATGGGTTAAATGCAGCTGATGGATGCCCTGGTTTGAACACTTGACGATGAATTCCACACACTGAGTGAGCCCCTGATTCTCACTGTAGAATGGAAGCTCCTGTTTTCATGACCCCTACAGTCCTTTATGTCTTGTCCCACCACCCTTCCCTGTTGACACAAATGGGCCAGGTTTTGCCAAAAGTTAACTGGGACTAGCCTAGGAGCCATCTGAGCTCCTGGCACAGTAGAGTTCAAATTACATCTTTTGTATTTCAGGATGTGAATGAAGCTAACCTTCTGCATTTGTGTGATTTGGCCCTAGAAATGATATTTATGTGGGTATGCATTTAAAAGGGTGTGGGAGTTAAACCCAGTAATCAGCTATTGAGAGAATTTATCAAGATACCCCTCCTCGTTCCACTCCCACCCTCACCCTCAAAGCAGTGGGCCTTGTACATGCCAGGCAAGTTCTTTACCACTGAGCCATACATATCCTCAAAGATCATTGGACAGAAGGAAAATTGTCTTCTCAACCTAGTAGAAACCCAAGGAGGATATTCTTCTGGTGTGTCTTTACTGTCAAAGAGTACTTGACTATCAGGGCAACATAGAAAAGAACAGCAGTTGTAAGAGAAATACCAGGCAGAGACATAAACTAACTTGGTAAACATCTGTAGTAGTTTGAATATGCTTGTTCCAGGCAGTGAAACTATTTGGAGGTGTGGCCTTGTTGGAGGGAGTGTGTCACGGTGGGTGTGGGCTTTAGGACACTCTTTCTAGCTGCCTGGAAGCCAATATTCTGCTAGCAGCCTTCAGATGAAGATGTAGAACTCTCAGCTCTTCCCCAGCACCATGCCTGCCTGGACGCTGCCATGTTCCTGCCTTGATGATAATAATGGACTGAACCTCTGAACCTGTAAGCCAACCCCAATTAATTGCTGTCCTTGTAAGACTTGCCTTGGTCATGGTCTAGTTCTCAGCATACCTCACACCTGATGTATATAAAAGCCCAATCTGGATTCTCTGAGGGGTTCCAAGTTTAATAGTTCAATGACCAACAAAATATGATGACTGCAGCAGTTGTCTACGATAGGGCGTCAGCTTGCAGCACCTACTGAAATGAGTTAGAGATCCACACGGAAAAAAAAAACCTAGTTATTTAAATATAAGTGGTAACTGACAAGAACTAAAATGAAATCCATTTACCACCGGATATTCTCAGACACGAGACATTTAGGTCTCAACACCTTCTCCCCACGCCAGCCTCTGTCTTCCAAAGAAACAACATGGTTTAAACGACTTAAGACGCAAGGGAGGCAGAAAGTCTCAAACATTATCCTCGACTCCCTTGGGCAGGCTTTGTACCCCTTTCTAGGTACCAGTTGCCCCTCTATAAGTTATAGCATCAACCTCACTGCACCGGCGAAGACTAAATCAGTGACTGGCACACAGTAAAACCTTGATCAGTGTTGGCTATTTGTAAGTTCACAACTCTCAGAAAGCCAGTTGTGTCAATCACACTAAGACTTGAATGGCTGCTTCCTCTCGGGGCTACTGACAGCTTTCCAGCTGTGCCGGCACAATCAGGCCTACATCCAACATCTCCATGTGAGGCACTGATCCCCAGCCACTTATCCGGTGTCATTGCACCTCACAGCGAATGTGGAAGGCCCTGAAAATACAGTTCGGATGAACCTCAGAATTAAGCAAGCCATCTAGGTTTTTGTTTTGTTTTCTTTTTCTTTTAAAGGTTCTTCTAGCTGGGCGGTGGTGGTTCGAACGCCTTTAATCCCAGCACTTGGGAGGCAGAGGCAGGAGGATTTCTGAGTTCGAGGCCAGCCTGGTCTACAGAGTGAGTTCCAGGACAGCCAGGGCTACACTGAGAAACCCTGTCTCGAAAAACCAAAAAAAAAAAAAAAAAAAAGGTTCTTCTATATTTTGAAGATTTATCTTATTTTTATTGTACACGTGAATTTTTTTTTTCTGCAGGTGTGTCTGTGTACCATGTGAGTGCCTGGTGTCTGCAGAGGCTAGAAGGTGCTGGATGCCCTGGGACTGGGGTTAAAGATGAGCTGCCATGTGGGTGCTGGGACCTGAAGCTGCATCCTCTACAAGAGCACTGTGCTCTTAACCACCCACCGAGCTGCCTCTCCAGACCCTAGACATTTACCCTACGTAATGGAGACTCTGGCAGCAGAAACATCTGGGTGCTTTTCGTGGCTTTGCAGGACCCAGCGCTTTAAGATGCTTATGCCTGTCAAGGTCAGTGGAGGAGCAGGAGTCTGAGGGGCACTAGGGCTCCATCCCTACCTAACGGTCCTTTGTTCTGCAACTGTGCACTTCAGATGAAAAGGAGTGTGTGTGTGTGTGTGTGGGGGGGGTGTGCTGGATGTTTCAGAGAGAATACAAAGGTAGCCAGGGAGAAGCCCAGTCTTGTCAAGCTTTGGAGTAGCTCTCAGGCTGTTCAACACCGTGGCCTCGTGCAGTTATTATTACTTCAGGTCTCCAAATTACCAACCATTATACGCGATCCCTCAGGATGACTTGTTTTGGGGAAAGTACCTGACTGACAGCATTTCAAGAAGGATTCTTGGAGATTAGTGTGTTCCCCACAGTGCCAGAAATAAACTCCGAGAAATTTTGGTTTTAACTCAGATAGTCTGTACAAAGTTACTCACCTTGTTTGAGGTCACTGAAGCTAGGAGAAAAATCCTTTATTTAACTAAATCTTAACAAAAAACTTTAGATAACAGGAGAATTCTTTAAACTTACAATCCCAAAAAATAAAAATGTAAATTTATAGTAATAATAATAATAATAAACTTCGATTTTATAACACAAGTATTTATACGGTAGGGATAATTGTGTGGTGTCCCCTCCACTTCCTCCCCCCTCTGGTTTTCTACTGCCAAGCTATTACACCCTAAGGTCCCTGAGGCCCCAAGTTTTGTTTTAACCACAAATAAGGTAAAAGATGAAGCGCATGCATGAGGTTAGCCCACAGGCATCTCTCTAGTCAGGCACAGACTAGCTGCGGGGCACAGGAGGCAGATCAAGAATGTCTCTGAAGCTCAGTATTTCCTGACTATTCCCTCCTTGGCCTCAGAGTCCCCGATCAAATATCAATTAAGTGTGGTGTCCCCTTAGTAAAAGAGTGCCTAAATACCATTCTGAGTTCAGTTAACCTTCTAAAAACAGTTTCTCAAATAATACAACAAACTTAACTGGGATTTGAAGAAACCTCACTGCTTTTCCAAAACAAAACCAAAAGTCTGCTTCAAGTCCATTTCCCAAGTGACCAGTTTATGAAATATTTAGGGGGACAGCAAAGCATTTAGTCGTCCAATCAATCCCCCGAGACAGAATAATGACATTTAATAGGAAATTTGTTTTTTGCCTATGCTTTTCTATCTTTTTTTTTTTCTTTTTCTTTTGAGACAGGGTCTCTCGACATATGCTGGAACTCAGTACGTAGACCATGCTGGCCTTGAACTCACAGAAAGCACCTGCTTCCTGAGTGCTGGGATTAAACGTGTGTAAGTCCCCTCCCTTTTTATATTATCTTTACAATATTGGGAGAGGAGGAGAAGAAATTCCTTGCAGTTCTAGGTAGTAAGCTACTGTTGTACTAAAGTGATCTGTAGGTAGGAAAACAGTATTGTGGGCTCTAGTGGGAGACAAGCTTCGGAGAGAATATTCCTACAGAGTTCTGAGAAGAAGCTGCCTGGGACAACACAGCCAGCATATTCTCTCAGAAGGATGTGTATGGGGGCTGGAGAGATGGCTCTTCCGAAGGTCCTGAGTTCAAATCCCAGCAACCACATGGTGGCTCACAATCATCCGTAATGAGATCTTCTGGAGTGTCTGTAGACAGCTACAATGTACTCACATATACTAAATAATGTGTATGGGTGGGTATGTGTATGAACACATGGGATGTTTCTTTCTTAAAACCACGCGCGCGCATACCCACACCCACACCCTACATAAATTATCAAAAGCGGGACCTGGTGGCAAAGGTAATTAGTTATAATTCTGAGAACGAAGGAGTGAAAGGTTCAAGGTTTAGTGAGACCCTATCTCAAAAGAAAATAGCTCCGTGGTTACAGTACTTGCTTGGCACGAACAGAACCCCATGTTTAACTGCCAGAACGGCAACCATAAAACTATATATCTACTATATAGACATTTGTATATCTTTGATATAGACATTTGTATATCTTTGTACAGGAACAGGTAAGGTTGAGAGGGAAAATCGCAGAAATAAGAGAGGAAAAACAAAAAAAAAGAGTTTAGGGGAGCCCCCGCTAAAGCTGTCGGAGTCGGAGGGGGCCAGGCCTGGGCCAGCTGGCTTGGCTGCACCTACCTGACCTTTCTTGTCCGAGGTGGGAGACGACCTGGACCTCACATGCACAGGGACCGCCAGGGTATCCGAGCGCTCCAGCAGATCCTCGGCTGACTTGGACTTCCCTGCCTTCCCAGCCACCATGCCCCAGGGAGGCGGCCCGCCAGGGGTCCTGTCCATCCTCTGGACAGCCCTCGGTCCGCCGTTGGCTCCGCTGAGCGGCTGCCTGTGGGGCTGAGGGTCCCAGCGTCGTCGCTCTGCGACGAGGCGTCCGCTGGCGAAAGAGCTGCTGCGATCTCGGGGCGCCTGCGGCCCATCTGCGGCGGGCTGATGGGGGTGCTCCTTGCGGGGCAGCGCCTCCGGCTCCCGCAGCGAGCTCAGGCTGCAGGCGGAGGCGAGGCCGGGGCCTTCGGGCGCCGCGGGGACGGGCTGGAGGTAGGTGCTCGGGGCGCGCTCGCGCAGCCCGGGCTCCGGCGTGCAGGCGGCTCCCGCGGGCCGCTTGCCGGTCTTGCGCTGGATGTAGTCGGCCAGGGCGCTCTGCTGGAACTGCTTCAGTTCGGGGCCCGACAGGCTGAGCGTGGAGCAGGCCTTGCCGTCGCGCTCGAAGATGCGGCGCCGGTCGGCCACCGTGCTCTCTGAGAAGCGCGGCTGCGCAGGCCTCGGTGGGCCGCAGGGCGCGGGCTCGGCCTCCTCCGAGACCCCGACCTCGTTCATCTTCTCGGGCTCCGAGTAGGAGCGCTTCTTCTGCTCGGCTGTGAGGCGCCGGCGTGCCCCTCGCCGGGCAGCCTGGGGTGCGGCCGGGGTCACGCTGTGTCGCTCCCGAGGGGTGTGCGGGGAGGACGAGGGCGCCGCGGCCTCGGGGCTCCGCATCCCCACGTGGGCCGAGGCGGGTCGCGGGCGCCAGGGCCTCGAGGTCGCGGGGGCGCCCGGTTCCAGGTCTCGGCGACGAAACGAGGTGGCCCCCAGGACGCGGGACTGGGCATCCTTGATACTGTTCCTGTAGGCGCGGCTGAAGGGCGCGTCCAGTAGGGGCGACTCGGGGGTGCTGGGCCTGTCCTCCGACCACGAGGCTTCTCTCTCCGCCTCGCCGAAGAGCTGGAAGGTGCTCTGGCTGCGGAGCAGGCGGGCCTCCGGCCTCGGGGGCTCGCTGCCTCTGGCAGGCGGCCTGCGGTCATCGGCAGCGGCCCTCCGCAGCGGCTGGCCGCGCTGCTGCCAGGAAGCGTCTTCCTGCTTAGACTCCCCGTTTTGGGGGTTCTGCTCCCCATTGCGCAGGTGCTCAGTGGACTCAGAGAAATGGACGCTGCCGGCTTTAGGATCGTCGGTCCTGCCGGGCCTGTAGCTGAGACTGTAGGCGGAGCTGCCCACACTCATGGGTCTGTGGCGCCCTTGCTCTCGCTCCTCTATCTTAGAAACCTTCTCCAGCACCGAGCAGTGGGGCTTCCGGTACTGCAGGGCGGAGGTGCTGCTGGCGCTGAGCCTCCTCTGGCTCCCACCGGATGCCTGCTGCAGCGGTGGGGTCGGGGGCTCTTCATACCTGGGGTCTGCACCGTGGAAAGAGTCTGCGGCGTTCATTTTCCCCTCCGGCCTTGGATAGGAAACAGACCTGTCCAGGTAGCCCCTGTTGTCGGGCCCCGCTTTCCTTCCAGGGTCCTCCACCTTGGGGGTGAGGGCGCAGGCAGACCTGCCACCAGGGTAGACCTCGGGGGCGTCTCCTGGCTCCACGTTGCTTTGTCTTCTTAGACTCTCTGGAATATTCTGGAGAGATGAGAAGGCCGATTTGGTCCTGCCAGGGTTGCCCGCCAGGCCCTGGCCTTGGCCTTCCCGCTCCACTTTCTGCCTGAGGTTGGCATTGTGATCTTCCTGAAAGTCACCCTCCCAGGGCTGAGAGAGCCTGGAGGGCCTCCTGTCATCACCCACGTGCGGGGCCGGGGCCTGGGCCTGAGGGGACAAGAGACTGTGGTGATTAGAACTCGGTCTGCTGCCACCCTGGCTGGTCTTTCTCTCGCTGGAATACGGGCTACTGCCGTGGGGAGGTGTGACGTGTCTCTTTAGGGAGGAGTCTTCATTTTCAGGCACTGAAGAAAAATGGACTTTGTAGATGTATTTGGCCGTGGGTTCTGGCTTTTTCTCCACCGGGGTCACGGAGTCCTGTTCCAGGGGCTGGCAGAAGGCAAACCCAGGTCTGCTAGCTTCATGTTGATTCCCGTTCTCATCTAAGGTAGCCATCTTGTTACAAGTTCCCTGAGCGTATCCACTCTCTTTGACTAGCGCAGGGTAGACTGTACCGTTACTACTCACAGAGGGCTGGGGCACCTGGGCGAAGTGAGGCTCTGGGGACGGGACCGGGTAGATGCCAGTGGGCAGCAGAGGTTGGCCAGGCTGCGTCTTCTGGGTATAATTATTCTTAGGTTTCACTGGGGGGCTGTTCTCTGGACTCCTCTCTGGGACTGTATGCAGCTGTTCCTCCACGAACGGGGTTTTCTGGGAGCCTGGGGAGTTTGTCTGAGACCGGCAGAACCTTTTCTGATCAAGGCTGGACCAGGAGCTGGGACGCTCACGGTGCCGGAAGGCTGCATAACTATCACTGCGGGTGGGGGGCATGGGCGCGCCTGCCTTGTGGGGCAGGTTGTCAGTAGCAGTCTCCAGGGAACCAGGACACTGCTGACTCCAAGACAGGGAAGGCGTTCCCTTGGCCCGAGGAATGTTAGGCCATTTAGCACTGCCCTGACTATCGGCTGAGGTATGGGCATCCCTACCTTGAAGAAGCAAGGCTGAAGGGTTCACCTCATATTCTGAAGATACTCCTCTCCGGGGATCGTAGACTGTCTTGACGTAGCGAATGTCTGCCTGCCTCATCCCTTCTAGGAGGCTGCCCCGGGCAGAAATCACGTCCACGGAACCTGAGCGTTCTCGGGAGGAGCCGCCAGGGGGTGGGTACTCGAAGATGCTAGAACTGGTGGAGAAGGAGCTGTATGCCGAGTCTCTTTTGTTATGAAGGTGGCCTAGCTGATCGATGCTGCTCGTGGACTTGGTGGGAGAAAGGAGATGGCAGGGTGGGTATCCGCTGCTGGGCTCCAGGCTTTCCATGCTCCCCTGGGAGCTGCACCGGTCAGGGCTCCGCCTCAGATAAGTGTGGTCATAGTTGGAGAGGTCACTCGTAGAGGAGCTGGGAGAACAGGAGACAAAGCAGTCAGTCCGCTGAGGGTTATTTAGTGGGCTCACAGACACAGGACTCAGCTTATAAATCCACTCTTATGCAAGAGGTTCCGTTTTCAGAAGGGTGGGTAAGAAGGGCCTTATTCGGGGCTTGTTCCACTTCCCCGTGTCACCACTGGGACTAATTGCTCAAGGCCTGATGTGCTTCTAATTAATCACCCAGGCTAACCAGAAGAAGAGGGTGGCCTTGGGCACAGGCAGAATGCTGATGTGACTTGCTTTGCCATAACTGACATTTTGCACATGCCAAGAAATTATTTCGGTGGTGGTGGGGGAACCGAAGAAGGGAAGGGAGTGACAGAGGAGAGGTTTTCCTGTCTGTTACTCCTGGGGAAAACCTGAGAAAAGCTTAGTAAGCAAAACAGCCATGTGAGAGGCTGGGGGACTTGGGGAGCACACAGCGGGAGAATTTTAGTTAATATCTTTCCTTTTTAAGGAGTCAAAAGCTAGACTCTGGCAACCTTCCTGGAGTCTGGAGGATAGTAGGGACAATTTGTTTGTGGGGAGAAGCTAAACACAGAGCTGAATGGAGAAATCTACAAGAAGTTAGAGCCAGAAGAGGAGAGAGAGAGAGAGAGAGAGAGAGAGAGAGAGAGAGAGAGAGAGAGAGAGAGAGAGAACACGAACATGGGGGGCGGGGAGGGCTAGGGAGAAAGGGGCCGCCAAGGGAGAGGGAAGCCCGAAAGGAAGTCTTAGCCATAGGAGGTCCTTAAGGCTGAGTTCCATCACCAAAGCCATCCTCAGTGTGCCTTCAGGAAGAGACCTTTGTATTTCTAAGCTCCTCTGGGTTGAGGAGAGGGAAAGAGTCTCAATATTGGCCCTTCATACCCCAGAAATTGGCCTTAAAAAAATTCAAACACAGCTGTTTGTGTTAATAATATAAGAGTCTAACTTGCTTGCGGGGGGGACTGGGGAGTTTTGGACATCTTTGTAGCTTCAATTTTGCTACGAGCTCAAAACTGCTCTAATAATTTATTATAAGGGGCTGGGAAGATGGCTCAGCAGTTAACAGCACCAGCGGTTCTTCCAAGGGACCAAGGTTCAGTTCTCAGCACTCACATCTTGGCTCACAACTGTGTGTATCTCAAATCCCAAGAGATCGGGCTCCCTCTTCTAGCCTTGGCAGCCATTATGCATATATGAGGTACAAAGACTTATATGCAGACGAAACAACTATACATATCAAATAAGAATATAAACATGTTTGGGCTAGGAGTATAGCTCGGTGGCAGAGCCCTTGCCTAGCATATGCAAGACACCAGAAAGAAAGAAAGAAAGAAAGAAAGAAAGAAAGAAAGAAAGAAAGAAAGGAAGGAAGGAAGGAAGGAAGGAAGGAAGGAAGGAAGGAAGGAAGGAAGGAAGAGAAAAAAAGAACTTATATATCAATGGAGAAGCCATATGGGAATAAGTAAAAAAATCACTTAACAATCTACTCATGCTAAATATTTTGATTCACTGTTCTCCAAAGAATGGCAAATCTGGAGTTCTTACCTAGGTCTTTGATTTTTTTAGGGGAGTAGACATTCAATTGCGTTTAAAATCGTGCAGCATATCTCTAGATAGCATACAAGTAAAAGTAATGTCATAGTGGCCAAGTGTATAATGTTTCGTGCTAGAGTGTCTCCATGGAATATATGAAGAGCCTCAAAGGACAATGTTCAAAACTAAAACCAGTGATGGACCAATGGAACATCCCTGTGTCAGCAAGGAGGCCTCTCTGCTCAGCATTTTAGCTCAACAGAATCTAATTTTTCTCCTCAGAGAAAGTCAATTTTCTGAATGAAGCATCCTGCTTTGGGAAGGACAGGAAAATCTCAAGAGGGAAGAGGAGAAACAGTTTGTGAGCCTGCCAGCTCAGGAAAAAACCGACTTGCCCTCAATGGCATGGTGGACGTTATGGCTAGATTTTACTGAGCCCTGCCTGTCTCCCGATTTCCCAACTTAATGGGCTCACTAAGGTCAGTCCCATCTGGCCATCTGTAGGCCTTAGACTACCTGAGCAGAAGGCGCAAAGGTGACACTTGCAGGGGAAGTGGAGGCAGCTGATTCACTCACCAGTTCTAGGCACGGAGTCAACACTAGCTTAGCCCTCCTCTCGACTGCCGAGAAGCCTCACAGTCATTCACTGAACGTACACACAAACCAACGCGACTAAGCCAACAGCCAACTGAAACACTACGGAGCCGGGAAACAGTCACCTCCGATGCTTCTCAATGCGTGGATGGTGTCTGGGAGTAGGAAGTCACGCCCATCTCTCGCCAGACCAGAGCCTCCTTCCTGTAGCAGACCTCCTCAAGTGGGCAGCACTGCATGAGGACTTTGCAAAGCTACTCTCCTAGCTGAGAGGGCTCTGCCCCTCAGAGCTCCTGTTTTCAGGCTGCCCGGGGAAGACGGGGCCCAACGCTGGCTTCTGGGAATAAGTCTTTCCACCGTTACCTGGGAATACTGGTCTCTCTTAGCTTGGACGTTCCTGATTCTAAGACGCAGGACCGGAGAGGGGGATGAGTAACAACGAGGAATAAAATCTTCAAGCCTGCAGCAGTTTCGGTGCTAACACAGGCAGCCTTACTGTCGAGGAGTGAATCTTTAGTGGGTCAAAGTTCTAACTGCGGTCTGCTGCTGTCCTGGCTCACTGCATTCCAACCCAAGACCCTCAAACACACAAGACACTGACAGCCATCTCAGCCAGCACCTCAGTCTTTGCCGCTCTACCACGGGGCAGACCCTTGCCTGCCTCACTCCCTTCCCTTACTTGAAGACTTCCAGAAATCACTATCACCTTGGCCCTCCTTCTGTTCTATAACATTGCTTTTATTTTCCCCACAGCACTTACTACCACTTGCACAGCTTTGCCTGTAAGAAAGCAACTTCAAAGCTATCTACAATGTTTAAAGAAGGGAAAGCACACATAACAAAGTATTTGCTGATTCTGGGGCAGATACAAGTGTTCTACGATACTCTACTTTGTGTCCTTAAAAGTAATCTTTTGGGGCTGGAGAGATGGCTCAGCCGTTCTTACCTCATTGTTCCTGCAGAGGACCTAAGTTCGGTTCCTAACACCCACCTGCTGGCTCACAACCACCGTTAAATCCAGTTTCAGAGGATCTGGCAACCTCTTTGGACCTGGGGGTGCTAGGCATGCATATGGTACACATATATGCATACAGGCAAAATATTCATATACTCACAAAATAAAGTATTTCTCAAAAAATTTAAAACTAATTTTTAAATGTTCAAAACATTGTGAAAAGTGTGTGTGTGTGTGCGCGCGCACAAGTATATAAAAATGTCCCGAGGTGTACTCACAAAACCTTAACTCCTAAAATGATCAAATCTGTTTTCAAAACACTGGTCTAAAATTAAACAAGGTTGTTTACCGCCAGGCTTCTCAGTCTTCCATAAACTATTATTCATCTGTTGTCTCTAAGAGGGAAAACACTAAGCAGTTTTCTAAACTTATATGACTCTAGAAACTTTCTGCCAAAGAATACGGAACAGACTTTCATTTTATGGATGACTATTTGAGAAACAGTATTATAATTTCATATCTCCTTCAGGGAGTGTGCCCATCACTGAGATCGTCTGAGACACAGAGGTGCTCACATACCTCAGGTGAATGGATCTCAGTGAGTTCAGGCAGATTAGTGTGTTGATAATGTTACTTCAGCCTCTTTTCGGAGACACTATGTGACTCCTCAGTATCTTCTAATACTTTAGAACCACTGAGTGGTACCTTTGTAAGATAACAGAGAGAGAGAGAGTGCCAGGGGCCTGTCAGAAAGCAGCTAACATCAAGATTCAGGGCAATTTCAAATCCAACCTTACTCACAAGACAAGTTAAAACCCGACTTGCCTCTCTGTCTCTGTCTTGACCCTCCTGCACTTCCCGATCCCCTCATGTTCCTCTTTTCATGAGAAAGAGATGAAAGTTAGACATGAAATTGGGCTTAGGAAACCAAGTTCAAGCCATCAGAAGGAAGCCGGCCAACTGAGCCGGCCCACTAGGTCACTAGATGCCACTAAGAGGCTAAGGACATACCAGCGGTCCTTTCCTAGCTGCAGCTGCCACTATGAGACTGTGGGGAGTCTGGAGGGAGGGGATGCCCTGTGACAGAGCTGCAGAGGTGTGCCTGAGCTAAGGTGGGAGGGGACACGTATATTTGTATACTCGCAGCATTCTGGGTAATGTGAGTTTGCCTTTCTCCTAGAGCCACCTGAGGCTTCTGTGTCTGTCAATAGCCACATCAACATCAAAGGGGCAGGGGACAGTCACCGTCCAAGCATGGGTCAACCTCTCTAACCCACCTATGACAGGCTAGGATGAAGGGGAGAGGAGTAGCGTGGCCCCCAGGATTCTGTATTTTGATGCCAATGCTCCCACTCCTGAGGCTTGCGGAGGCCACCACAGTCACTGCAAGCAGGTATCTCACACACTGACTACAGCAGTCTGATTTCTGATATAGGGTCAGTATATTCCTCAGGTCACATTATGAGTTCAGATTTAGGGCTTCCTAAGAAAGTGAGGGGCTGGGAGGTCCTAAAGGATCCCACCATCCAATGGCACTCGATTAAGACACACCTACACTTGTGTGTGTGTGTGTGTGTGTGTGTTCTGCTTTATGCTAAGTTCTTTAGCAGGCAGGTTTCACTAAACCCCTAAAGCTTCAGCCTATTACCATTGTCGTGTATGGAGTGTTTGTACCATGTAGATGCATTCCTTTATTTAATGCTCACAATGACCAGGTAATATAGGTATCATTAACTTCATCTTAGAGAAAAAGGAGCCAAGATTAGAGAGTGTGCAGGCTCACGAGCAGGTGAGGAGTGAGAACAAGCAAGGTCAAACCTAAAATCCCAAGTACTCTGATATTCCCCTTGCCCCGCCTTCCAATCTGTTAGGTATCCACACTTTGCCTTGCAAAGCCCCAATACTTAGAGCCCTGTAAAGCAAGGTGTGTGTGTGTGTGTGTGTGTGTGTGAGTGAGCTTGCTGTGAGGGGACCTAGTCTCTGGAACAGATGGCTCAGATGCTGTGAATTGGTCCCTTAAAGGACTGAAAGCTACAACAGGGGGAAGGAGGGTCTATAGGAAGGAAAGTAACCAGAAACCACTTCCTCCTGTGGCCTGATGCTTCCTCTGACAGAAAGGGAGAATTTTACCCTGTGTCTACCGCTCAGAGGTCTATGATTTGCCTTTGAGCAAATCATGATCCTTACTGGCTCTAATGGAGCCCTAACAGCCACAATGTTAAATAATCCTTCCAGAAGCTTTCTAGTGGCTCTCCTTAACACTCATGTAGACACAAATGCTACTACCTGCATCTCATTTCTATGTATGTTAGAAATGACCTTCTATCTCCCTATCATCGCTCTGTCTCTGCCTGACTCAAGTGATGATACTGTGTGGACCCGAGTCCTCAGGGTCAAATGGATGCGACCTTGCATACACAGCTGGTGTGGGGAATCCTGACTCAGCTTTTTCCTCAGTATGTCTGAGGGTCTGGGTTCGGATCCCCTTTCCCCAGTTCCTCTCAGATGCGTGAGGCCCAGCTTCTAGACTAGATCCCACTCATGGTGGCTCTGTTCATTCTTGAACAACCTTAGCCAGCACCAGGGTGACTAGGAAGTGAAAGTGTAACCTCGCAGCTGCGTGCATAAACAGATGTGGTACCTGGCTCAGATCTGTCCTGACTCACAAACTGAGAAGCTATCCACACTTAGACTCATTCTGTGCCCTTTAACTTCCTGTTCTGCAAAATGGGGTAAAATTGTGTTTCTTCAAGTAGTGCTGCACGCAGAAGAGGGAAACAACGAAGGGACCGCATGAGATCAATGAAATCACGGGTCCCTGAGAAATACTCCACTGTAGTTGTTTCTGCTGCACGGCCATGCTGGACAAATCACTTTGATGGAAGGAGAAAAAAAAAATCAAGTGGAACATTTAAATATAGAAATGTCAGCAATTCAGCTGTAAATATGAATAATTCTTGACTAGTACAGACAGGAAGGACATTGAAGCACCCAGAAAAGCAATCTTCAGTTTTTCGAATATGGGATTATAATAGGTATTGAGAAACAGCTGACTGTGAGTGGGGGGTTCCATAAATATCTCAGAGGACCAGCCATGCATGATCAAACTACTTCCAGCCTCTTGTCAAACCAATCTACTTCAGGATGTGATGTAAGGATGAATCACCCCACATGGTTAGCATTTGAAGAGGATGAAGAAAAAGACATTTTGGGGGCGAACATGACCTTTGAAGGAGAGAAATCCTTGGATGCCAGCTGTGGCCACTCACCTGGAATGGTAGCTCTGGTGCCAAGGAGGGCCCATTGTGCCCTGAGATATCTGCATCATGCTGACATCAGGCTGGGTCTCCCCAAATTTGGTGGTATGCCACGAGTGAGGGCGAGCGGCAGGTTCACTGCACCTGTGGAGATACAGGAGAGGGAGCCTTCAGCACCAGTGGCGTCTCAGCTGAGTCCCCTCATGACGTGAGGTGGCCTGGGTCCCAGGAGATCACAAATGCAAGCACTGCTTACTTCTCCCAGCACTGTGTCCCTTCTTGTTTCGACATCACCCAGGAATGCTGCAAAGTCAGTACAACTTTATTTAGGCCTCCTACATGTTGACGTTTTATGCCTTCTGAATATAAGTACATGGATGCCTGGGTCTTCCTGAACCTCTAGCTTTATAGAAAAAACAGGAATGCTAAAATTCCTTTCTATTTCCTATTTCCCAAGGGACTGTGCATGGATGCACGGTAAAAAGTGTCCCCGGGTTTTTCTAGTCCTCTGTCAGAGCCTGGGTGGACGGTGCCGCTGTTCCGCTGTCTCAGAAGAATGGTATGGAAGTCAGAGGCTGCCCTGCATTGACAGCGAATGCTCTACGCTCTGCGCCACAGTCTAGAGAACAAAGTGTTCTCCGAAAGGCCTTCTCATTTTGCAAGTTGGTGACTTCAACCTTTAAGCATCCTGCCCTTAAAGCACAGAGATCTGATGGAGCCAAGGAGAGAACATGGGTGTCGTCGTTCAGACTGAACATCAATGAGCTCTGCACGGGCGTCGGTGACTGCAGGAGGCCAGGGGCATGAGTCAGATGCTGTGCAGTAGTTCTGGCATCAGAGTGAGATGACCATCCAGGCATCTCATACTGACAACTAGGAGACTTCGGGGAAATACTTCTGTAGTTTAGAAACACTTTACTGGGACTCAGGAACTCCCTTGATGAGAGGAAGATGACAGATCTAACGTATCCCAAGTCCTCACGCTCACTGTTCATGAGAGGATGGAATAGAGCCGGGGGACAAGCCTGTTAGACAGAGCTACCTCAAAGGAAGGGGAAAGAGGGGAGAAAGAAGTTGAGGGTAGATGATGGAGGAAATGGGAGTGGACAGGAGGATGGACTGACGGTGACCAGCCTTCCAGCTCTAACACTTTCTGAAGTAGTGGGGAAACTATAAAGACGGGGCAGGACCAGCTAGATGGCCCAGCTGCCAAAGACGCTCCCTCCCGGGCAGAGCTGACCATCTGAGTGTGATCCCTGGGACCCACACGAGGGTAGAAAAAGAGAACCAGCCTTTGACTGAGCCATATGCCCCCCTCCTATGGAGTATGCACACATCCACACAAATACATATGACTTTTTTTTTTAATGTAAAAAAGTAATTACACAGAGACTGGTCTCAGAATTAACTCTGGTCAAGCCACACAGGGTCTGGCCACGGTGGTGAGACCGGGAGCACCGACTGTGGCCTGAAACCAGAAGGGCAGACACAGGCCAAACAGTAGAACGGCTGGCCTGGAATCTACAGAGTAACTAAAGGAACTTTGTGATGAATGAGGAATCGTAGATGACGTTGCAGAAGGCCAAGTCACCCTCGAGGGGCTGGCTTGAGGCCACAGCCTGGGTTCTGGGGAACCCGATGTCCAAGGACTAGATACAAGGGTATCAAGTACTGAGGCGCTGTACTGTCGGCCTACAGCTCTCCAACGCCCCACCCCACCCCCGAGAGCTGACTCGATATTGGGGAATTGTCTCAAGGGAGACAGGACCTCAGGAGGATCAGAGAGGCTCAAGGTAAGCTGGTATATACTTGCTCTGTTCTTGGCCTCTTGTTTTTTTATCCTCCATCTTGTTAGCCCAGATAAAGGAAACTTGGTTTCTAATCTAGTTCCTAAACCTGATACGACTGGGATTTAAGCTTTGGGTTTTAAGTACATTTAAACAAAATTTTTCACCTTGGCTTTCCTTCTAGTTATAATAGGTTATATATACAACACAGTATTGATGGGCCAGGGTTATGGTTTGAGTGTCAAATGTCCTCCTGGGGCTCACATTTTCGAGAGGCTGTAGGACCTTTAGGTCTAGACAGAGGAAGTGAGTTGTAAGGAGTGGGCCCTTAAGAAACTATAACCCAGCCTTACTCCTGGCCTGAGATATCTGCTCCTTGTCAAGTACCAAGCAACAAACACCTCCTTTGTCTCCTTACTACCAAGAAGAAGAGCTGGCCTCCACGCAGGGCTTCCTCACCGTGAGGGGGCGTACCCCTCTGGAACTGTAAGCCGGACTTAGCTTCTCCATGAAGTCGCTTTTGTCAGAGTATCAGGGACGCGAAGGTAACTAAGACACCACTCTTCCTCGTTCCCCCTGGACACGAGATGAGCAGCTGTGCGCACACGACCAGTGTCACTTATTACCCTGCCACAGGCCTCAAAGGCAGCAAGGCCAGGGACTGTGAACTGAAACAAAGCTGCCTGGTTACTTACGACGGAGCCTTGCCATGTGGCCCAGACCAGCCTGAAGGACCAAGCCTCCCACCGTGGACGCCGAGCACTGGGATTGCAGGAAGCTATCGGTGTGTCTGTCAGAAGCCTGTTCTTTACAGACTCACTTTCTCCAGCACCCGTTAGTGATACGTGACTGCACAGTAGGGCTCTGTAAGAGCTCACCAAGATCAAAGGCCGTGAGGCGTGGGAGTGAAGGATATTCAGGCAGAAGGAATGGCATAGCCAACTTGGGAGAATGCAAAATGTGGTGCAGACACGGTACGAGTGGCACCAGCGGCAGTGGGGCGAGGAGTAGGGAGGCAGGAAACTCATCCTTCCTGTCTCATGCTAAAGATGGCTGTGGCTCTAGCGCCTCGGGCAGGGAGAGACAGGCTCCAATCTGAGTTCTGGGAAGGTACCGCCAATAGCGCAGTGAATAAGCTGGATATTTTGTCAGCCAGGATACAAGCTGATGAGGGCTTGGGACTGAGGCGGTGGTAACGGGCTTGAGGGAATCAAAGATCGTTAAAGTTACAAAGGCAGAAGAATCCTCATTCTCAGTGACCATTTAGATAGGTGGTGTGGTGTGGTATGTAGTGTGTGTGTGTGTGTCTGTGTGTGTGTGGTGTGTGTGTGTGGTGTGTGTGTGTGTGTGTGTGTATGTGGTGTGGTGTGTGGTATGTGTGTGTGTGGTGGGTGGTGTGTGTGTATGTGGTGTGGTGGGTGGTGTGTGTTGTTTAGTAAAAAAAAGGAACATGTTGTTTAGTAAAGAATGCCATGTCCTTGAGGTAAGAATAAGTTTGGAGTGTTCACAACAAAAGTGCGGCCACAGCCACAGAGAGAAGAACCGATGGTGTGGGATTCAGGCCACATGTGAAGCATTGACAGCACTCTGGACACAGATGTTTTCTTGAAAGGGGTCAGA
This sequence comes from Tokudaia tokunoshimensis, assembly GCA_036184795.1. Lineage (NCBI taxonomy): Eukaryota > Metazoa > Chordata > Mammalia > Rodentia > Muridae > Tokudaia > Tokudaia tokunoshimensis. Next base: position 14,352,160 of record BTHU01000014.1, read on the forward strand.
GGTAGGGCGGAACATCGGATGACCCTGGAGGACTGCTATGCACTGGAAAAACAAAGAAGGTAATTATGGTGGTCTGAGTCTGCTTGGCCCATGGAGAGTGGCACTATTAGGAGGTGTGGCCTTGCTGGAGGAAGTGTGTCACTGTGTAGGCGGGCTTTGAGGACTCCTAGTGCTCAAGCTCCACCCAGTGCATTAGAGACCCTCTTCCTGGCAATCTCCTGCTGCTGCCTGTGGATCAAGGTGTAGAAATCTCAGCTCCTCCAGTACCAAGTCTGCCTGCGTGCTGCCATGCTCCCCACCATGATGACAATGGACTAATTCTCTGAAACTGTAAGCCAGCCCCAATTAAATGCTTTCTTTTAAGAGTGGCCTTGGTCATAGTGTCTCTTCACAGCCATGAAACCCTAACTAAGACAGTGTCAACTGAACGTAAGCACCGGAGGGCTTCTGTTGCTGCTGCTCTCTCACCAGCTGTTATGACCGGGCCTCATGGCCTTCCAGGTGTGCTAGCTTTCCAAACCATGCTGGCTGCCAACCAGACACAAGTCACAAGTATAAGACACAAACCAATTTAAAACAGACAAGAAAACAGCCGGATAATGTGGCCCACACCTTGGGGCCGAGGCAGGGGAAGTCATTTGAACCAGAGTTTGGGGCCAGCTAGGCAACATAGCCAGACCCATTCTAAGACAACACAAAATAGATGAGGAATACTGCCAACACTACACAATCAAAGTGACCGTATTTCTTAATCCTCTGGCCGAGTGGTCTACCTGCCTGTCTACCGTTTAGTGTATGCATGACCACAGAAGACGAAGCCCACCTTGACAGCCACGAGCTCCCCGCAGAGAGGAAAATTGACCACAGTGTCTGTCAGAATAAACAGTGCAGAATTCGGATTGAGGGTCTTCAGGATACCCTTGCCAACACTGTCTGCTCAGCTGGGGATGGAGGCTGGCTGACTCTCAGGTTCTGTTTGTGTGTCGCTGATAATCTTCCTTATCTGTTTTGTGTTGTTTTAAAATGGGTCTGGCTATGTTACCAGAGTTTTCTGGTTCAAGTAACTCCCCCTGCCTCAGTCCCAAGGGGTATGCCACTACATCCGGCTTTTCTTTCATCTGTCTCAAAAGTTGACAGGCACATAGAAATGTCTTCACATGAATACAAAGACTTCCGTACTCATGCATGGACTCATGATCAAACTTAACAAGTCATTAGCCCTTCCCCATATTCATTTTAAGTAATCTTTTGAATAGACAATAAATTCACAAGAAAGAAACGAAAAATCAAAGTACAGTTTTGACCTACCAACTCCATTTCTCCCCACCCCACTGCTAACTTCTTGTATAGCCTTGCCCGGGATCCCATTATGTAAACACAAACCTATATGAAGGTGTGAGGTTGGGGCCCAAGGATAGAGAGCTTGTCCAGTATGCATGAATGCCTGGATTCTACCCCAAATACCCAACAGCAAAAGAGAGAGATTGGTGGGAAGGAAGGTATTTATCTGGGGTAATACGACCCCAGAGGAACATACAGTCCTTTCTGGAGGGGGACATTCTTTTTAAATGTCACATGCTCACAAAGTATATTGGGGACTTTTGCTTTGCTGACTGAATCATGAGAGTGAAAGCTGCTAACAGACGGACAGACAGATGACTAACACCACAAATTAGGAGAAAAGGTAACCTCCTTTCCTTGTACTGGGCTTCACCACACTGACCCACAACTGTCTACACATCTCTTCCGTACCATGTAGTTTATTTCTCCTCACTCTCCACTCTGAGACATGTTTATAGACTAACACATAAAAATAGTATAATTAAACAGAGGGATTTACAATGTTTTTTTTAACTTAGTCAATAGTAAGTGGTACCAAAATGTTCTTTTTCTCAATATTTCAATCTTCCTGCTCTTCCCCCCTCAACACACACACACACACACACACACACACACACACACACACACCCCTCTACTGTGTATGCTGCCCAAATCTCTCTGTCGGCACAGCTGTAATAACCCAGAGACTGTCAGTTTGGAAACTTGGGAGAACCCAAATAGCAACCAAAATATTTCAAATTTAAGCTAATTAATGTTATAAAGTGCTTTATAAATATTCAATTGCATCTCTGTGTGTGTGTGTGTGTGTGTGTGTGTGTGTGTGTGTATGAGAGAGAGAGAGAGAGAGAGAACGAAAGAGAGCGAGACAGAGAGAGAGAGAGCGCATTTGCACCATTAATAAAACTGATAATAAACTCTGAAGACGCTGAAATCCCTTTCAGAGTAAATCTGATGCACGGTGCCGAGGCTTTCTCTTATATTCTCTCCCCCCCCCCCATTAAAAGCAGAGAATAGAAATAAGAAACTGAAGAGTTAAGAAAAAAGGTAAATGCCATTCTAAAAACAGTTAAGAGAAATCTATTCTTTAAAAATCATACTTAAAAAAAACCCTGTTCATTAAAATAAAGTTTTAACATAACTGGAACCCCAATAAAAAGAACAGTCTAGGGGTTGGAGAGATGGCTCAGTGGTTAAGAGCACTAACTGCTCTTCCGGGTCCTGAGTTCAAATCCCAGCAACCACATGGTGGCTCACAACCATCTGTAATGAGATCTGACACCCACTCCTGGTGTGTCTGAAGATGGCTACAATGTACTTACATATAATAAATATATGTTTGTTTTTTTTTTAAATAAAAGAACAGTCTAGGTCTGAGGGCAGAGCAGCTGAAAAATAGGAAACTTCCAGAACACCAGCTCCGGTTCCTTCCCTACATACCAATCTTTTTATACTAAATTTTACAACAGGAAGGAGTTTCACTACCACAGCCGGCTAACACAGGACCTGCCATTAGGAGTATAATAAGAGTGATCTCTCAGTCACTTTCTGAGGACAGAATGCCAGATAAGACCTGAAAAACCAGCCCTGTGGTCTCAGATGGCATGGAGGGCATTTCTGAATGTGCGCACTTCAGAGTTTCTCCTACCATTTATGTGGCACAGCAGCAGATAGCAGTCATGAGGAAAATCAATATGCAAGTCAGCCAGAGCCCTAGGTCATCACCCAACTAGAGCCCTGGGTCATCACCTAGCCCGAGCCCTAGGTCATCACCCAGACAGCTCCATTCACCTGCTCTTTGCCAGGGCATGTGGTCTGAGCCAAAGCACCCCGGAGGCAGGTACCCCACTAAGTGTAACTGCCAGAACTTTAAAATCACAACTGTAGATGGGTAGAAGCAGAATTGAAAAGTCTGTGAGGAAAGGGAAGGAAAGGACGTGGCCAAGCTCTCACTGGAGCCAGAGTGCAGTCATGCACAGAGGTCTGGCAAGCCAACACTTCCTTTCATGGGCAAAGATGACTTTAAAGCTTAATGAGAGAGGCTGGATCTTTCCCTTAAAACTAAGATACTCAGAGGTTCCCTCCCTTCCTCTCTTCTTACCTTGTATGTAAAGGGGGGGGGGGGACTTCCACACAGGCTGGACCTGGCTGAAGAAAGTACCTCCAAACTGTGGACCTCTTAACAATTAAGAGCAAGAAGAAAAAATGATGGGGTTGTGGGGAGCAGGGCACCAAAACCAAAAGCAGACCTGAGCATCCAAGGCCTGAGAGGCCCACAGGCTGTGTAGAGATCATATCGCAGGGAGCTTAAAGAGTACAAAAAGAGAAGGGAACTGACTCCGGGAATCTCTGAAGTTACAACTGGGAGAAACCCCCCCAAACACACATCAGGGCACAGACCACAAGTCCAGGAGCTCAGGGAACACAAGTAGGACCACATCAAATGGCCACAAGGAAGCAGGCGCCTCCAACCGAGGCGCTCCCAAGTCCATGCTCACACAGGGAAGCCTAATTAAATGCGGTGAGCCACAAATAAATACAAAAGGTTGGAAGCAGGACGGGGCTTTAAGGGAAGGAGACAGGATAATGGGAGATAATATGATTAAAGGACATTATATGTACTTTGAAATGTACAAAAGTGAAAAAAGAAACTGCTTTTAAAAGAGTAACTTTTTTTTTTAATTAGCACATCTGAGAGGGGCCTAGAGGAGAGAATTCACCCAGGGGAGAGTGAAGGTAAGACTGACACACACCAGCCCCTCAGAAGCCATGGTGGCCAGAAGGGAGCGGAGTGAGGTATAGATTGTCAAGAGAGGAGGCGGCAGGAGGGGGGACTGAGGGCCAAGCCTGATGACAGATATGTATGACATGCCCTATGACCCAGGAGCCGGTGGGGCACGCCCTTAATGCCAGCACTCAGGAGGTAGAGGCAGGCTGATCTCTGTGAGTTTGAGGTCAGCCTGATCTATAGAATGAGCTCTTGGACAGTCAGGGCTATACAGAGAAACCCTGCCAAGAGAAGAGAGGAAGGGAGAAGAGAAGAGAAGAGAAGAGAAGAGAAGAGAAGAGAAGAGAAGAGAAGAGAAGAGAAGGACAGACAGTTGATGCCCTAATTAATATCATTATCCTGTATGCTCTAAAAAAGCATAATACAAAAAATTGTAAAAAAAAAAAAAAAAGAGTCCAGAGAAAAACTTAACCAGCCTAGAATTCTAATCCATGTGGGGCATCTTCACAGGAGTTGAGGAGAAGCCAGGCATGAGGGCACACTACTGTGATCCCAGCACTTGGGAGATGGGGACAGGAGAAGCAGGAGCTATGGTTATCCTCTGGTTACAGAGAGAGTTCGAGTTCGAGGCCAGCCTGGGTTATGTGCTACTCCATGAAGGAGAAGGCAGAAGGCAGGTGTGGTGGCACACACAATGTCAGCCCTCGGGGGGACGGATGTGAGGGGGTACCAGGCATTACACAGTAAGGCCCTTGTGAGAAGTTAAAAAAAAAGAAAAAAAAGACTCACTTTCAGATAAGCAGAAATCATCATCAGGAAAGACAAAAGCTATGCAGGCCAGAAACTCATCTGCATAGAAAGAATATCGGAAAAGGCATGAGCAGAAGCAAAATGAAATTTAGAAACTTCCTTTACCCTGCGCGCGCGTGGAGCGTTGGGAGGACTTGGCAACTGGTCTGGCCCAGTCCCTCCTCCTGGGAGCACAGTTCACAGGGAGCTGCATTGGGAACCGGAAGGAGGAGCAGAGGGCACTGGCTGATTTGAATGAGATAAAAAGACAGATTAGGCAGATAAGCCATGAGAAACTGGTAGCCCTGCGTGTAGAGAACGGCTGGAAATTCTCAGACAGAAGCATTAACAGCTGGACCAGGTAGGGCGGTTTTTTTTTGTTTTTTGTTTTTTTTTTTAAGGCTGAAACTCAACGTGCAGTAGCTTATTTTTCTTTAAAAATACATATTCCTGGGAAGCTAGAAAGTAGGAGGATTATGGTGATTCTGAGGCCAGCCAGAACACAGTGAGTTCCAGGTCAACCTGGGCTACACAGTGAGAATTTGTCTCAGGAAAACATCAACACAAGAACCAACAAAACCAAAAAAAAAAAAAAAGGCAAGAAAACAAAACCCGGATAGAACACACTATGAAAAAGACATCAGAAAAAAGTGCTTGAGTTAGAGCCCTACATTAAGTGACCGTGAATCTCATTCCAACGGGGTTCACTTACCCTGAGCAAACAGAAACATCTCACAGAGCAATCCCCTCTGGTACCGCAGGGAGCAGGGCAGAGAGCGAAGTCACCCTCAGCGTAGGCTCCACCCACCGAGGCGGGGTCCCCAGTGGTTCCCTCCCCAGGCAGGTGAGCTTGCAGTTAAAGGGCAGGAACCGCCTGGGCTCAGAGCAAGTGGGAGGGACTCTACCCCTCAGTTACCTATGTAAATGGACCAAGAAGAAAGGGTGGCCCTTAGTACTTTTCCTGGGAAAAGTCAGCTCACCGCTTTGAAATGCCTGGCAGCAGGAGGAGGGAAGCCTGGGAAACCTGTCCTGGAGGATGTGTCAAAAGTAAAAGCAGGAATCCTCCTCCCACCGTTTGTGAACCCCGAGGGACGCTCACTGCTTCAGCTTTTGGAAGCATCAGCTCTCGTCAGGAAGCAGGTAGGGACCGAATTCCCTGCTGGGAGGAAGTGTGGCAGCGGAGCCCTACGTCAGACAGGCTGACTCTAAGCCGGTCATCCTTTCACCTTGATTTAACCTCACGGAGCAGAGACTGTTTGATCACTAGACAAGTCACTCTAAGGGTGGTGGCAGACTGGTAAGAGAAGGACCGAGACGGAGGCACTGGAGTGGAAAATCCTCGGTTGTAAGCTAGCATAACTGGTCTCCATTACCGACTCATTACCAACTACTCTGATGCAAAGCTCCACAGATTTTTTTTTTCTGCCAAGACAGGTCAGATCATAAGGATTCTTCTCTCTTCCTCCCATTGGGTGTGGTGGTTCACACTCACAGCAGAGGCAGCAAGGAGATCAAAAGTTGTAGGTTGGCCTAGGATACATACCAACACCCTCCTTCAAACCAACCAAGGCAAAGTACTTCCCTTCTGTCTCTCTCCCTGCAACAGGGTCTTGGGATGTGGCTTGGGGTAGCCTTGAACTCGAAATTCTGACTCAGCTGCCAAAGGGCTGGGATTACTGCTGCACACCGGGGCAGGGAGGCTGGATGGCTAAATGAAGCGGCTGCTAGGAAGAATTCTGACCTCTTGTATTTGGTCTGTGAGGTGGCCCTACAAGTTTCCAATCTTCAAACTTCCAGTACAGGCCTCAGGGGCATGCCCGTCACCAGCCTCCTGCCTCAACGCTTGCTTGACTCCACAGGGAAATACATTGACATTTGCTCTCTGTATCAGTAAGAATGAAATACTCATACTTCGCCCCGTTGAATGTTTCAAAGTAGGATTTAGACCAGAGCTTAACAGCCAAGACTGAGAAAATCCGAGCAACGACAGGAATAACAGAGGGGTAGGATTATTACCCACGAGACAAATCAAATATGAAATCCTCACTGACATAAATCAGTCAATGGGCAAATAGATGGGAGAGGGAAAATAGTGCTTCCCTACAGAAGAACTCGGATGAATAAATGTAGAAGGAAGGAAAGAAATATGGAGTAGCTCCTAGAACATTCCAGTTGTCAGAGGTCATTATTGACAGACTTTAAAGCTAGTGAAAAGAAGGTCTGAAGACAAGCAGGGTATTACATGTAGCCTCAATGTTACTCTCTAGAGTAATTATGAATTGCAAAGGGACAAACGGCGCCCCTCACGGTGGACAGACATGGGAACCTCACCATAACCAGGTCACCAAAGTTGCCATCAGCTGTAATGAGATGCCAACCTCACGTGGCCCCCGGTGTCACAGGTACGGCTGCCCTGCAGCTCCTACAAAAGACACATATCATTTGAGTGGTATTGCCAAAAATGCCTGAGCCTCAACTTCACCATGAGGAAGCAACAGATACCTCCAACTCAAAGGCATTCTGCAAAGTAACTGACCTCTTGCCTTAAAAATATTGAGGTCATTGCCATAGGACGTAGCTTTGTGGGGGGAGCATTTGACAAGTATGCACGATATCCAAGCTTTAATCCTCAGGGACGACTAAACAACAGTCTGGAACCACGGACTGCTGTGTACCACGGACTGCTGTGTACCACGGACTGCTGTGTACCACGGACTGCTGTGTACCACGGACTGCTGTGTACCACGGACTGCTGTGTACCACGGACTGCTGTGTACCACGGACTGCTGTGCCAGGCAATACTCTACTGCTGGCAAAATGGCACACTGGGTAAAGGAGAGTGCGGCCAAGCCTGACAACCTGGGCTTGATCTCAGGACCCTGAAGTAAAAGGAGAGAACCGACCCACACAAGCTCAGAGCACAGTGGTATGTTCCCCAACAGAAAAATAAAATGCTTTTTTTGTTTGTTTGTTTTTTTAAATGCCAGAGTCACAGAAGCCAAAAAAAAAAGATTAAGAAAGTGTCACAAATCAAGAGACAACTAAGGACTGTGAAACCTGTAAAGTAGCTTTTCTAAACAGAAAAGGCTGGCAGGGAAGGGGTGGGGAGGGAGGGGAAATGGTTGCTCTGCTCTTTGTGAGGTCTGCCCTTCCTAAAGTCTTAAATGTTGGTACTGTCAGCGATTGCTAGGGCCAGTTTCTTATTTTGATACTTCTGGTGTTTATAAAGCTGGGTAGCAGGTGCCGGGGAAATTACAAGCACTATTTTATGAGTCTTCGATGATTTCAAAATAAGTAAAAGCTAAAGCAGTTAAGAGTTGGGATCTGAGTATAGCTGGATGAGAGCCACTCCGACTTTTTAAGCTCAGTCCTCCTCCCGGTCAGTCTGGATGGATTTGCAGTCACCTGGGAGACACACCTCGGGGCGTACCTGTGAGGACATTTCCAGAGAAGTCCAACTAAGGGCGGGCGGGCTTACCCTGAATATGGGCCACACCAAACTGGGTGGGATTCAAGACTGATTTTAAAAAGGGGAAAAAGGGGGAGCTGAGCCGGGGGAGGGGGGGTATTGGCCTTTCTCGGCCCCCTGACTGCGGGTGCAGTGTGAACAGCAGTAAGGTGGGCTGGACCCTCAATCAGCGTGCCAAAACCAAGCATTCCTTCCTCAAACCTCGCTGGCACGCATTCTCTCACAGCAACTGAATCAGTGGGGCGACCTTGGAGGACTGGAAAGAATCAGGAAGTAGACGACCACAAAGTCTTATAACTAGGGTTGAGGAGGCTACGCACGCACGTAGAAAATCCAAGCACACACACAGGGAGACCCCCAGGGGGAACAGTAGTGATACGTACAACACCGAAACAAGCTCCAGGCTGATTTTCTTTAAGGTATGTGATCCTTGTGTCCCAGGCTCACCTCAAATTCTCTATGAAGCTAAGCATGCTTCTGAACTTCTGATCCCCCTGCCTCTGGCTTCTCAGAGCTGGGATTTAAGACACCACTCTGCTCAGTTTCTATGATGCTGGCAATGAAACCCAGGCTTCATTGTGCTAGACAAGCGCCCTACCAAATGAGCTATGTCTCCCACTCGAAGCTCATGACCTTTCTTTTTAATGCTTCCATGTGTTTGTGATTGATTGATTGATTGATTGATTGATTGATTGATTGATTTAATGTGAGTGCTCTGCTGCATGTACACCTGCATGCCAGAAGAGGGCAGCAGATGCCCTTATAAATTATAGATGGTCATGAGCCACCATGTGGTTGCTGGGAACTGAACTCTGGACCTCTGGAAGAGCAGTCAGTGCTTACCAGCCCACCTGGTCCTGTCCATCCTCCCTCCGTACAGGCAGCACTGCCGACTCTGCTGACATGATCACTCTGACTAGCCTTCTCTTCGAATGCTTGCCTGCCTGTGTGAGGAAGGAGCTTGCTGCGTTGCCAATTTGGTCTTGAACTCCTGGGAGCAAGATGGGCTCTCATTTTAGACTTCCCAAGGAGCTAGGATTACAGGCATGCCAGCACCCCTGGATAGCTTTAAGAATGGTTTATTTATGGTTAGGCTACCAAATGGATATATTTAAGTCTGTTTGTTTCACTCGACTTTTCAAGGATTGCTTAACACGTTATTTTCTGCGTGTGCTTGTGTTGTCTTCGTGTGTGTGTGTGTGTGTGTGTGTGTGTGTGTGTGTGTGTGTGTGCATATGTACGGACGTGGAGGCCAGAGAACAGCAGCAATGAAACCCAGATACCCACCTGCCTCTGCCCTGTTGGCTACTGGGACTAAAGGCATGTGCGCCACACCCAGCCTGGATTCCTACTCTTAACCAGCAGGCAGTCCCTGTTCTTTCTGCTCTCCCAGGGTTGGCCAAGAGGCCTGCCCATATCCCTAAGTCCCCACAGCAGTGTCCCCGGAAACCTGCTCGCCAACTGTCCTTTCCTTTCCCATAGTTGCATCTGCTCATGACTCTGTCTCCTTAATCCTTCTGGAATCCGTCCCTCTCTTGTCCTGTGAACACCGACTTGGTTCAGGATCTCGATTGTTTTCTTCCCAGGTTAGAGCAGCTATCCCAGTGAATGGCAACTTCCTGACCCCGGGGCTCTGCCAGTGAGTGCCACAAGGTTCGCCTACACAGTCCAGCAAAGGACTCGGTTTGGAGTCTCTGCACTGTGAGGACACGAGGTGACCAAAGGGAGCAGTGATGGCCGTGGGACTTCTGCCTGCACCCGTGGCAGGGGCAAGCCTGCCCGACGGCTCTGAGAAGCTCACCCTATGCCCGACCTACCCCAGTCACCAGGCAGCTGGCTTCTCTGGCCCTCTGGCATGTTCAAACTACTTTTGAGTATCTTTCTCAAAATGGAATATAATAAAGAATCTTAATATAAATACCAACTACAACTATTGTTTTATTACATAAAACATAACAGATAGTTTAAAGTATATTTGTGTATCTTAAACATGGAAAATCCAAACATACAAATCTAGGTTCCACAGATCCAATTACTTACTCACTCTCTCACACACTCCCCCCTCCCCTTCTCTCTCTCTCTCTCTCTCTCTCTCTCTCTCCCTCCCTCCCTCCCTCCCTCCCTCCCTCCCTCTCTCCAATCCAAAATTCAAAATTGTAATGCCTAATATATTACAGTAGTAGAGTACTTGTCATTATCTGTCAAGACTGTGGGTTCAATATCCAGGCCTAAAACAAGCAAGATTTCTTCCGTAGAAAGAATATCTTGTGTGTTGTATTGATGCATCATTTGCCAATTAAAAAGCCTGTGGTCTATGGCTCAGGTAGGAAACAGAAGGCAGGAAGGTGTGAGGAGACCGTTGCGTGGTACCTGAGCACAGGTACCAGCCACATGGCAGAATGCAGATTAAAATGGATAGGATATTTTAGTCATGATATAGTTAGAGTAGAGCCTAGCTATATGGCCAATATATATAAATATATTTTGAACCTGAGTCTCATTTCTGGAATCCTGGAGCTGGGAGAAAGAACCTGGCACAACTTCAACATTCTTCTGAACTTTAACTTATGTGACCTCCACGTTGAGCCCCTCCCCTCTCCCACCAGCCCAGGGCCTCTAACCATCTTTGCCCTGGTGCCCTCTCCCAAGGGTGGGCCAGTCTTTTCTTCCCCTCCGTTCGGCGTTAACCTCCAAGTCTCCTACCTCTGCTTTAGCCGGAGTTTCACCCCTCCTGACCATGTTGCTTTCCGGTGCTGGGGACGGCAGGTGAGCAGCTCTGAATTGAGGGAGTTAGAGGTACCAGGATCTGCATGGCCCGGCGCTGCACACACGTCTCTGTGAGAAACAAGAAAACCAACAGCTGAGCATGACGGGGGCTTTAAAGCAGGGAGCGCAAGTGAATCTCACTGGGAAGTAACACAAACACGGACTGGAGTCAGAGCAAGCAGCCGGGCTGAGCAGGACCCAGTCTGCACACCCAAGCTCTCTGTCCTAAAGACAGCGACTCTACAGAGGGCGGCTACCCTGCCTGCCTATGGGCTTGTGGCTAATTAAGTATATCTCTTTATACGTTGTATCTTTATATATTATATATATATATTATGTTTTGCAGTCCTATGACTCCAGATGTAGTTCAGAGGTAGGAACACACACCTAGCATTCACGAGGCCCCAGAACTGCAGTCCTCGAGGTCGAAGCCAGGGCTCTGCGTGCGCTGGGCAAATGCTCCACCATTTGAGCCACCCCTCGGCCGCAGTGACTGTTAGGACTCTGGAGACTGAGCTCACGGATCCAAGCTGTAGCACTGCTTCCCTGAAACCAGGTCGTGGTTTCCGTGTCTCGGCTTCAATGTGAGGGGTGTAGTCTTCAAGAGCAACAGCCCCTGCCTGCGCCGCTCAGTGAGTGGCAGCTCGGGAGGAACCACAGGGAACCCACTGGGAACTCACTGGAAATTCTTGGGCTTCAGCTATCTCAGATTGCTTGGATTCTATCATGTTGGAAGGCCTTTTGTACATCCATTGCGATCCAGCCTCCCACCCACAGGCCCAAACACCATCCTACAACTCTCCTCCAAAAGCCTGGAAATCAGAGAAAAGTTTTAAGCCCCACGTTGACAACGTCTGCTGCCACGGGAAAGGGCACATTTCTCCTCAGGAGAAGCTCTCGGGGCTAGGACTTCCAAACACCCTTGATGTTGTCCCTTTGTCACACTGGCCCTGCTTCGAGCTCTCAAGTGGTTTTTAAGGTTTTATTTTATAGTACTATTGTGTGGTGTATAACTGTGAATAAGGGTGTGTGCATGTCATGGCACACCCATGGGTCAAAGGACACCTTTGGTGAGTCAGTTCTCTCCCTCTACTTGTCTCTGTGCTGTGTCTTTATGTGTTCCAGGGTAGCTAGCCCAGGGGACTCTCCTGTCACACAGGAGTGATGGGGTTACAGATGTGTACCCCTGCATCTGGCCTTTTGCAGGGGATCAAACTCAGGATGTCGGGGAGTGCTTTACCCTCTGAGTCATCTTGCCACCCCTCCCCCATGGGTGGGCTTTGTCACCCTCCCAGTGATATTTGCAGCTTGTCTTCAAGGGTTTTCCTAAGCCTCTGAGCTCCAACTGCTGCACCTATGAGAGGCGCGGTGAGGCCCTCCGCCTCTGCATAACGCCCAGGCCGTAAGGGGAGGATTACCAGGCCGCTGTCAAGATTAAGTCTGTCCATCTGGCCTCCTATTTCTTACAACACAGAATGGAGTCAAAGAACGTTCGTTCTCAAACCCTGAGACAAATAATAAAAAAAAAAAAAGAGCTTTTCTACCCAAGGGTTCTCTGGGACTTGCTTGGTGGGCTCCACTGGGATTTTCTATTCTTAAAGCGTAGTGTGTGTTTCTCTTTACCTTCATCGTGGCCTGGATAGGTCCTGAAAGTGCCTCCCAAAGACTCACGGACTCTGAGAGCAGCAGGACCTTTAAGAGGTGGTATGGGGGGGGGGGGTTTCGAGGCGGGGTGATGGTAGAAGGGATTCATAGCCCTGCCCTAGGAAAAGTAGGCTGTTATACAGATGAACTTGGGACTCGAATTATTATCTACCTTCCTGTTTTGCTCTTGAGCTATGCTCCCAGCCATGATGCAATCTGACAGGATACGGTACTGCCTCGAGGTCCCTCCCCACCCCCACCCCTGCCGCCGGAGACCGAGCCAAGAGGCCTGCCCCATTGGGACATTCAGCCTCCAGGACTATGGGCTTAACAAAACTCTTCTTCTTTCCAAGCTAGCTTGCCTCCGGTGGGTATTTCGTGATAGTAACGGAGAAAGGGTATAAATATACTTAGTGGTATCTATGCAGACCCGCCTCCTTCTATGTGTGCAGTGTAATTCTAAATGTGAAGTTCAGGGCTTGGTTGAGATGATCTCACTTATGACATCGATAGCCCTGGGCCTGAGGCTCTCAGGCTGTAGGAAAGACAGAGTAAGGACTGTGTACAAGGGCTGGTTTCTAGAGAAGGAGTCCTGACTATGGGTGACGTCACCCTAGCTACACCTCTGCTCTGTCATCTATAAAATGGGAGCAAATGAGCCACTCTTTTGTTACAGAAGTGTCTTTAACACAGGTAAAATAATTAAAACAGACCCCAGGGCACAGTAAATTAGCATTATTATTACACCTGTCATAGAGTCGGTCCAGGAGTTCTAGATAATGTATATGCATTGTCTGGCATACTTGTCCACATATGGGATGGGCATATTAACCTGATATTTTCATTTGTCTTACAGTGTCTTCATTTTACGGCCTCTTTCAGCGGTTACACAAAGGCCTAATTTATACAGAGAGGATAGAAGAGCCTGGCCAGCGAGAGCTAACAGGCCAAGACCTCTAACAAAATTCACTCAGTTCTCACTTAGAAATTCTCACACGATCCTAGCAGCACCAATCAGACAGACATTTGGCTTCAGTTGAGGTGCAAAGTAGACTCAAAGGAATCTCCCCCACTCAACACCCTAATGCAGAGATTTTTATGAACGTGGAGAGTGCGCTCAGCCAGCAAGCTGCCGGGAGAAGAACTTGCTGCTGGGACTGATGACCTGAGTTCCATTTCCAGGACACAGACGGTAGGGGGAGGAGAGATCCAACTCCTGCACGGCGTTCTATGTTCTCTCTCACACAAGTAAACGCAATTTCAAGGAGGTAAAGTAAAACAAAGAAAGACCCCCCCTAGGACTACTCACTGGCATCATTCCCTCTACGGCAGAGGACTGGACTTCTCCTTTCCAGGTCTCCCCTAGACCTCAGTGTCCTCCCTCTATTGGAGAACAACAACCACAGCCAGGCCTTTCAGAGAGCCTTTGTGGCATTAATAACTTCCTTGTTTTTTACTTAAACCACAATTGTTGGCTCTGTCCTTTCTGTACAGTAACTGAGGCTCTAAAGCTCGGCTCTTTTTATTTTCCCATTCCCTATCCCGGACACACCTAGAGAGAGAGAGAGCCACCAGCAGTGGATGTCACAGGCTATGGCTGGGCAGGAAGAATAAGCCAATGGGAGAAAGGCACAAGCATGGGACACTTGGGATGATCATCTCAGCTTGTAAGGATTTTTGTCGGCCAGAGACCATTGAACGTAAATTCATTTGTTCTGAATGAAAAGGAACACCACTGAGATCTACATGGAAGACGGTTCTAGAATGAACTTTGGGAGGCCTGTTAACTCTGCACCCCGGGATTATCTTTTAGTCTTTGTCTTATCTATTACCCAGAACCACTTACCTGCAGAGTGAGCCTCTGTCTGGACATTAAACTCGAGCTATCTCCAGAATGCCGTCTCCCCACCCACAGCAAACTACTCTGCTCTCAGCTCTCACAATGGTAATTGACAGTCTGCAGGCACTTTGATCTCATCCAGCAAGTACTAATGGGTACCACACGCCCCGGGTGGACTGTCCCGAGTCTTTCATACAAAAGGATGTGCATGCTTCCCCCATATGTTGTGAGTTATTACCAAAACCCCTTATGAAAGAGACAATGAGGGAGGTTTGTTGTTTTTTTTTTTTCCCCTAAGACCCATTTTCCAGAACACTCCGCGACGACGAACTTGTGTGTCTTGGCACAGACCACACACAGAATTATATTCTCTTGGGACCGGAATTCCAGAGAACTGTTCGTTCGTTCTTTTTTTTCTTTCTTTCTTTCTTTCTCTTTCTTTCTTTTCTTTTCTTTCTTTTTCTTTCAATTCAGCAGTTTCAAAAACTCTGTTTATAGGCCTTAGCATTACTAACATACAGGAGCAGGGTGATAACAGGCCCACTAATTTAAAAGTTACCAGAGAGAATTATTTTTACTTAGAGTGCCCTGTGGAATATACTGAAGTAATCCTGTCTGCCCTCACGGGACCGTGTCCCTGCAGGCCGATTCCCCACTGGCTGGTGTGGTCCCTCTATCCTCAGACTTCAGCCTGGATACCACTTCTGGCAGGACACCCTTCCCAACACAGTAGGGGTGAGGCAGGTTGAGTCCACTCTCCCTACCCAGCTTCCCTGCACAGAGGAGCACACACACTGTGGCTGTGTGCACACTGAAGATGATCACAGGACTTCCACTTGCCCAGCCCCACTGCGGAGCCTGGCAACATCTGTTGAGTGAACGGGGTACCGCTCTACGTCCAGCCCGCTTGTGACGTGACCCAGCTCTGGAGTCAGTGTGTGCCAACGGCAATGAGATACTTCTGGGGGATGTTTTTATATGTTGTCTCTTACTATTCTCCGGTCTCAGTATCACAGGATCACAACCATGGGTGATAAACTAGAAATTAAGCCAACCTTGAGCTGGACTGAGAGTTATTGTGATCTACAACTACAGTCAGCCATTGTAGCATCCTTCTTCCTCATACTTAAGAAACAAGAAATCCAGGTCAACCGCCAACTCTTTCTACTTCTAGGATGGGTACATTCTGCCTCTTAATATTCCTAACTCCTGAGCACACAATGACCGCTTTACTGTGTGGTATTTTAATAGCGTCCATTAACTACTTTCTGGACTGAGTTTCAGCCAATACAAGATAAAGTTTTGGATCATTCTGTTCCTGTGGCTTGTCTGATTCCTGTAAAAAACTACAGAAGGGCTGTGGAGGCTGAAGGAGAAGACACAGGGACCTGAGCCTATTAAAACGGCCTCTCCAGGTCCTCTCTAAGTTCCTGGCTCGCCCCGAGGTTAGTTTTCCTGTTTTGTCCTTAAATGGGAAGACACCTAGATATGGACCAAAACAACCCAAGGACAGGTTCCATCTCCCTGTTGACACCAGTCACTTCTTCCCCATCCACTGTTGTCCCTCTCTAATTTAGTGTCTGCAGCAGCCAACGCATGCTCTATCCCACCTGGGGGAAGTGTCCCTTAACTCAGACTCGTCCTTCAACTTTTCCAGCCTCATCAGGCCCTCACCTCGCCCAGGTCTCAGGAGCTTCCTCAAACCCGCTAAACTCCTCACCTCATTTTCCATTTGCTTGGAACATTCGCTCCACTTCTTGCCTGGCTATTCCTTAGTCTTCAGGTTCCCGGCCGCCTTATATGATGTAAACATTCTCCTTCCTGGTACCCAGCTATCCCTTTATTACACTTATTGCTGCAAGGAGTCGCTCACATGTACACCGTCTGCCTTTTGCAAGCAGTGTGTGTGCTCAGCAAGTCAGGGTTCCCATCTGGCTTTTCCTGGACTGCGTTCCTTTGAACAGCACACCCTAAGGTCAGCATACCGGTAGGAGGCCCTTTTCCATACATTGTATCTAAGACTTCCCAAATGAGGCTCTGCACCTTAAACTTTCCAAGATATTGCTCGCAACATGCTAGGAAGGGTGGGCTCCTCCTTTCCGGTAGCTTCCCCAAAAGCAGCAGCAGGAGACTTTCTGGATTTTATATGTGTGTGTGTGTGTGTGTGTGTGTAGGATATGTAGTATATATATATGTAGTGTATATACATGTAGTATATATATGTGTACTATATATATGTGTATGTATATATTATGTATATACACATACACACATATATGAATGAGACCTCAAAAGCCCTGCCTCCACAGTGACACCCTTCCTCTAACAAAGCTATATCTCTTCCAACAAGGCCACACTTCCTAATAGTGCCATTTCCCATGGGCCAAACATATTCAAACGACCATGGCAGTATATGTTTATGCAGGGCCTAAGTAAGTCTGTCCTCAGAATCCAGATTTCCCGGGTGTACACGGCAGGCTTGTTTCCTGACAGTTTGCCCTCCTTATTAAATACCACACTCTTGGTGCTTCAAGTCACCTTTTGTTTCTCCTTCTGTTCCATGTTCTCCACGCCTCTCTGGCTGACCATTTGCCTTTTGTCTTGAACTAGCAAGTTCTCAAGTCATTGCAATCAGTTCCCCAGGACTCCCCTTCTTCCCCTCTCCGAGTCTCTGGGAGGCTGACAGGGCCTGGATTCTTTGGTGCCTGAAGATGTTTTAAGAACTTCTGGGGGGCCTGGAGAGATGGCTCAGTGGTTAAGAGGGCGGACTGCTCTTCCAGAGGTCCTGAGTTCAAATCCCAGCAATCACATGGTGGCTTACAACCATCAGTAATGGGATCTGATGCCCTCTTCTAGTGTGTCTGAAGACAGCTATAGTATACTCATAAAGTAAATAAAAAATATTAATAAAAAATAAAAAGAATCTCTGGCCTTCACAGACTTCTCTCTTAAACATAACTACTCTTCGATTTCTAGCTGCTGACAATGTGACCATGGGTTCAAGGTTCTCCAGACATTCCCAATGCACTGCCCTTTCTCTGTAGGCCCCTTTGCTCTCAACGCTAACCCTTGGCTACTTATCGATCGAGGCTTAACCTGGGTCACTGTCTCTTCGTTACTCTCCCCTTTTTTGCTTTTCTAATCATTCCTTGTGATCGGTTTGCATCACCTCTGACTATACACTGGCCATAGCCTATCCGGTACTTTTAATCACAGGCATGGTGCTGACGTACTCTTAAAAAACGCCTTGTCTGCTGGGCAGTGGTGGCGCACGCCTTTAATCCCAGCACTTGGGAGGCAGAGGCAGGCGGATTTCTGAGTTCAAGGCCAGCCTGGTCTACAGAGTGAGTTCCAGGACAGCCAGGGCTACACAGAGAAACCCTGTCTTGAAACAAAACAAAAACAAAAGCAAAAGAAACAAAGCAGAGAGACCAAGTCAATGTCTTGAGTTCTCAATCCAAATCTATTGCTTAGTAGGTCTTTGACACTTCCTTTGTGGTTTATTTTCTTCCCCTACAAAATAGGGGTGATACCAGCCACTGAACCGAAATATAGTTATAAATAGATCTGATATGCACTTCAAATAATGCCTGTCAATAAGTGTTAACTTCTTGAGACTCATGTGTATCAGGCACACAGTGTGTTAGCTTTCTGGCATTAAGTCTGAGGGAATCAATCTACTTTTTAAAAGGCTTTATCCTAGCTCACAGTTTTAGAGCATAGTTGCTTGGCCCTGTTGCTTGGGTCTCCTGTAGCAAGCCATGACAGGAGCATGTGGCACTGCAAAATGTGTCGGCTTAAGGGTAGGAAGAGGGAAGGAAAGACGAAGGGGCTGTGGTCCCACTATGTACTTCAAGGACACGTCCCCAAGGGCTGTAGACCTCTTATTGGAGATTGCTTTCTCAGGCTTCTGCCAGTTCCCTACAGCACCCAATGGGGGACACTGACCTTAGAAGCTCCAGTGACCACTGAAAATACTTGAAACAAAGTAGGGATTTCTGGGAAACTAGTGTCTCTGCGGGGAGGTGAATGTCTCCTGAGAAAATTCAGTGAAGATCTTCCTTCTCCAGCCTCCACCCGTCACTGGCAACACACTCACATCTCTACAGCAAACTGATCCTTACGCTAACATCAGGTACAGTGTAGGAAGTGCTCCTCCAAAGCTTCTGCTGGGTCTCGAAAAGTCTAAAAGTCACATACAGCAGGAATTATTTATCCCCATTTAAGAACATTACAGAGGGGACAGATATTTTGCTCAAGATCGCAACTCGTTAGCTGTGTGGCTGGCACAGCAGTGTCCTTAGCTCCAATTTTCATGCATTTAAACTCTGAATCTTCCCTCTTACTCTCTTACCTCTCTGTCCCTTGTCTCCCCATTCCCTGCCGGCCTCTACTCCTCTTCCTCTTCTTCCCTCCCTCCCCTCTGTGTGTGTGTCTACTCCCTTCCCATGCCCTAAATAAACTCTATTCTATATTAAAAACAAACAAACAAACAAAAACCTCTGAATCTCTGTAGCTTAGATGGCCTTTAAACTCTATACCCCCCCACACACAAAGTTCTGTCAAAAGGGGTGGCAAGCATTTGATACCCAAAGCCTCTCTGCAGGGAATGCTCAAGGAGAAAGGGTAATGGTATCAAAATTCAAATGGGACTCCTCTCTCCCAAGGCCAACTGTCCCTACAGCTGGAACAATAGGGCCAGCATCAGAATGGCTCCCTCACTCCTGCCCATGGCACTCAAGTTGCATTCCTGCCTTTAGATTACTTCCTGACAATGGGCACACTGCTGAAAATAAATCGACGCGTACTGAGATAGCTGGGCCATCCTGAGAACCAGGGCCTGGACCCGCTTCTAGACCCAGCCCAACCATCCACTCAGCTAAGAGTCACTAAGGGCCAACCATGGAACGTATACTGAATCATGCATTATACCTGCAGTGGAGGCAAATGGATAGGACCCCTCTGTGCTAATAATTGCTCAATTATAGACTAGTAAACCCTCATACACGTGACAGGCCAGCCCAGTACTCGAAGGAACAGAGTACAAGAGACTGTGGTCAAGCCCTTCCCTCTTCATTCATCCCTGTCTACACCCGTGCTTGCTTCTACCCGTCATAGGGAAAGCAGTTGGCAGAGCAGCTATCGCAGAGGCTGCAATTTCTTTACAGAGTGCTTCGAGTCAGGCTGGACACTACTCTCCATCTTAGAGTATTCACGACCACTCTTCAAGACAAGGCTTATGCTATTCCTCCTCACATCATGGGTGAGAAAACGAAGACAAAGAGAAGCAAAGGTCGTTGTCTGAGCCCTGGTGGGAAAAGAGTTCGAGGCTGGCTGATGGCAAGGTCTATGCTCTTAACCACCATGTGATACTCTTGGTCCTATCTGGGGTTCTCTTCTTTTTTGGCCAGTGATGGCTTTTTTCCTAGACAGAATACCCAGTAAATATTTATCTAATAGAAATTCTCTCTCTGGGCTGAGAAGATGGCTCAGTTGGTCATGCCTGTCGTGTGAGCCTCAGGATCTGAGTACAGATCAACAGCACTCTTGGGGTGCTGCACCGCCTATCTGTAATCCCAACAGTGGGAGGCAGAGATGGGTGGATCCCTGGCGTTGACTGGGCCACAAGACTTGCCCAGGTCAACTGAGCATTCTGAGCTGTCTTGCCACATGTATGAGGTTGTTATGGATGAGTCTGAGGGTCCCTCTTGATAGTCCATGAATATAACTGGGAAAGGGGCATGTTTGACAAACCCTGATAACGCAATGTCTGTGGCACGACCGCCAACCCACACTGAGCACTTCATATGCAGGAGCCAAGGCTCCAAACTGGAGTTTATGGCTTCTGACTTCCCAGTCTCTGAAAAGACACACGATCTGGAGCCAGAAGACATATGTCCTGGCTTGGGCTCTGCTCCGTCCTGGCCATTGTTCTCTGAGCCCCGGAACTCTGCATAAAAAACTAGTGAGGTACATCTGGTGCCGTGGTAACCGCTGAAGGATATAAGCTCCTAGCAGTCAGTCAGCATGGTCTACATCAGACAGACAGACGGATGTGGGCATTCTCCAAGTAGGGCTAAGATACTGGAGTCAGGAAACTAGGAATGCCTGATACATTTGGAGAGCTATATATAACTGAAGTGATAAGGAGGTGTTTGGCAGCAAAGGACTGGGGATCTACTGAACTATACACAACGCCCTCCCTACCCCCACCCCCACCCCACTCCCCAGGAAGTGACAAGCAGAGAGGGCAGGCAAGGTGGTGAGAAGGAAACTGTCAAGGTCAAGGGTGCAGATTTAGCTTGGAGGAGTTACATCCAGAGGCCGCAGCTCCAGCTCCAGGCTTCAGGAAGGATGAACCAGTGGATACACATTTATGACCATTTAGAGACATCAAGATGTGGGAGTTTCTATCAAGTGCATGGTGCCTCAAACCCTGGGGGGGGCGGGTGGAGATCCTCCTTCTCCTGCAGGGGAGCAAGGTAGAGGGACCAGGGCTGGAAGGTGGGAGGACCCTGGGGTCCCAGTACAGTTTATAGGAGCCAAGCTTTCTTCATCCTGTCTACAACAAGAAAGTCGTCCCAGCCCTAGGCTTTCCTAAAGGAGAGGGGTGGGCATTAAAAAATATAAATAGAGGGGCTGGAGGGAAGATGGCTCAGAGGTTAAGAGAGCTGACTATTCCTGGAGAGGACCTGGGTTTGATTCCCAGAACCTGGCTTATAACTTGCTATATGTAACTCCAGTTCCAAGAAATCCAATGCTCTGACTTCTAAGATCTCCTGTACAAACACGGTGTACACACACACACACACACATACAAACAGACATATAAAATAATAAAAATTTTAAAGCCTAAATGGAGGTTGTCATTCACTGAGGAAATAGACCCCTTGCTAAATTCAGCATCAGCCGTGGACAATCTTAGCCAAGCTGGACTCACGGGCTTGTTTGGGACGGAGCCTAATCCTCACTTTGCCCAAGAGGATTACTGGGTTTTAGGAAGGAGCTCGCATGCACTGTTTTGAAGCCCACGCCAGATGTGTCTGTTTCCAAGACTCGTTTGCTTTTTAGGATGGGAAGTAAGCTTTCCATGCTAACTCGACATCTGAAAATGTCAGGCCTAAAAGTTTCCCACTTTGCTCCCAGTCAAGCTTCTCTCCCCGGATGAAGCCTTAGTGCTGCGGAAGGACCATTTATAAGGTAGGTGAGGTGTCTAAACTCAGCCAGAATGCAGGAAACTACCCAACGTACACGTTCTCAAGCTGTGACTGTGTGTTTCTACTTGTGCTCATTATTTTTACTCTTCCTTTCATTACTATAGATAGAGTGACGTGGGCTAGAACGCCCTCCGTCTGACCTTGGGTGCCCCTGTGTGCTGAAACTTCGGGGGTCCACTGACAGACACAGGTTGCGCATCCTAATCTGAAAATCAAAACTGTTCTCAAACCCAAAATTTTCTGACCAGAGACCTACCACCTGCCTCTGCCTCCCATCTGCTGAGGTTAAAGATATGTGCCACCACACCCAAACCCCAGTCATTTCTTTTCTTTTCTTTTTATTAAGATTTATTTGTTTTAAGTATGTGAATACACTGTTACTGTCTGCAGACACACCAGAAGAGGGCGTCGGATCCCATTACAGATGTTTGTGAGCCACCATATGGTTGCTTGGAATTGAACTCAGGACCTCTGGAAGAGCAGTCAGTGCTCTTAACCACTGAGCCATCTCTCCAACCTCCCCCCCACCTTCCATCCCTGTCATTTCTAATAAGGGACATTTGGCCCATATGACACACAGCAGGACAGATAAATCTGTGGCCTCAGTCTGGCCCATCAGTCTCAAAGTACCACTTGAAAATATTATAGCTGGCATCTGTGTGCTGCTGTATGTGCTACAAAGTCTTCTTACCTAGTAAATTTAATTTTCACAATGATCTAGGGAGTGTTGTGGGTGACTGAAACACAGGGTATTTAACATATTTAGGATCACAAAGAAATGGTAAACTATAGAATCTAAGCTACAGCAAGCCCCAAGGATACTTTAACTACTTTAACTACCTTTCCCACCGGGTTTCCTTAGGTAGTATAGGGTAGAACATATAGGCTTCCTTAGGTACTTATAGGGTAGAAAGTTCCCTAAAAAACAGTGTCTTACGACACATCAGGAGTTCTCAACCCATGGGTCGCAACCCCTTTTGGGATCAAATGACCCCAGAGGTCACAGAAGCCGCATATCAGATATCCTGCATTCAGATATTTATCTTATGACTCACAACAGTAGCAAGGTTACAGTTATGAAGTAGCAATGAAATGATTCTAGGGTTGGGGGGGGTCACCCCAACATGAGGAACTGTGTTAAAGGGTCACAGCGTTGGGAAGGTTGAGAACCGCGGTCCTAGAAGAGCCTGTGTGTTCCTCTAGCAGAGCTGATGTGGGTGATGTCTGTCTTTCTTCCCTTCCCTCGCCACCAGGTAGCTTAACCTCCGCCCAAAGACACAAATGATGAAAGACGGAGATGGAAGAAGCTTCCGGTGTTCCGAGAAGCTTCCGGTGTTCCGAGAAGCTTCCGGTGTTCCGAGAAGCTTCCGGTGTTCCGAGAAGCTTCCGGTGTTCCGAGAAAGCTCAGGGAAACTCTGAGCTAGTTCTTTTCTTATTTGTGACCGGCAGTTGCCGCACTCTCCTGGGTTTCCAGGACCTCCCTGGTCTTCCAGGTTGGAGGCAACACCTGCCTTGGCTACCAGGTCCTGGTCTCATCAGAATCAACTGAACGGACAGTTTTAGGATATAAAAGTCCACAGGAGAGCAGGAGGGAAGATTATGATCAGACCGGCTGGGCAGAATGGGGCCTTCCACACACAGAGGGAGCTGCCTTAGACTAACGTCACACAGGGCACTGAGAGTCTGCCAGGCCAGGCTGGGGCAGGAAACACCCTGTCAGCCCACAGGTCTCCTCCAGCTGCTGCAACCCTGCCATGTCAAGCCTGGGAGAAGTACAGAATCCAGGACAAAGGGGAGGTACTGGACTGTGACCCCACTTCGCGAATCCAGCTGTGGATCGCTGGCCTCCCGCGCTGGCCTCCGCCCTGGCCGGACCTGGCTCTGTAGGGGAGACAGCCTCCTCACACCACTCATTCCAGCTGCTGGTGGGGAATGGGTAACCATGGGAACCAACACAAAGGGCTGAATGTTGGAGGAAAAGACTGGAGGCGACCCTGAGGAGGCTGAGAGGGACTTCAGTCTTGCAGTCTCCTAGTGGCAGCCAAGCCGACTGCAGTGAGACTGTGGCTCAGTCAGGGCCTGCCCACAGTTAAGGCAGGGCAGCCAGACTGGTGCTGATCCCGTAGGGCCCTCCTTAACATTTTTTCCCCTATTTAGGGTGTAGTGTCCTAAAATGCACTTGCCTACCGACCAGTGAGACAATACGGTCCATTTGGAACCCCAGAGGGGGTACACGATGACACTCCAGCCAATACAGTGCCACAGACTATGCTTGGCAAAGGGTCCCTCCCTTCGCCACGAAGCTCCTGCCTGTCAGGGTCAGAGCTGCCCGTTGTACAAGCTGGTGATGTTGGGCAGATGCCCCTGAGGGAGCTGAAGTGGCCCCGGGATTGAGGGTGTCTAGGGAACTCTCAGCAGTCAGGACGAAGGCTGGGGCCGGGGAGGGAGGGAGGTCACAGAGTCCTGGGATGGTTAGCTTTTGTCAACTTAAAGCAAGTTAAGAGTCACTTGAGAAGAGGGACCCTCGACTGGGGAATTGCCTCAACGGTTTGGCCTGTGGGCATGTCTGGGGGTGGGGCATGTTCTTCATGAATGACTGATGTGAGAGGTGCCTATTATGGGAGGTACCACCCCTGGGCGGGTGATCCCGGGATGTGTAACAAGACAAGCCGAGGAAGCCTCTGAGAGCAAGCTA
Source organism: Tokudaia tokunoshimensis (assembly GCA_036184795.1). Taxonomy (NCBI): domain Eukaryota; kingdom Metazoa; phylum Chordata; class Mammalia; order Rodentia; family Muridae; genus Tokudaia; species Tokudaia tokunoshimensis. The sequence continues at coordinate 14,376,646 of BTHU01000014.1, forward strand.
GTAAGCAGCCTTCCTTCAACCCTTCCGCCCTGACTTCCCTCCATGATGAACAGTGATCAGGACTTCTAAGCCAAATAAACCCTTTCCTTTCCAGCTTGGGTTCGCTGAGTGGTTTTATCACAGTAAGAGAAAGTGACGGTGGTAATGTCTATACAGCACTTATATCTACAGCTGGCCTCCTTGGTCTTCATCGCAGAGTTTCCATCCTACTATGAGAATTTATTTTTACTGGATGCTTTAGGTCAAGGGTCTTTACAGTCTGGAAGCTGAGGAAATGCCAATGGAAGTAAGTAATTTTTAAAAATACTCTTGACTTTTCCTTCTCCATAACAATGCCGAGAAACACAGGTCTTGCCTTTCCTATTCTGCTGGAGGATGAAAACTGTTTAGCCTGTGTGGCTGATCCCTCCACAGCCGCCACAAAGTCTAGGTCAAAGCCCTACAGTTTCAGTTCATGCTCTGAGGGACTGGCTTACTGGTATTTTACTTGGAGCTCCTCTGCCAAGGTGTGAGGACAGTAGCAGGGTATCTCTCACAGGTGGACTCCAGGGGGCCGAAGAGCCCGCCTCCAACCTCCAACAATACCTCTTCCGCCAGCAACCATTTAAGAGCGCACTCAAAGTCAGGAATGGTGGAATACAACTGTAGTCCCAGCTCCGGAGAGGATGAGACAGGAGGATGGAGAATTCAAGGTCAGCCTGGACTAAACACCAAGACTGTCTCAAAAAAAAAAAAGTGTGTATTTGTGTGCATGTGTGTCTGTATGCGTGCGTGAGAGTGTGCATGTGTGCAAGCATGTGCATGAATGTGTGAGCTGTGTGCCTGCTTGTGAGCACGCAAGCGTGTGTGTGTGTGTGTGTTTGTGTGTGTGTGTGCATGTGAGCGAGCATGTGTGTGCATGCATGTGTGCAGTCAGACACTTTCTCCTCCACCAGCATTCATTTGCATGCAGTACGTGAAGGTGACACAAAGGCCAGCTATTATTGGTGTCACTCTCTTCCTAGGAGAACTGATTCTCCAAAGTATTGCCTTAAAGGGAAAGGTAGTCAATGTCTGTTATGAGTTCCGTCAATTAATTAAGAGAGAGGGTAGATTTGTCTCCAGCCCTGACACCTCAAGGCACTCTATAAGCTACTGGATCTCAGCTGTGTCTTGGGCTTCCTCACTTGTAAAGGGAAGTAAGAGTGCCCACCTTACAAGAGTGTGAGGAAGATCAAAGTGGCCAAGAGAACCGGCAGAGAACTTCAAATGAGGTTGGAGCCTCAGTAAGTGAGCGTTAGCAGGTAAGTAAATGTTAGCAGCTAAGTCCCCGTCCTGTTCCCCCCACCACCACCTGGTAGCTGGCTGGTGATTTTGACATGTATATTGCTATTTTATCCTGTAACAGCTTCTCCCTGGGCATAATTATCTCTGCTTCACACAGGCAAAAATGGAGGTGGAAGGATTCCCTGCATCACCAAGAGGCATCCTCGCTCAGGGGCGAACCCAGTTCTTTCTGTTGTCAGAGTCCCCATGACCTTTCTCCTACACTCAGCTGCCTTTGTGTAATACTGTTTTGTTGCTATTTTTAGTAAGGGATAACAGACGAAAAACCAGACTAAGATCCGGTGTTTGAAAAAATAACACCGATGAGAGACAACCAGGATCTTACATCTTCACTTTTAAGCCGGAGGCTTTGGAAACAAAACACAATCCATGAAAAACTAGACTGTCCAAAGACAAAGACAATGCTCTCGGTTCTGAGAAAGCCCCCCCTCCCCCCGACAGAACGGTGTTCATGATCACGTTGGGTCAGAATATCTACAAGCCCTCGAGCACAATGCCCACACATTCATCGAGGCATTCTTGGAGACTGGTGACATCTTGGGTCATGTCTGAGAAATGTTTACTAAATGAATTCAACCAATCCAACGACAAGATGCGTCTTTGGAGTTGGCAGAGCCTCTGACATCTTTCCCAAATACTTGAATTGAAGGAAAGAATGGAAACTTACTGGGTTACCTATGGTCCTTCCTTCAAAAACAACGTTCACTGAAAATCCAAGTTAAATAAGTCATCCTTTTGTTTTTCTCTGTGTAACCCTGGCTGTCCTAGAGCTTTCTCTATAGACAGAGATCCACCTGCCTCTGCCCCCCCAAGTACTGTGTGTGCCACCACTACCTGGCTAGTCATCCTTTCTTAAAAACAAAATAAAAAAAGTATCAGAGTCGGGCGGTGGTGGCACACGCCTTTAATCCTAGCACTTGGGAGGCAGAGGCAGGCAGATTTCTGAGTTTGAGGCCAGCCTGGTCTACAGAGTGAGTTCCAGGACAGCCAGGGCTACACAGAGAAACCCTGTCTCGAAAAAAAAAAAAGTATCAGAATTGATACAGAGACCTAGAAACTTCTACCTGCATCTCTAGAAAGATCATGGAAGACATTTACATTTAATCTGGCTTCTCACAAGATTCTTTTAAGTCTCAGTCCAGAAGGAATTCACCTTGAGATACTACCACAAAAGCAGTCTTCGAAAGTGGAGTCTGCCTAACAAGACACTTCTCTTTGATGAAGCTTTAGAGACAGTCAAGACCCTGTAAATTTTTTTTTATTTTATTAAAACAATTTTTTTCAAGCTGGGCACAGGTGGCACACACACGCCTTTAGTCTCAGCACTCAGGAAGCAGAGGCAGGTGGATGTCTGAGTTTAAGGCTAGCCTGGTCTATAGAGCTAGTTCCAGGACAGCCAGGACTACACAGAGAAAACCCTGTCTCAGAGGAAAAAAATAAAAAAAACAAAAAACATATAATGTATCTTATCAACTCCCCCCAACTTCTTCTAGATCCTCCTCAACTCCCAATTATCCAGCCTCATATTCTTTCTCTTTCAAAACAAAAAAAAAAGCAGTAAGACAAAAATAACAAAACAAAATAAAACAAAAGCCCCCCCCCCCAAAAAAAGGGCAAAAACCAAACAAACAGAGTTTGATTTGATTCGGCAGGGGGAATGCCCTTGTATGTGGTTGATCTACCCAGTGACACTTCAAAAGTAACTTTCTCCTTGCTACTGTGTAGCAATTCCAGGTAGCATCTTGGTTAGGAGTGGACCCCTGTAGCTTTTGTGGATCAGGCGGGCAAGACTTTTACGGTGAAATTCAAGCAGAGATCTCAACTAAAATGAAAAGACGAGGCATGCCGGGGGTAGCAGTTGTTACTACAAAACCTTCCCAACCCTAAGAAAATGAAGTGGCTTTAACAAGAACACTCACTGTATTCACCACAGTGCACAGAAAGACGAACAAGGTTTTGAGTTCAGACCAAGCTAAACACTTAGCTGTTCTCTAGCTCAGTCCTCCCACGACCTAAGAAGGAGATGCACTGCTAGGTCCTGTCCAACATCCCCAGACCACTCAGACCACGCCAAGGTAACGTTACACACATCTAAAGGCAGAAGCAGAGTGGGGGTTCTGTGTCACCCCAGAAGGGGAGTTTAGCTCATGTTGTGTCCGGGTCAACAGGGTTCGGTAACTGCAAACACCTTTGTGACACCGAGTACAGAACCCAAAACTCCGTCACCACAGAAAGTTCTTTTTCCTTTCCAGTCCCTTTCCTGGGCAACCACTGACTTCTGCTGTCATTGGTAAGTCCATAAATTGAATGGTTAGGATTAATGACGTAGCTCAGGGTAGAGTGTTTGTGCAGATGTGAAATCCCCAGGTTCCAATCCACTGTGCAGTATGTAAATTAACAGCTATGTGTTCTTGTTTATCTGACTTAATTAAACCAAAGCTTCTGAGATTCATCAGGGTTTGAGTATTGAAAACTTATTTTTGTTGACTGAATAGTATTCCATTACTAGGCTGTGTCGCAGTCTATGTGTTTTTTTTTTTTTTGTGGATGAATGATTATTTCCAGTTTACGCCTATTTGGTTTGTTGTGGCATTCATGAATGAAGTTGCTATGGATACTCTAAACAAGTCTTTAAAAAAAAAAAGCATTTGTTTTCATCTATCTTGGATAAATACCTGGGCACGCATATGTTGGGTGACAGGTTGGTATATATTTAACTTTACAACAAACTTATGTTCTTAACCCCTGAACTCTCCTCCCACAGAATGGCAGTAACTTATTAACATGTTTTATTTTCATATATGGTGAGCTCCCTGAAGGCAGAGAACCCATCCCAAGTTTCTAGGATGCCTCCCACACGGTAAATGTTTGCTAGGTAAACAAATGGCCATTGTTCTTTTCCTCGTTTGGTGTTATGATAGCCTAAGAAAATTAATTCGGGGCGTGCAAGGAAAAAAAAACGACAATAAACCGAAGGCTACGGAGTCAGGGGTGAAGCTCGTCCAAGAGACGCTGCCTGGTCAGAGACCTAACTCTGTGCTTCATTTTGCTACGACCTCCCCTAGAACCAGAGGCCCTCTGTGACCTTCCAGGAAGGAGAGTGGCAGCTCCTGGTCAAGTGATACTCAGGATAGGGAGGAAGGTGTCTCTGAAGCTGAGGTCACACAGTGATTAGAATTACACACTTCTGTCAAACAGGCGGGCAGAGAGAACAGCAATCCACGAAATTCTACCTTCTGGAAGGAACCAACAAAGCCAAGACACCGCTGGGGTCCTCCGACCCTCATTACATGCCCACTTGGTTTTGGTTAAAGTCCCATGAGCTCTAAGTGAACAGTCAGAGCAGAAATACATTTTCAGAAGGAAACAGCAGTGTTTGAAAACCTTAACTACAAGGAAAGATTAAATTTCTGATCCAATTTGAACATTATTTAGTATTTATCACACAAAATATCACACGGAACTTTTCTTTACACATCAGTTAAGAACTGGTGGCTAAAAAACTGTTAGCCAGATGTAACTCCTATGTAAGATGTAACTGTAGTCAGATGTAACTCCAGCACAGTGGTGTTTATCCGGACTCCCTCCCAGCCAGTGGGGAAGCTGAGGAAGGAGGGGGGTCTTGGATCCAGGATATGAGGCCAGCATAGATTAGCAGTGATGGGAGAGGGGGTAAGGGCCGTGAGGGAGGAAGGCTGAAGCAGGAGAAGAATGTTTTCAGGCTTGTTATCCTTAGAGGTTTATACAGGGTGACACCCACCCACCCTTCCGACATTTAAGGGAAATCTTTTCTTACCCATAACACAATCTCTTTACTTGAAATCACAGAATTGCCTCTGGATTCAAACCTACAACTTCCTGGAACAGAACGAAACCATCGGCGGATTTTCTGTACAGTACAGAAAGGACTTGGTAAGTCAAAACATCATCTAAAATCATTCTCAGCAAAACAAGTTTGTTTCACAAAACCGGGCTTTACCTCGGCTAGGCTCAGGTATTTTTTCTTTCTATCTTTCTTTTTTTTTTTTTTTTTGTAATCTCACTGTTCTTTGTTCCCCGTTCACTGCAAATGGGAATTTTCTTAGAATCCTTCAACTCTGAGGTTGGTAGAGGCGACCCGTCTTATTCAGGTTGCTACGGCTGAAGCCATCCTAGGCAGATAGATGTTTATCCTATTCTTAAAGTCTCCAGGGAAGTAAATTCTCCACAGCATCCCTTGGTAACCTTCTCCAGGGTTTTATCAAAGGTCTGGTAAGGAAGCTCTGATGGAGAAACCAATAAAAATATTAACTTTATGAGCCTACCTACAAGTGCTGGAAAGGGACATGTGTTTGGCACTCTGCCGTAATGCTGAAGGGGTGTATTTACAAAACAGGCTGTACAAACAGAAGCCATTTGCCAGGGGCAGATGTGGAAAGTTGATTCAAGAGAAATTGCCACAATAAACTCCATTTCAACCTGGGAACCATGCGAGTGAGTTATTGTTAGTTATGGCATTTTAAGTAAATTTATTTCCTTCTTAATTCCTACTTTTTGTTTCTAATACAAATTAGGGATGGGGGGGATTATCTACAGCTCTTAAGTTCTCAATTGATTAGGCTGCTATGAAAAACCAGTTCTTAGGAAACAAATACATTATTATATTTACTTTTTTCTCAATATAGCCTTTCCCACGACAATCACATAACGCTTTTAAAATCAGAAAGAGAAAGAAAAGAAATTTTAAAAGAGGAAAAGATGTACATGACCTAGGGAGAAAGCAAAGTAATGGGGGAAACGTACTCATGAAAAAGAATCACTGAAATTAATTGGAAGTCTAGGCCAGCTTCTGGTCAAACTACTTGGAGAATAGGTTAAGCCATATATTGAAGACGTTCTCTATTCCGGAACGTAATTCCAGTAGCCTTTAAAGGGTCTTTGGAAGCCCATGTACCACGATAGCTCACAGCATGGATGTAGCACACGGCAGAAAGCAAAGTGTCATGGGTCTGTGCATACAACTCCACGGCAACACAAGGATTGGATGGGTGGGGGCTGGGGGATAATACCGAAGGATTAGAGAAGGGACTACACCCCACTCCTACGGCAAGCAAGTTTTAGGTCTTCCTGGCAACACGGAGCAAAGCAAATGTCAGCTGCAATTTCATTTTCATGCTACCTGACAGCGGAACAGACTCCTGGAAATCATTGCCTTGGAACCGGCCCGGTGGGGGAGGGGCACGCGCGCCCCTCAAAGGACTTTGGGGCCTCCCCTCTAGGGGGACGACTCCAGTAACGTTTAAGAAAGGCAAGGCAGTCTAAACTCCGCAGGGACCCTGGTGGGAAGTGATTTATCAAAATTAAAGTATTTCACAGGTCATTTCTTCCGAAGCGTTTTCACGCTGTCAGTCACCAGCAATCCTGTTTGGAGTGGCAGCCCTGAGGACGCCCCCACTCCGCCCGTGAGAAAGGCCAGGCCTAGAGGGTCAGCAGCCCCTCGGGGCACGCCACCTGCCCGCAGCAGGCAGGCTGGGCGCCCCGGGAGATCATCTGCAGGCTGGGTTTCTGGAACTCTCCCGCCCGCCCCTGCCCGAGCCCCCGCGCCCCGCACTCACCATCGCCTCGCGGCCCCGCGGGATCCCGAGCGGCCGCCAAGTTCAAACCTCGCGGCTACGGCGCGCGGAGCATCGCCGGCGGCTGCGCGCGCTCAGCAACGGGCAGCGGGCGCGCTCGGAATGCGGTGGCCGCTGCGGCCGCGGCGGGTCCCCGGCGCGCGCCTCCCTCCGTCGTCCGTCCGTGCGTCCGTCCGTCCGTCCGTGCGGGTGCAGCACCGCCACGCCTCCCGGCCGGGGCCGCGCACGAGCCCGCGCTCGCCGCGCGCCGCCACCAGGTAATCCCCCAGGAAGCGGCAGCGATTGGCCAGCGCTCAGCGCTGGATTTGCATGTCAATGGCATGGCAAGGAGGGCGCCCGGAGGCTGGAAGACCCGGAGCGCCTAAGCGCTCTGTCCGCCGTCCTCGTGGTGTTCAAGTGAAGGGGCCCATGCGCACACCCTCTCTCCTTGTCACTTTGCATCCCGCGGTGCCTTCCTTACACATGCCCCAAACAAGTAGCAACCTCCAGGAGCCCACGCCCGCTGTCTAGGGACCATCCAGTTAGTAAGTGACCAAATGAAGCCTGATGAAGCAAGGTAAAAAGTTCACAGCTTTTTTTTTTTTTTTAAAAAAAGCTCACATTACAAGGAAAATAACCATCTTTTTTTTTTTTTTCTTTTCTTTCTCAGTGGGTCTTCTTTTCAGCAGGTCAACCAGACACATTCAGGTTGTCGGTGATGGGGTCCAGCTGTTGCCCCATTCCCAACCCAAGCCCCTTTTAGTTTCCTTTAGCATCATCTCAGACCAAGGGAAGATTATTTCATCCATATATTCAAGAGAGGTTTGCTTTGGTTTTCCATATTTTGGGCTTTTAATCTACATTTCTACTGGTTCGGCACCCATGGCATGGTCGCTCAGTTAGTTAAGCCTGGTGTTATTTTCTGTTTTGTCTTTTCTTCAAAGGCTTACCTCAGCCTTTTTCAATGGAAGCTAAGATTTTTTTCCCCCCCTCAGAAACTACTTTTAATTGCTTTCACATGTCTCCTCCAGAGATGATCATATAAGTACAGTTTAAAATTGGCTTTATTTTTGCTCGAGCAGAGTCCCTATTGCTCAATTTCCAGGTTCCATATCTCTAGCAATACATCTGTATACCTAATTAGGTAGGAGGCAGCTGGTACCATTTGCCTATACTTGGCTCAACTGTTTGTGGTATTCTTGGGGGCCCGCAGGGGCATTAGCAGCCACAGACCACTACTGAAGCCAAAGAGAGGCTGCCCCCAACTCCATAGGTATTCTCTCTGTTAAACCAGTATTTTCTTCTACTTGTGGTATCACAAGCAGTTACTACCACGTGGTCACAGGGCATCCGCACTGTTCTAGGCATCTGAGGCAGGCAGCCGCTAGCTGCTTTGTGTTCTAATGACCTAGGGGAATCCAGTGGTAGAAAGGGGCCCGGTAGCTCACAGGGCAAGAGTGAGAGCTGGAGAGTTGGCTCAGCGGTTAAAAGCACCCTCTGCTCTTCCAGAGGTCCTGAGTTCAAATCCCAGCAGCCACACAGTGGTTCACAACCATCTGTAATGAGATCAGATGCCCTCGTTTGGTGTGTCTGAAAAATAGCTACAGTGTAACACTATGTATATTAAATATAAATAAATCTTAAAAAAGAAAGGGGCCTCTAGGAACTTAAGTTTGAAGTTACAAGTTAACAGGGCCTGCTGCTTGGATGCCCCCATGTTGGGGGAAAACTTAGCCACGAGGACTTGTTTCCTAAGTCCTCGTGGCCACAGAAACTCTCCTTTTTGGTTTGTTTGTTTGGTTTGGTTTGGGTTTGGGTTTGGGTTTTTTAGACAGGGTTTCTTTTGTAGCCCTGTCTGTCCAGGACTTACTCTAGACCCGGCTGGCCTCAGACTCAGAGAGTTCCGATTGTATCTGCCTCCCCAGCGCTGAGACTTTAGTCCTGTTTCACTATACCTGGCTCAGGAGAACTTTGCTAAGGGTGGAACAGAACCCTCTATGCCTGTGCGTAACATCACTTTAAATCCACGATTCAAAACGCTCTTGGGGTGCAAATCTTACCGTCCATTCAGCCTATACTGTACCACATAATTCATCTCTATGACCAGAGGGCTCTTTGAACAATACTTCCGTCTGCAGTTGAGAGACGCCGGGTACTTTTAGAGTCGGAAGGAAAGCAACCTTGTCTCGAGAGACCCAAGGTGAGACATGAAATGACATCCCGGCCACAATACAGAATCACGTCAACGTCTCTCTGCATACACTGAGGGCAAGTTCTCGGGCGAGGTGCCTCCAATCTACAGTGGTCTGCACCGGCCCCACAGGCAGTGCCCACTGTGCGCCTGCGCGATTTCCAGGCCACTTACTAGAGATGTTCTCTGTAAAGTCACACTGGCCTCAGCATCTGTACTAAAACTGCCGATAGAAAGTAGGTTTTACATTTGAATGTGAAGCCTGTTATTGAAAAGAATATTAATGAAGAAAGTTTACAGCTTTGGAAAGTTATAGTATTTTATGAGGAAATTGTATAAGAAATTTGGGGCTGGAGAGATGGCTCAGCGGTTAAGAGCACTGACTGCTCTTCCAGAGGTCCTGAGTTCAATTCTCAGCAACCACATGGTGACTCACAACCATCTGTAATGGGATCTGATGCCCTCTTCTGGTGTGCCTGAAGAGAGCAATGGTGTTCTCTTCTACATAAAATAAGTAAATCTTTAAAAAAAAGTTCTATGTCTTATAAGACAAGATAGCCTGTGCTAAGAAAGGCCAGTGTGAAAATTGCTATTTGCAGTTTTCCTTTAATATATTAATAGAGATAAAATTTGTGTGTGTTGAAATGTAAATGAGCAAACAAACCAACAACCCACATTTTTTGCACTCTTCCCTCCCCAAAGCCTTTGATATTGGAGTAGATTAAAAAGACCAGAAAAGCCGGACGGTGGTGGCGCACGCCTTTAATCCTAGCACTTGGGAGGCAGAGGCAGGCGGATTTCTGAGTTCGAGGCCAGCCTGGTCTGCAGAGCGAGTTCCAGGACAGCCAGGGCTATACAGAGAAACCCTGTCTCGAAAAACCAAAAATAAAAAAAAAAATAAAAAATAAAAAATAAAAAGACCAGAAAAGCTGGGATAACTCTCCATCCAGCCGTGAGGAGCACCAGGTCCCTAAAGGTGCTGAGGAGACAGGAGTTGTGAGTTAAATAGGCTCGTGCAGTGATAGGTCAGGTCACTTTCTGCCATCTCAAACATTTCCAGCTACAAACCCTAACTTTCAGTGCAAGGCAAATAAGATAGCCTTTAACAAAATATGTGCGATCACATCAAGTCATGGTAAGCTATCTGAGGGTCTAATATGACGTGGAAGGCAGGGTCCTGTGAGATGGTTTAATGGGTAAAGTTCTAGATGTGCAGGTCCAGCAACCTGGGTTCAATCCCCAAGGGATGAAAGGGAGAACCAACCCTGACCTCTGCCCTCCACATGTAGGCAATCGCACAGATATCCCAACCCAAATATCCAAAGTAAAATTTAAAAAAGAAGGCTCTAGCTCCTAATGTGCGTGAAGTTTATTTTCCCAGTACAGTTGTTAGGTTCTTATCAGAAAGGATAAACTTGTGAGAATAAGTATCTTCATTAAACAAAAAAGACTACTGGTATACATCCCTAAGTTCCAAGTTCAGCCCTGTTCTACAGATTATTTCATGTTAATCTAACACGATTAATTAATTATATGCTTAAAGATTAGATACAGAAACCCTACATAAGCCAGGCGGTGGTGGCGCACGCCTTTAATCCCAGCACTTGGGAGGCAGAGGCAGGAGGATTTCTGAGTTCGAGGCCAGCCTGGTCTACAAAGTGAGTTCCAGGACAGCCAAGGCTACACAGAGAAACCCTGTCTCGAAAAACCAAAAAAAAAAAAAAGAAAAAGAAACCCTACATAAGATTTATTTGTAATTTTGATAGTATACTTTTCTTTTAGATGTGTATGAGTGTTTTACCAGCATGTCTGCTTGTGTACCACTTGCATACCTGTGCCCAAAGAACCCAGAAGAGGGCTTTGGATCCCCTGGAACTGGAGTTTCAGACCATTGTTAGTTGTCAGATGGATGTTGGACTTGAACCCAGGTCCTTTGGAAAAGCAGCTGGTGTTCTTAACCACTGAGCCATCTCCCCAATACTTTTATAATATATATGTTATGTCTTCAAAATATTAAGCTAAATTTTATTTATAAATAGGCTGTCATTAGTTCTTAAGAACTCAGTGTGTTTTTTCCAAACAAAAATTGTTATGTAAGAAATATTTCTTTTTTATTTTTTTCTTTTTATTTTTTTCTTTTCTTTTATTTTATTTTTATTTTATTTTATTTTATTTTGGTTTTTCAAGACAGGGTTTCTCTGTATAGCCCTGGCTGTCCTGGAACTCACTCTTGTAGACCAGACTGGCCTCAAACTCAGACATCCACCTGCTTCTGCCTCCCAAGAGCTGGGATTAAAGGCATGCGCTACTACTGCACGGCATAAGAAATATATTTAAGCATGCTTTTTACACACACACACACACACACACACACATAATAGGACCCTTCTCTTACTACAATAGTAAGATAAATTCCTTGGTTCATCTGCATGCGGTTTTGAATATTTACACTTTAGAAAATAACAATATCCATATCTGTTGAATACTCTAGGAACTAAGAGTTAATATCAACAGCATAAACCCAAGAACGATTCAAAAACTACAAATATACTGCCTCAGGGAGAAATTTTTAGAAAGATGAACTTTAATGCTGCTTTCTGAAACAGCATTTGGGTTTTATGGGAGCATGATACAACTTTTGGTATAATAGACATACTCTAATAAATACTCTTTGAATTTTTTGAGAGACAGCAAAATGTGAAAACCAAACAACTTCCAGTGAATAAAATGCCAAAATGGAAGCTTAAAGCAAGGCCACTCACCTAAGGCCACTCCGAGTCTAAGAAATGCCTTACTTTATAGGTTGTGAATGTAAGGGGGGGAACAATCATATTTTACAACTTCTAAGAGGCACTTTGTTCTCTCCCCTCCTCCCAGCCCTGCTAGCACGGCCCCCTTCCCTTAAATAATGCTCACACTGAAAGCCTCTGAGCCCACCCCTCCCTTAATTCTCCCTCCTTACTTAAGGCATCTTCAGCCCTAGCCAGCTAAATCCTGTTTACAAAGGCACCTCCAGGTGTTCTGTTCTTTGGAGCCCAGGGAACAAGGGCCCACATAAAGGCCTTTATGTAACCCTGGCTGTTACCCAGAAAGCTATGCAAGCTCTTGTAGAGGTCAGAACCCTAAGAAAAGACAAGAGAGAGGACTAGGTAGGCAAGGTTCACTGATTACTGGGGCAGCAACAAACTGGCTACAACCGTGGTCCTTTGTAGCAAGCTTGGCTTGCTGGGACCCTGTGTGAAACCCATATGGATTTAAACAGAAGCACAGGGAGGAAAGAACAAACCATTGCTGATGGAGGAGGGGATGACATAAACTGGAAGGGACAGTTTTAGGTAAGGATGGTCCTTGTCCTCATAGAAATGACAGGTCATTGTCAACATTATGAAGGTTGTTAATAAGTAACAGTCGCCCCGGGTCAGCGTCCCTGGTAACTAAGGAGACAACATTCTTTCTGGGCTGCCTTGGTTCAAAGATTTGAAGTTTTTCTTAGAAACTGAAAGTAACCTGGGGAGGCAGTTCAGTTGGGAGAGTGCTTGCCTGGCACTCTATAGATGGTACCACATCTATAACCACAGCCCCCGGGAGGTGGAGAAGTACAGCAGAAACTCAAGGTCTTCAAGTATAGTACAAGTTTGAGGACAGCCTAGGATACATGAAATCCTATCTCAAAAATTTAAAAAAATTTAAAAAGTGCGTGCGCATGCACAGAGAGAGAGAGAGAGAGAGAGAGCTGAACAAACACACACATCACAGACTAAGACCTCCAAACTTCACTGACATGCATAGCCTAAATACATATTTGTTATCTGGCGTCTCTGTGTGGAATTCCAAAGTTTTGGGTTTATATTCTTTCCGCAGCATCCTGGATGGCAATGTCTAGAAAGCAAATAATTCCAACAGAACGGCAGTGGCTGATAACAGCTGTCAGCAACGTGGTCGCAGCTCACATATGCTTACCTACCATTTGTGTCACCAACCACATTACACATCTCTAGACCAAAAAACTGAGTCCGGCGCCTAAAATAATCGAACAGTCGAGTTCTAGAATGAGTCAAATACTCCAACTTCATTTCTACTTATATTTTAGTTGGCAGAATATAATTTAGGAAGTTTGGAAATAGCTTAAGATGAGGAATTGTCACATTTGTCCTCATTCTTTCTCCTTGGCTACTTCAATTCAGTATCCAACCTACAAAGTACACGCTACTTTGTAGCAATGCCTTGGGGCCAGCCTTGGGGTATTAGACAACTCCCTGCTCAGGGGCAAACTCTGGTCTCTAAAGAAAGTTTTTCAAAGATGTAGGTGGTGGGACAGGTCCCGTAATCCCAGCCCGAGGCTTTCAAAATGAGGCCAGGCTAGCCTCCACACTGAAACCATGCGGATGGAAAGGAAGATGGGTCTCAGTCCCCGGAGATAAGCGAGTGGAGAGGTTAAGAACATGGAGTACATTCAACAGTTTCAGTAGTTTGCCAGCGGAAGGCACGGTAAATGGATATCACCAAAGTTCAACTTTTCTAATTATTGCTCCCCTGGAAGGCTATGATGAAGATTATATTGGGTAATCATTGACTAGGTGTGTTTAGGGAAGGAGAGCTGGTGAGGTATCAAGTCGTTCCCTTCCAAGCTCTCTTAAATTCCTGGTAGCCCCACTCCCTCCCAGCCGGTACCATTCACTGACAAGAACCAGATGAACCATCACAATCTATAGATGTTTTAAAAGAAGCTTGTAGACCCGTGGTTCGCAACAACCCCTTGAGGATCAAAGGCCCCTTTTGCAGGTATTTTTGCATATTGAATATCCTAGCATATCCGATATTTATATTATAATTCATAATAGTAGCAAAATTACAGTTATGAAGTAGCAATGCAAATGAATAATCTTATGGTTGGGGGGTTCACCACAACATGAGGAACTGTATTAGAGAGTCGCTACATTAAGAAAGTTGAGAGCCACTGCTCTGCTCAGAGTCATTTTTTCCCCTCACAAGAAACATTACAACTTTTTAGAACTAACGTAGAAGGGTAGAAGGGTAGCGAGAGACTTGGGGGCCAGAGGGACACTAGCAGTGTTCCAGGTCCTGGCTGGAGGCTCTGGTGGCCATGAGTGGAAATCAAAGAAATACATGCCTGGAGTGCTTGGCCTGGAGAGAGGTTGCCCTTTCTACCAGCCTGGCTGCCCAGGGACTTAGAACAGGTACAGAGGTGTCTGCAAAAGCTAAATGGGCAGAGGCCTGGTCAACGTGAGGCAGCGACAGATACCACTATCCCAGTTGGGAGCATGCTCAGATGCCGACACCGGGAGACTGCAACCCAGAGACCAGAGATATACCCTTACACTCTCCCTCCAACACACACACACACACACACACACACACACGGTGAGGGGTGAGGGAGAAAGAGACACAGACATCTGGACTTTGTCCAGGCTCCTTTCAATGAAACTTCTAAGGGCTAGAGGATACTCCAAGCTGGCTGCTAGTAAGTTTCTGTCTCCTTCCAAAAGAGAGATCTCCCGAAGCAAACTGCTCAGGTTTTTTTAGAGAAGAAACACTTATCTCCCTCCTGCTCTGTCAATGGCTCATGATTTGCACCCAGCAAATCATCAAAGGACTTCCCCAGCGCATCTGGTATCTACCAGGTCAAAAAACATAGCTCTGATAATTTTGCCTCTCAGTTCTGTGTGCTGGTCGTAGGTTGGAGACAATGTTTGTGTCAGGGAAGTCTTCACAGGGCTGCTGAGAGGACCTAAGGGGTGAGGAAGAGGAGGGAAGTAGGGGTTCAGGGACAAGTCTGAAGGCCCAGAGCACCAGACAGCGTGGGCCAGTGGGGTGGTGTAAGTAACTAGGGAAAGGGCAAGTGCCAGCTAACAGCCTCAGAGAGGCAGCTGGTGGACAGCGATGGCCTTACAGGTCTCAGCAGGGTTTAGATGGTCTGTCATACCTAGGCTAGGAGAAATCACTAAAGCCTTTGTCCCCGTGTCATGGTGGGCCTCTGCTGCCGCATTTTGGGGACAGGCTGAACAGGAAATGTTGGGCTCACGGACTTTGGCCTTAGGCCTTAGCCACCAAGGTGCAATCGCATCCCAGCAGAGGCAGCTCAGAGTGGAGAACCCAGACTCGGCAGATTCGAGCCCTGGATGCAGCCCTTGCGATGTGACCTTAGGTTTGCCAGCTCCCTCCAGGAAGCAGCTCCACTCAAGTGTGAAACGGGAGCTTCACACTTGAATCTGAACCATAGAGCTGTTGGGGTCTCAGATCCAGTGCTTCCTGGGGAGGCACTTAGAACAGCAATTGGTAGGAAACAAACGCACGTTCAATCATCTTAGTTCCCATTAGCACTTAAAATGGTTGCGTCTGTATGGGGGAGAGAGTGGTGATTGTGTTGAAGAATTATTAGATTCAACTCGCGGTATTCATGTAACCATTTGTCCCCGTGTAAAATTTCAGGAGAGAAAACCCACCTTGTGATGTCTCTAGCCCGAGGTAAACATCTAACTGCAATTCAGACAACCAACTCTCGCCAGCTAGAACGGATTCTGCCAGCTTACGCTGGAGAAAGTGGTTTCCCTTTTCAACCTCGAAGCTCTGAGCAGCGTGGATGAGAACCACTCAACGTTGCCACCTCCCAGGAAAGGCAGCAGCCTTCAGGAGGAAGTGTCCGTGGTATGTGAAGGGTATGTGAAGGGTACGAGCTTTGAAGAGGCATGTGATCTAAGTGACAAGGAGTGCTGCTGGCCTATGACCTTGCCAGGTAAGACTCAGTCAGTGACAGGTCCTTAGCAGCAGGGGTTCAAATCCTGATGTATCCCTGTCAGCAAGGAGTGTGGGGGAGGGAGTGGGAGGCAGAGTGTCCAGTGGGACTGGACAGGACGGAGCCGGACAGTGTTCAGAACCCAACTGAACTGTCTCTCTCTGCCAATGAAGATTTTACCAGATGATGCCTAGAAGATTCGAAGAAATATTTACTGGGATATAACCAAATGTTTTGGTGGGGACTGTAAATCTCTTATATTCCTCCCCCCCCAAAAAAATATTCAAGTTTCTTAAGACATAATGAGTCCGATAGATTTGGGAAGGAAAGACAATATACTGATTTAGAGGTAGGGTAACAGTGACAACTGTCACTGGTTTTCCTTCTGTCTTTTAATGGGCATGGTTGTCACTTGGTATCTCTGAGGACAGGCATCTCCTGCCTCCCGTCCCTCTGACAGTCTGAAACTATCTGTGGCTATTGAAGCCTTTATGTAAAATGCACTGTCTTTGCACATAATCACCATGCACCTTCTTTTAGACATACTCAGCTCTGGATTCCTCCTAATTAGTACCTAATCCTGTGTCATCTGTGGAATGAGGAGAAACAGAGTGAATGCTGGGTAGAGTTGCAACATCACCCAGGCCTGACTCCGGTTGGCTAATTTGGAGGCCTACTGTGGTGTGTCCCCTAGTGAGCCTGGAGACTAGGTGGGGAGACAGTGCAGGAGATGAGATGAGCGACAGAAAGAGCCCTGGGCCAGGAGGCCAGCTGCATCGGAAGTCACCAGCTTGCCTTGCAGGCAGTAGGGGCAAGGTTTAAAGCCAGGCTGAAGTGTCTGAATCTAATCTCATTTCTTAGATAAGAAGGGAGTGGAGGCAGGTGATTCTCAGGTAAGCAGGCATGATAGATAACAAAATGACCTGTGGATAAAAGTGCTAATGACTAAAAGTCTCACGTTCCCCCCACTGCTAGCAGACCTGTGACTCACGGCTTCCCTGACTCATCAAAGACACCAACAATTACCTCAGAACTATACAAAATAACAACAGCAAACCAGCTACTTTTTAAAAGAAACTGGGTCAGAGATTTGGCATTTTGTATCCTTCCATCCTGTCAGGACCCTGGAAGCCTCTTTTTTTTTTTTCAGGGTGGTGGGATGTATGGGATGGTGGGGGTCTAGGGGGTGTCTGTTGTTACTCTTCTTAGCATCAAGACACATATCCTATTATGCTTTCTTCCTTACTCCCGTGTATGAAGTCCTGGCTACATAGAAATACTTTATGCTTAAAGGCTACCAGCCTTGCTGTTCAACATCAGTACTTTAAGCCGGGCGGTGGTGGCACACGCCTTTAATCCCAGCACTTGGGAGGCGGAGGCAGGAGGATTTCTGAGTTCGAGGCCAGCCTGGTCTACAAAGTGAGTTCCAGGACAGCCAGGGCTACACAGAGAAACCCTGTCTCGAAAAAACAAAACAAAACAAAACAAAAAAAAAAGATCAGTACTTTAAGGATAACCCCCAGAGTGAAGAAAAGTAACTTCAAGAGAGAGACCGTTATTAAAAAGGAAAGTTTCTAGTGGAATTGGGGGCTTTAGAGATGCAAGTGACTTTGATGACTGACCACAACTGAGGTGTAGAGCGGAATGTGTACTTGATTTTAAAAGGAGTGACATCAGCCGGGTGGTGGTGGCGCACGCCTTTAATCCCAGCACTTGGGAGGCAGAGGCAGGAGGATTTCTGAGTTCGAGGCCAGCCTGGTCTACAGAGCGAGTTCCAGGACAGCCAGGGCTACACAGAGAAACCCTGTCTCGAAAAACAAAAAAAAAAAAAAAAAAGGAGTGACATCGATTTTTTTTTAAACCACCTCCCTTCATTTGCAAACTCTAATATTTATGCTTGAAAATAAAATAAAAAAAAAATTTCCACCAGCAAGTAGGCAGGCTGCGTTGAGCTTGAAGGGCTTTCAAAAGCAAAACCTAAGAATTGAGGGTGACTGTGGTTTCTTGGTCTCTGTTTTCTTGACCGACCTTGGGGACCCAAGGCACCGCCCCTATTCTTTCAACACCTGCAGACAATAAGCCTCTAAAAGCGATTCTAGCTGGGCCTGACTTCCCAGGAGTCATCTTCGGGGGGGGGGGGGGGGGGGGGGGGGGCCTTCCATCTGCCTCACACCACAGGGTTTTATTTTATACTTTCACGCGCAGATTCCAGCCCGAGGAAAGTCTGTCTTTACTTTCTACTTTTATTTGTTTTTTAAGCATGGCTTTCTCCTTGTAGGTGTCCAGGAAACTGTTCTACTTCCAAGCCGGATGTCAGTGTTATTCCACATACCTTAGTGCTCTTGCCTAGGAACCAGAAGATAAAATGGGAGAGTTCTGTAGCCAGCACATTTGGGAGGCATCCAAAGGGTGCTTATGTTGGCTAAAGTCAAGAAGGTCACAGACAGCTCGAGCAGACAGAGCTGTTTCTTGATTTGGCCTCACAGGAGAAATCGGGACAATAGGAGACTTGCAAGAACCTGTATTCCCAATCTGACCAACCCAAGAATTCTGTCTGCCTGAAAGCTGCTTATGTTACTAAGAAAGACTCTCATGATTTGAGCAGGGCCTCTGGATGTTCTTTATCTGCTCTGTTCAACCTTCCCCGCCCCCCCCCCAACGTTTCTGGGGGGAGGGGTCACCACAGCATGCAAGTGGAGGTCAGAGGATATGTGAGGGACTTGGTTCTCTTTCCACCATGTGGGTCCTGGAAATTTAGAAACTTAGATCATCTGGAAATTTAGATCAGATCCTTAATCCCTTTATGTGATGAGCCACGTTGCTGGTCCCAACCCCTCTTGACACTGAAGAACTTCGGAGTCCTCTAACCTTGTTCTCAGCCTGCACCCACTGCAGTACACACCCTCATGATCTTGATGCCTGCACAAGGGAGCTCCTTCAGGGAAAGGATCAGGTGTGCTTACTTATCTAGAATAGAACCCCAGCAAATGTTTGGAGTTTTAAAACTACCAACTTTGTCATACAAACAATACTTTAAAATCTTTTTATAAAGCCAGGCAGTGGTGGCACACACCTTTAATCCCAGTACTTGGGAGGCAGAGGCAGGCAGATTTCTAAGTTCGAGGCCAGTCCGGTCTACAGAGTGAGTTCCAGGACAGCCAGGGCTATACAGAGAAACCCTGTCTTGAAAAACCAAAAAAGAAATCTATAATAAAAATCCCATTTCACTATCAGTTGAGAACTTTCTCCTATCTAGATAGCAACTACCAGATTATGAATTTTTTTTTTAAACCAGCATAAGATTCCCACTCTTTCTAAAGGGGACATGTCTGGGTCTTTGCTAAGCCTGCCTTGAGCTTCCCTCCCACTCCCAGCCCACACCCACCGTGTTTATCTCTGATCTATAGTCATACTTGTGTTTAAAGACTCTGCTTTGGTCGATAGTCGTGCTTGTGTCTGAGGGAGTGCTGGTCTCTTTCCCAAGTGTAGGAATGAAGGAACATGACAGGCCTTGAAGCTTCCCAGAAGGAACTGTGTGAGCCGGTGATTTACTTCCCTGGTTTCCTTATTAACTGACTGCCAGACTTCAGGAAACTGGAGCCAACCCAAGTGGGGCCCTGGGCAGCTGGTACGCGCCATAGTCCAGAGACCAGTGTGGAACGGTTGCTGAAAGCAAGGGGCTGGGGAGGCTTGGGGTAGGTTGGGGGTGGGTATGGAAGGAAGTGTGTTCTGGAATCCTCAGAGGTGCGCTAGGTAAACAGGGTGAGTCTGCTTCCATACAGTTAGCAGATACTTCCATACAGTGCCGTGGTGAAGAGAAACTTAGGAGGTTGCTGAAACCCTCATCCTCCCCCAATATTTGAAAATATGTAGGAGACAAAAAAGAAAAAAAAAAGGTAAGCTAGAGAAATATAGTAAGTAATCAATGTTACTAGAAACAGGTATTTCTTCCTATACATACATACTCATCCATTCCCCCCATATACACACTCAACCCCCATTCACCTATCCATACACACACACACACACACACACATACACACCCATCTATCACGCACATACACACACACTTAAACACCTTTACTTCCTGACTTATATAAGAACTTGAAGACACTAATCAGATTTTTTTTTTTTAAAACTCCGTCTTTTAAACAAACTTTATAGCAACAATAGTCAAGGTGACTGGAGTTATAAAGTTATAAAGTCAATAAAGAACCTCTGCCTCTGTCTGTTTTACACATGTGTGCTCTAACACTACTGAACTGTACAGTGGCAAGTTATATGTCCTATAAATTTATTTTCATCTTAAAAAGCAAAGAGCAAGAAATGAAAAAAATAAAAAGAAAGAAAGAAAGAAAGAAAGAAAGGAAGAAAGAAAGAAAGAAAGAAAATGGCCAATTCCTTCATGAGAACCCACTCCTGGGTTTCTGAATCAGAGATACTAGTCTATATTAAGTCCCTACTGTGTGATTCCAACTTAGAAGTCTGCTAGTGATCCAGGGAGGACAGTCACGCCAGTGAGCAGCAGTGGAGCTAAAGCCTCTGACTCTGTGCATCCCTGAGCCCACATCACACACACACACACACACACACACACACAAAATACACATTTAAAACAAATCAAAATAAATCTTAAAAAACACAGGCTTCCATACCAACAATAAGGATAAATATTTTTTTAAAAGATTTATTTATTTATTATATATATGCACACTGTAGCTGTCCTCAGACACACCAGAAGAAGACAACAGATCTCATTACAGATGGTTGTGAGCCACCATGTGGTTGCTGGGATTTGAACTCGAGACTTCAGGAAGACCAGTCAGTGCTCTTAACCGCTGAGCCATCTCTCCAGCCCAATATATTTTTCTAATGTATTACCTTAGATCCTGCCTTTATTTTGGTCTGTTGTTGATATTCTGAATCAGTGTCTCTCTGTATAACCTAAACTAGCCTCGAATTCATAATGCCCCTGTTGTAACCTCCCAAGTGTTAGTATCACAGGTATGCAATTTTGATTTGTTATTATTTTTGTTGTTGTTTTTTATTTCTCTGTGTAGCTCTGGCTGTCTTAGAACTTGCTCTGTAGACCAGGCTGGCCTTGAACTCAGAGATCTACCTCTCAGAGGTCTACCTCTGCCTTAAGGGACCAAAGGCATGCGCCAGCACATCCAGTCACAGGTATGCAAATTTAACTTTAAATAGTAGTCAAATCTGCCTGGCTCTGGCTACGTCTTTTTTGGATATCTGTTTTTATTACGGGCATGTTTTATTGAATATTCTGCCAGAGTGCTTGTCCAGCAGATGGAAGAAGGCCTCCTCTCCAGGACCTGAATAATATCTAAAACCTTTATACTGAGATTAGAGACTCAATAGGAGATTGAGGTAAGGCAGTTAAGTGGTCCACAGAAGAGAAGACACCGTGGATGAAGGAAGACGGGAAGGAGCTGGTGGCTAAGGGCACAGACAGAGTCTGAGCACAAAGGCCTGGCAGGCCCTGAATGTGAAGGTCCTGCCAGGTCCTAGTTAGGACTTAGATGTTTATCCTAAAGGCAACTGGAAGCCATTGGAAGTCTTCAAGCAGAGGGGCAGGATTCCTTTGTCGAGGGCAGTGGTGGAGATGGGTCAACTGGAACTTGTCTCCAGAGTGTAGCCTGGAAATGAACGTGGCCTTGGGCTTGGAATGTAAGCGCCACCAGGCCAACGATCTCTCACCTGCTGCCGACTTTCATATGGCTTCCACACTCGACTTATGACTAGGCCTCCAGCAGTAGGTACCTGGCACACGGGCACCTCTCAAAAATATTTGCTGAACAAACAAGAAGAGTCAAATGGTTGAGCTCGGCTGCGGCCAGGAGATTAAAGGATTGTTGCAGGGGAGGAGGAAAGGTAGATAGGTTAAAGGACGGGGCCTGCCCATCTGCGGAAGCCTCCTTTACGTTTTCTGGATTGATTTGAACAGCCATGTTCCATTCTTGTCCTTAAGGTGTCTGTATGATTTCAATGTGAAACATCAAAAATCTTTTCTAGATAAAAAGCTCTTCTTAAACTACATGGATCAATTTGATTCTTTTCTTTCTTTCTTTTCTTGTAGCTTCCCCACCCCACCCCCCTTCTTTATAGCCTTTTGTAGCCACCATCACCATATTCCAGTTTCAGGATATTTCCGTCACCCTGAAGGCTCTCTCGCCCCGTTCCTGCTCCACCTCCAGCCCAGGCTATCCAGGAGCCTCCTTTTGGCCCGTGGATTTGTCTTTCCTAGGCATTTCGAGTAAGCAGAGCCCTACGATATAGACTTTAAGTGGCTAGCTCTCAGTAAGTACGTCTTTGAGATTCCTCAGTGTTGTAGCGGGCGTCCACAGTTGTCCCTTTTTGTTGTTGAATGGTGCCCCATTGTATAGATGTACAACACTGGATTTATTTACTTACCAACTGATATATGGCCTTGACTGTCCCCATCTTTTGTCTGCTGTGAGTAACGCTGCCTTTTACGCCTATGTCATTGTCTGTGAGTGGTCAGGCAGAGAGAGCCTGCCTGAATCTGACTGAGAACAGTAGAAAGGGTCAAGGAAGATGGCCGGATTGTAGCTTTAACCACAGGAAGTGTGTGATACCAAGTTCACGGAGATAGGTGCAACAGGGAGGAGTAGTGGTGGCAGGAAAGATGACATCTGTCACTTGACACAAATCATCTGTGACGTGTGAGAGTGGGCACAGGAGCTAGCATGGCCCTGGAGCCCTCTGTCAGCTTCCTCAAAACGCCAGATGAGTTTAGGCCATCATTTTGAGCAGCCAGTTCCACGCTACCATTCCCTCTCTGTGGCACAAGCAGGCTCCTCTATGAATCCAACCACAGAAGAAATTCACACAACTTCCCGTTAAATGCTCATTTGGGTTTACCTGACAATTATAACATCTGCCTGGTACACAGCATCTGTTTTATAAATCATGGTAAGTATAAATAACAAAGTGTGCCTGACCACAGTTCAGTGACATATTCACAGGGCTGTCCCTCTGTCACAAATGTCCTAACACATAACTCTTTTTATATTGCAACTCTCTGGCCATTAAGCAATCCTTAAATCCTTCCACGCCCTGCTCCTACCAACTACTGTTCTACTTTCTCTTCCTCTGAACCTTACTTCTTTGGGCACCCCGTATAAGTAGGATCATAGAGTATTTGTCTTATGATATAATTGGTGTATTTAATTTAGATAGTACCCTCAAGGTTCATTCTCATTCACAGGTGGCCTGAAAGATGACTTCCTTCTTTTTCAGGGTTGACTAATACGCCATTGCACATACTTCATAAGTTGATGGGGTCTGGCAAGAGGGCTGCGCAAGTTAGTGTTTCATTTTGGTTTTTTTCCAACTTGACACAAGCTAGGGTCACCTGGGAAGAGGAAACCTCAACTGAGAATCTGCCTCTATCACATTGGCCTGCAGGCAAATCTGTAGGGCATTTTTTTTTAAAGACTTATTTATTTTTATTTATACGAGTACACTGTAGCTATCTTCAGACACACCAGAAGAGGGCATCGGATCCCCTTACAGATGGTTGTGACCCACCATGTGGTTGCTGGGCATTGAACTAAGGACCTCTGGAAGAGCAGTCAGTGCTCTTAACTGCTGAGCCATCTCTCCAGCCCCTAGGGAATTTTCTATTTTAAGAGGGACCAGGATACTATGGGCTGTCCCATCCCAGTCTACTCCTGAGGCAGGTAGTCCTGGGGTGTATAAGCAGAGCCAGCCGTGAGCAAGTCATGAAGAGAAAGCCAGTAAGCAGGACTCCTCCGTAGCCTCTGCTTCACTCCCTGCCCCGACTTCCCTCAGGACTGTGACCTGGGAGTTATAAGATGAAATAAACCTTTTCCTCCCCAAAGTTGTTTTTAGTCATGGTATTTGCTGACAACCTGAGTTTAATACCTGGGATCCCCTTGGTGGAAAGACATTAATTGACTGACGGATGTGTGATGTGCACGTTTGCATGTGCACATAAATAAATATAGTAAAATTAAAGATTGATGGGGGAGGGGTTGGGGAAGGGATAGGGGGTTTGTGGAGGGGAAACTGGGTAGGGGAATAACATTTAAAATGTAAATGAATAAAATAACCAAAAAAATATGAAAAAAAGAATTAATAGGGGTAAATATAGCCAGAATACTTTATGAAACCCATCATAATGTCAATAAAAACTATAAAATGAAGAGTTGGCAGGTCTTTCTTCAGCTCTGGAAGATGAAATACATGATCTGTCTTTCTAATAGGCAGTCCATAAATCTACAGCAGCACTAAGTGAGCCCAAGAACTTTCTCTACCTTTAAAAAAAACACAAGGTACCACAGGACTCTTGAATGCTACACATACAATATAAAAAACTGTGCATTTTTGAAGGCCTTTGGAAGTATCCCTTTAAATCATTGAATGCGCCTAAATATTTCCTCAGAAAATTCTCTTCTTTCCTCATAATCCATAAGGTCATGCCCTGACCTGGTTCTGTTTGGTTTTGTGATAAAAATGTCTGGCTGGAACTTTATCATGCATTTCAAGTTTTCTGTAATATGCAGGGTCAGGAAGGTCAGAGCTGATACCTCGGAATTTCAGCACTTATCAGAGAAAGAAGGGATGACATGGGGTCACGCTGTCACACCTGATGGCAAAGAGAAAGACTACACCAGCCAAGGAACAGGGAGACGGTTTGAATTGTGTGTTACAGAGGAAGAATGTAAGCAGTGTCCAAGCATCTCGACAAAAACCTGTTCTTTTTCACAGATGGACAAAGCAGACAGTTCTTGGAAAAATACCAGCAGGGCAATGCGTCCATTCTATCAGACTCAGGAAGACTGATAACGCACAGCAGAAATTAAGATAATAAACTCAGCAAGCTTCAATAACCATAAACATCACAGTTTATGAAACACAGTTGAACTGTTGAACAAAGCAGGAAGTCCACATAACAGCCCAGGCTAGGCGGGAGAGGCTCACTGCTCCTGGGATAGAGAGGTACATTTGGGCCTTCCAGCACCTTCTCACAAGTGGCTGGTTCTCCTGACAAGGCCATACATAGGTCCAGGGTGCTCCAGGAATGCAACAGCTTCCTGGTATGCCTGCCCAGATGCCACACCTGTAACTGGTATGGAAGGTGGGTCAAGAAATTAAACACAAGCTATCAAAGGTAGGGAGATAGGGAATTCAACCGAACCTCCCTGGATGCCTGCCTGGTCATACTGGCTGAGTGCAACATGCATACACACCTCTCAGGCAGAACTGCTCCCAAGCTGAAGTGATTCCTCCATCTGAGGCCCCGGGCAGAAGAAAGTTATTGCTCAAGAACACATACAGTCCAGTCCTGGGTTGCTAGGTGGGCAAGAAGTGGCATTGGCCACTATAGTAATCTAACAACCATAAGGGTCCAGAATCTGTTTGGGGCGGGGACACTGGTCAAGGGTCTTCAGTTTGGGCTCATTTGAATTGCCTAGGGGCTAAAGAGATGGCTCAGTGGTTAAGAGCACTGACTGCTCTTCCAAAGGTCCTGAGTTCAAATCCCAGCAACCACATGGTGGCTCACAACCATCTGTAATGGGATCTGATACCCTTTTCTGGTGTGTCTAGAGATGGCTACAGTGTACTCATATACATAAAATAAATAAAATCTCTAAAAAACAAAAACAAATACAAAACAAAAAGAATTGCCTGGCAAGTGGCTTTTAACCCATGACTCAGTCAGGACCTGAGAGCTGGGGAAGTGCAGGGCCTGTATTGTAGCATGTATACAGCTAGAGTTGGCTTTTTAGTACACATGAAGTTTCAATTTTGTAAGGTAAGACATTGATGATCCACTCATAATACACATCACAATGAATATTCTTTGTTTTGAACCCAAGGTCTTACATTTACTAGGTAAATGTTCTATCTCAGACCTACGTTCTCAATCGTACAATAATACTTGCAATGGTCCACTTAAAATTGGGTCAGATTAGCCAGGCAGTGGTGGCACACACCTTTAACCCCAGCACTTGGGAGGCAGAGGCAGGTGGATTTCTGAGTTTGAGGCCAGCCTGGTCTACAGAGTGAGTTCCAGGACAGCCAGGGCAACACAGAGAAACCCTGTCTCGAAAAAAAAAAAAAAAAAAAAAACCAAACAAAAAAACAAACAAAAAATTACACTGGTTCCAAATCAACAAAATTATAGTTCCTGGGAACAGATTCCAGGCATCACCATTATCATTAATCATTTAACACAGACATCATTATCTTTGAAAGCCCTGTTAGCCTCCTCATTTGGAGGCAAGACAATCAGACAATTTCGGGCTGGAGAGGTGGATCAAAGGCTCTGAGCAATGGTTGCCACTACAAAGAACCTGGCTTTACTTCTCAGCACCCACATGGAAGCTCAAAACCATCTGAACTCCGGTTCCAGGGGATCCAGTGTCGTCTTCTGGCCTTTGTAGGCACCAGGCATGTGGTACATTTACATATACGCCGGCAAGACACCCATACACATAAGATAAAAATAAAATCAATAGTATGTTAAAATAAAAATAAGGTAATTTGATTACAGAATCACAACTATCAGTTAACGATGCATTTTGGCTACATAAACTAAAGAATCACCAATTAAAAGCAACTATAAAGAGGTGATAAAAATGTTTCCACGATGTTTGATTCACTGAGCTCTTTAGTAGTTTTGTGTTTTGGGTTGGGTTTTTGGGTTTTTTTGTTTGGTTGGTTTTGTTTTGTTTTGTTTGAGACAGGGTTTCCCTGTGTAACTCTGGCTGTCCTGGAACTCACTCTGTAGACCAGGCTGGCCTAGAACTCAGAGATCCAACTGCCTCTGCCTCCCAAGTGCTGGGATTAAAGATGTGCCCCACCACAATCTGGTGAGCTCTTTAGATGGGAAACTGGCTTTTCTAACTAACCTGACTTTACAAATATAAAATGTTTTCTTTACTTAAATTCCTAATTTTCTGAGCTGGTGAGCTGGCTCGGTAGTTAAAAGTGTTACTTACCAGGTAAGTAAACCTCACAGTCAGATTTTGATCCCCAGAAAACATGGAGGAAGGAGAGAACTGACTCCCGAAAGTGGTCCTCTGCACCCCTCAAGCATGCCCACACACCTCAGAAACACAATAATAAGAATACATTTTTTTTTAGTTCATAAAGTTTTGAATAAGCTAGTCTATGAGAAAAGGGGTATTCTCCGGTTACTATTGTAGTTAATGCTGGTAACTACAAGAATCCCATGTAACTCACCCATTGTGTAAATCTGCCTTATAGTCTACTACTGCCAGGAATGGAATCCAAGCATGCTCGGTGTATATAGGCCAGATAAGAGACTGTTTGGACAGCCAGGCAAGGTCTCAGATCAGTGCTGGAAATAGACCACAGAGGAACAGGAGGTACAGGATGGACACAAGCCAGGGGGTGACGGTCCTCTGAAATGTCCTCATCCTGTCCTGTCCAGAGAGGCTCTCTAGGGACCATCACCCTGTGGAGCGTGTGTATTCCCAACTTCTCAGACCAACTACTTTTGGGAGGGATTCTCTTTAATTTAGCGTTATGTTTTCTACCTTTTATTTTTCTTTCTGTTTTTAGTGTAGGAAACATGTCAGCACGGAACAAATGAACTCTAAAGGTGAGTCTCCACAATCTTACCTCGATAACACGTTTGCTTTCCATGCTCTCTTATTTATAACTTTGCATATTTGTGAATATGGCACAGCGAACATTTTAACCTATTTTCCTTTTGTCGTTGTTTTGAGACAGGATCTCTCTATAGAATCTTGGCTGTCCCAGAGCTCACTCTGTAGACCAGGCTAGCCTTGAACTATAGACATCCTCCTGCCTCTGCCTCCCATAGTGCTGGAGGGAAACTGTGCACCACCCTGCCTGGCATTTGTTTTTTTTTTAAATAAACCTTTTAATAGGTTGTCATTTGTTTTTTTTTAAATAAACCTTTTAATAGGTTGTCATTTTTACAGTAAGATGCATGTGAGTATATATACATATATATATATATATATATATATATATACACATATGTGCGTGTGGTGTGTGCGGTCATGTGCACACGTGTGTATGTTATATGTTCTCCAGTGAAGAGGCCAGAGGGGCTATGTTCACCTCGTTCTTTTGATGCAAGGCCTCTCACTAAACCTGGAGTTAGGCTACAGAACACTAAGCCTCAGTGATCTTCCTGTTTCTGGGGGCTGGGGGGGTAGTCAAAAGAGAAGGGGATGGTGGAAATGGGGAGAGGACTTGCATGAGGTGTACCGGGAGGAGAAGAAGGGCTGCTATTGGGTTGTAAAGTGAATAAATAAATAATTTTTTCTTGTAAAAAAAAAAAAAGAGGGAGGGCACAGAGACAGGATCTCTACAAGTTCTAGGCTAGCCTGATCTTCATAGAAAGTTCTAAGCCAGCTGGTACAACATGGTGAGACCTTCTCTCAAAAAAAAAAAAAAAAGAGGAAGTAAGGAAAGTGGAGGCAGGAGGGGTGGGGAGAGGAGTAAACAGGGAAAGGGAATCTACCAAACTCAAAACTAATAAAACCCACACTGTGGCCAGTGCCTGGGGAAGTACTATACAGTTGGGAGACTGTACTCTAGCAAGGTAAGGTCCTGTACTCCACCACCAACTCCTCTGGAATTTTCTTGTGAAAATTAAGGCTTATAAAAAGTGTCACAAAGGTCAGGCCTGTGATTAGAGGGGACAGAGCCTGAGGTCCTCCTGCACAGTCACACAAAGAATAGAGGCTGTGAAGATCTTATCAGCTGAGTAGGGCCTGTCACACCCCACTGCCTCCTTCTGCCCCTGGTTGGTTCTGAGCTGATCAAAGATAAACTTTCCTTAGAACAAATTTAGCCAGTTGGACATTTTTTCTTTGAAACTTGGGAAGACACTATAATGCACGTGTGACTATCAGTATTTTCTAGATTACCAGAGACTTATAGGTTGACTTAAGTTAAAAACTCTTGGTCACTGGAGGATGAAGAGACAGACATTTTGCAGTGCAAGGCCTCTAGAAGACAACAGTTGATGTTCTAGGCAGGAACCTAGAAACGAGGCTTTAAGCATTAACTTCTCAGACCCTCACACGGTCGAAGACCTGAGAACTTTTCAACTCTGAGTTCTGTTATTCTGGTTACCAAGTTAAAGCTTTCAGAGCCAGCGAGCCGGACATGGTGGCTCTCACCTGTACTCCCGAACTCTGGAGGCAGAGGCAGAAGCATCTCTCCAACCTTTAACTTTAAATAAGGGATTATTGAAGGCAACAAACAAACAAACAAAAATCGTAAAAGATAATTCTTGAAACCAAGACATTATGTTTGTTTAGGTAGGAAAATATTCATATTGGATATTCCCACTCCAGAACTCTAAAATCTGAAATGCTTCAAAATCTAAAACTTTATGACCACCAACATGACACAGGTAGAAAATTCTATATCTAATCTCTTTAAAGGTTGCAGTCAAAGTACATGCTCATAAAAACAAAAACAAACAGAACAAAACAAAATAAAAAACCAAAAAAAAAACCCCACTATATAAAATGATTTTCATGCTGCAGATAGAAAGTGTATATGAGGGCTGGAGAGATGGCTCTGCGGTTAAGAGCACCAACTGCTCTTCCAGAGGTCCTGAGTTCAATTCCCAGCAAGCACATGGTGGCTCTCAATCATCTAATGGGATCTGACGCCCTCTTCTGGTGTGTCTAAAGACAGCTACAGTGTACTCACATAAAATGAATAAATAAATCTTTTTTTTTAAAAAAAAAGTGTATATGAAACATAAAAGAATTAGTGTATAGACTTAGGTCCCTAAAATATCTCCTTTATGTGAATCCAAATGTTCTAAAATATGAAACAATTTGAAGCCTGAAACATGCAGGTCCCAAGCACTGTAGACAAGAGATACTCTATATGGACGTGGGCTGGCAAACTGTAATAGAACTGGTGGTGAGTGTGTTGGTGTTAAAGCGTATGTGTGTGCTGTAGCACCAAGGCGTTAAAGAGCATGTGCGTGATGTGGTACCTAAAGTGCGTGTGGGTGCTGTGGTGCCAAATTCTAAAGATGGTGCCAAGACTCCCATGCCATGCTAATGCAACCCAACACCAATTTAGTTACTACCAGTAAGGGAAATTAGAGACTGAGGATAGAGCCCAGTAGACGAGTGCTTATGACAAGGTACAAGGGTTGTGTGTGGGGGTCAGGCGAGTGGGTAGACTTGTCCTGAAGCGCTCTCAGCCAGCTAAGCTTAAAGGACACAGCACAGTGACAGAAACTAGAAAGACCCTCTCTCAGCAAAACAGATGACACCAGGACAAGTTCCTCTGATCCCCACATGCGCACTGTGCCCCACTTACCCCCACCAAATAAGTAAAATCAATAAAAATGAAACAATAACAACAAATGGATGTAGAGGTTGTCTAGGTAGACCTGGGCCTGAGTAGGCACACCACTTGAAAAGCAAACTTCTCCTTTTCTAGCTGGCAGCACAAGTCAACAGATATTGAGTAGGAAGGGACTGGGTGTATCTTACAGGCTCAAAGGCAATGGTGACAGCTGGGGAAAAGATGGGGGCTTTATCAGATAACTATAGGAAATGCAATTCAACCAACAACTTGAATGGTTTGGGAAGTGGATTTGACTCTAGGCTCTCCAGATAAGAATCCAGTTCAATCTACACTCTGATTTCACCTTCTGGAGAATCTGAGCAGGAAACCCAGCTGAATCCTGAGTGATTTCTAACCCTAGAGTTGTGAGTGCTTACACCACACATATGGTGCTTTCAGATGCTGCCCTGTCTGTGGCAGAATTCTCAGTAATAAAAACCGAGTACAATGGCCAACAGTTGGGAAGGGTGTGGGAAAATGGAATCTGGACTGTGAGATGAAGATTGTTCTTCATGCAATGGATAGAAGTTTCTTATAAAGTCAAACCCACAGAGCAGTTTTATTCATAATTGCCCAGGGCTAGACACAGATCGTCAACAAAAATTAAAAACAAGGAACTATGAACACAAATATGATTGAAGTTAAAAAAAATAATGATGAGTGGAAAATACTGAAGACAATATGGTGCTCTTTCAGTTATCAACATTCTAGAGAGGCTGACCGTGGGTGTGGCTGGGAGGCATCCACCAAGACTGGTTCACTCCCTAGAACTGCACACACAGTGGCACATACCTACACTCCCAGAACTTGGAGGAGGAAGAGGAGCAGGGAGAAGGAGCTACTCTTCTAGAATAAGTAAAAGCATTTCTAGGGAGAAATGAACAGGATCAACAGGTGCCTCAGGGCCCCCATCTGGGGTGATGAAAACAGTCTTCATCTTGTCAGCGATCCAGTTACATAGGTGGGTATAGTCATTGTCAGGGGTAAGCTACACACATTTCAGTTTGTAAGTTATCTGTCAATAAAAATATTTTTAAATAAATTGGAAAGGGAATTCAACTCCATGTGTTTATAGCCTCTCGCTGGAAAGCATACACTTTATGGCTAGCCTGGAATTTAATCCTTTCTCACATCGTAAGAGGCTTCCTAATTCTCAGGATTCATTGGGTTTCTACTCCAGTATTTATATAAAGATCCTAAACACAGCCAAGAACTGCAGGTTAAACTCTATTTATTTAACACAGTAGTTTCTGGGTTTTGTTTGTTTGCTTGCTTGCTTTGGTTTTCCAAGACAGGGTTTCTCTATGTAGCCCTGGCTGTCCTAGAACACGATTTGTAGACCATGCTGACCTTGAACTCACAGAGATCCACCTGCCTCTGCCACCCCAGTGCAGGGATTAAAGGCATGCACCACCACCATCTGGCTTCATGGTAGTTTCTAAACCAAAACAACCACCACAATGACACGTAGGTTTTCAATGGGGACCCCAGTTTCCCCAAAGGAGCCCAAATAGTTATATGACAGGAAGGAAAGAATTCCTAGTCCTGACTGTTGGCCAGGTGTCTTGGGTCACCTATTAGAAATCACCACACAAACACAGGGAGCGGTGCATGGAACCCTCCCCAGGGAGTCCATATATGGGTATGCAGTCACCAGGGAGAGGGGATGTGGCTGCAGAGTGGGTCATGGGCCTTGAAAAAGAAGGCACACTGGGAAAACTCTCCTGTTAGGCGGCCAGCCCAGGAAGAAGGAAATGTGAATGAGACTCTTCCATAGATGAGTCATTTTTTTGTTGTTGTTTAATCGGAAGGATTATCTCAAAAAGCTTTATTAGCTGAGTCAGTAATGGGACCGGCTCCATGTATCACAAATAGTTACAAATTATTAGTTGTTTGAAATTCTCTAATTGTTTCCAAAAGGGGGTTTATTATGATATGATGCAATGTGAAATTGAATCCTTGGGTCTTGTTTCTATGTGTTAAGTGTGATGTGTCTGATGCGTCAGGGTTACCACATGCCTGGTTTTGAAATCGGGAGATGTTTGATAATTTGGCTTTGAGTTGAACTGAGACTATTCACTTGCGTTTTTTTTTTTAAATCCTAAGGTGTCCATGTATAGCTATTACTTGGATCATAACACACACCACATACACATACACACACACACACAGCACTCACAACACATATACATACCATACACACACATAACACAACACACAACATACACACACACACACAGCACTCATAACACATATACATACCATACACACACATAACACAACACACACACACACACACACACACACACCATGCTGAGGAAAAAGAACAATACTTGTAACCACACAAGGTTAAAGTCACTGCTCAGCTCTCTGGCCTCCTTTGGACCAGAGGTCTTCAGTACACTCTTCATCTTCTTTGTTTTTAATCTTTTGTTTTAAAATTGTTTTTTAAAATGTGTGTGCGTGTGCATGTGCATGTGTGTGTGCATGTGCTTGTGTGTGCGTGTATATCTGCCATGCGTGTCTAGGTGCCTGTGGAGACCAGAGGGTACTGAATCCTCCAGAACCAAGTTACTGGCAATGTGAGCCTCCTGGCATGAGTGCTAGGAACTGAATTGGAACCCTCTGAATACGCTGTCAACCGCTGAACCATCTCCCCAGCATCTGCCCTGGCTTTCTT
Source organism: Tokudaia tokunoshimensis (assembly GCA_036184795.1). Taxonomy (NCBI): domain Eukaryota; kingdom Metazoa; phylum Chordata; class Mammalia; order Rodentia; family Muridae; genus Tokudaia; species Tokudaia tokunoshimensis. Next base: position 14,409,579 of record BTHU01000014.1, read on the forward strand.
GAGTATCCTAATACTTAGTAGGTAAAAGTAAATCCTTTTCGTCTTAGTCTTTTCTGATCTGGTCTCTATGGAGATAAAAACAAGTCCTAGACCTCACTGTCTATCTAAGAAAGACGAGCCTGCTACTCTCTCCCTGGGCTCGTCTCCAACCATGAAGTCCTCTCTTTGATCTCATCATTAAATTTTCTCCTCAGGGCACATCTGAAAATGTTGCCCAAGTGTCTGTGATGCCTGGGTTCCTTCCAGCTGGGGCAGTGAACATAAGTTACTGAGCTCTGTAGTTCGGTGCTCCATTTCCTCTCCTTAGTTTGATGGATGCTAAACTCTTATAACAGTTTTTAAATGATTGTGGGGATTTATTGCAAGCTGTACGGAAAAGTCATTGGTAGCCATAAAAGCAAGTATTGGCATCAACTTTATCACTGTGGAAAGATCCGGAAGAAAAGAGAATTACCCTCTTTAGTGCGTTCAGTATGTCCATCCCAAACCAATGGCCACCTGCAATCCAGAGAAGGGTTTGAAGCTCACGGAAAGGACAGACTCCCATACAACCAGAGAGATGAGATGACACAGGTAGCACTGGTATTAATAACACATCAATGAGAAAGGGTCCTGAAGCCAGCCCAGGCTGTAGGGGACCAGAGGCCGTGCTAGCCGCTAGCCTGACTTCCTTAAATTCCCGAGTTCTCTCCATATCTCTGTATCCAAAAGCCCAAGAGTCAAGCAGTTTTATCCTCTTAATTAGTAAACAGGCCAATGGATGTCACTGTTGCACTGTTGCAGAACGGGGACTCCACGGGAACCTTCAGCAACTGCACACTCAAGCCTTTCACTTTAGGAGAGCAGACCACACTCTGGATGCAAGTGAGCCAAAGGAGGGGGTAAAGGAGCATCCATGCTCAGGACAAGCGAAAGCAAACACGTGCGAACACGACGGATAGGATAGCTGCTGTCCCTAAGCATGCATGTCACTTACCAGGAGAAAAGAACCAAGCCCGGTCCTTTGACTTCAAAGACTTCCGCACAACATGATTGCATTCTCACACAAAATGCTCAAAATTCATCTTTAAGTTGTATATGTATTATGTTTATGTTGATATTGAGAGTGAGCCCTCTCTTCAATAGCCCGACATAAACACGTATGTCTAGCTGAGCATGGTGGTACACACCTTTAATAAAAACACTCCAGACAGAGGCAGGTGGATCTCTGAGAGATGGAGCTGGACTGATCTATGTGTAGAGTTTTTAGGCCAGTCTGAGTTACACAGTGAGACCCTATCTCAAAAAAAGAAAGAAAGAAAGAAAGAAAGAAAGAAAGAAAGAAAGAAAGAAAGAAAACAACAAGAAAGGAAGGAGAAGGGAGGGAGGGAGGGAGGGAGGGAGGCAAGCAAGCCAATTTCTGTTCTCTCTAATAGGACTATCAGAGGAACAATGTACCTACTAGGCATGTATCATGTACCAGGAACTGAGATGCTTCTCACAAGTCTTGAACTAAGAGCTATCATGTCCTTTTTTTCCCCTTTTCATATGCTAGTTAGTTAGTTAGGTTAGTTGGTTTTTGTCAACTTGGTACAAACTTGGGCCATCTGGGAAGAAGGAACCTCAACTGAGAAAATGCTTCCATCTGATTACCCTGTAGGCAAGTCTCTGGTGTATTTTCTTGATTAATGATTGATGTGTGAGGGCCCAGCCCAGCGTGGGGAGTTACCAGCCTTGAGTAAGCTGTAGAGAGCAAGCCAGTAAACAGCGTTCCTGCGTGACATCTGCTTCAGTTCCCACCACCAGATTCCCGCCTTGAGGTCCCTTCATGATGGTCTGTGAATGAGATGTGTAGGCCAAATAAACCCTTTCCTCCCCAAGTTGCTTTTGCTCTGGGTCCTTATGGTGGCAACAGAAAACAATCTAGGACATGGGGACACTTAGCTCCAGCAAGAACAAATGTCTTTTCCATTACATAGCAGTGACATCGTATCAAGGTCCCATCTGGTGTCCTGTCAAGCCTCAGTCCTGACACTAGACCAGGTATATTTCGAGTCATCTAAACATAGGCACGTCCCTGTCCTGCAGACATCCTCCAAATGGTATTAGCATTCTTTGACAGCTATGTCCTTCCTTCCCTGGTCATAATGCTCCAGGGAACGCAGGTCACTTCTGCTCCCAAAGACACTAAGTTCTTTCACTGACAGTCACATTCCAACAGACGGAGATGGACTCTTCTGATGCACCATGCAACTAACTGGGTTATCAGAAATGGCCCAGAGAAGTACCTCAAACAGATCTGGTCTGTGAATAGAATATGGCCAAGGGTAATATTAGTTTAACCTGGAGCGATATCCAGGTTACCTGCCGTGAAAGTTGAGATAGGATCCTTTTTTTTTAAAGGATTTTTTATTTTTTTAATTTTAATTAAAAACGTGTTTTTAAAAATCGAACTGAGTGTGAGCGATATGATTAAAGCAAGCTACTGCCCAGTTAGAGTTTCTACGGCGGAACTCAGTAGCAAGCCCTGCTTTGGGACCAGTAAGTGGACTCTGTTACCATAGACACACCAGGAACATTCCCATGGTTCCCCGGTGACTAGGACGCAAGCAGAGAGGCAGAGATGGGAGATGAGGGGCTGCCTGCAAGCTTTCTGGTACATTCACTCTTCCCGGAACATAGACTGCAGATCAAGTCCCGTCCGATTCTGTAGGTCAAGCGCCTCCGCAGCGCTTTCCGTGGGAGTTGGGCCGCGGAAGCACAGCTACCACATGTGAGCGGCTGTGGGGAACTGGAGGGCACTGACTCTTCCATCCAGACCGGAACTGTCTTTTCCCCACAGTGAGATGGAAGGTGAGCCTCAGCCAAAAACACCAGAGACATTCCCTGGCGATTCCCTGGCTGTCCCAGGTCACAGGCTATAATCATTCTTCAATTTTCTGCCCACAAGCCCCGTCAGTGCTGCTGCCAGACAGGCTTAGCCGGTCTTTTGGGAATATTTTCTAAAATTATAAGTAAATCCTGCATTAGGATATCTTGATTTTTTTTTTCTAGGAGCTTTGAAGTGAAGATTTGGACAAGGAAAGGTTACAGAGCCACCCTAGAGGGAACGCCTCAGAGGGATCGTAGCCACACCCAGAAGTGTCTACCTTGAGCCCAGTACTTTCTTGCCTTTTTTGATTTTGGTCATTCCTGGTTCTACTCAAATTAGTCTCTTTGGACAGCAGAGCTGCGTGCCGGCTTGCTGGCCTAAGATTTAATGTTGAGGCTAAAATATTATACAAATCACTGAATCATTTGACAAGTGTTTATTACAACTTTGCCCTGGGCTCTGCGACTAGAGAGACATTTAAATACAGAGGCAGAACAATGCACAGCGGGCCTCAAGCTTGTTCTACAGAACCTGAGAAGACACGAAAGCTGCAGCTCACATGGGCAACATTTGCATAGAATGCCTGGAGAGCGACTTGCTCTCCCTGATGCAGAACACAGGAAATAAAAAATATGTAAATATATTGGCACCGTTTCCATGAAAATCATGTCTCCCTTCTTCAACGACTGAGCACCTGCCAGACATAACAGCCAACCGTCCCCACGTCTACTTTTCTTTCTGAATGGGGGTGTCTCATCGCCAGCTCTCACCATACTCAACCAAAGCAACATGGTGTGACAGGCCAGAAGTCAGGGGAACAAGCCCCAAGTCCGCTGCTCACTGCTGTCGCTGTTCATTAATGATCCTTCTTTCCTGAGCCTCGATTTGCTTATCCATAAAGTGGAGGTGGGTTGATAGGCTACCATAAGCAACGGCTCCTCGCACTGGACACTTCTCACAGGCAAACGACCACACTGGCACCGATGCCAACCAGGAAGGTACTCACTTTTACCCTTTGCTCATTCTTACCTCCTATAGCACGAGTCACACTCTCACGCCTTTTTAAACACCCGCTCTCTGCACATTTGCAGTTGTTTTTTTTTTTTTTTAAGATTTATTTACTATATATCTTCAGACACACCAGAAGAGGACGTCAGATCTCATTACAGATGGTTTCAAGCCACCATGTGGTTGCTGGGATTTGAACTCAGGACCTTCGGAAGAGCAGTCAGTGCTCTTAACCGCTGAGCCATCTCTCTAGCCCAAGCAGTTGGTTTTTTTAATAAAAGCACTCAGACTCTCATTTGAATCCCTTCAGTGGTGTCCCGCCATTTAGAACAGCAGTTCTCAATCTGTGGGTCTTGACCACTTCGGCAAACCTCTGTCTCTAAAAATATTTACGTTACAACTCATAACAGTAGCAAAACTACAGTTATGAAGTAGCAACGAAAATAAATTGTATGGTTTGGGGGTCACCACAGCAGGAGAGACTGTATTAAAGGGTCGCAGCGTTAGGAGGGTTGAGAAACACTGGTCTAGAATGAAGCACAGAGGGGCCCATGAAGTAGTCTGAACCCTTCTCCCAGCTTTCCCCATGCCCTGGAAACCCTTCATGTCCCCAGAAATTGCTCCTGAGGAACTCCCTGCCCTTGACCGTGAAGAATACCCTCAGTCCCTCTGCATGCCTGTTTCACTGTGTTTACCTCTGATTGGTCATTTGTTTGTAAGTTTCCTTCTCTTTCAATAAAAACCATGACTTAGTTATTCTTGTATCTCTACGTCACAGCACAAGTCATAGCACATTAAAAGGTTCAATAAACAAAAACAGGAATGAAGACAATAGGACCCTCTGGCTCACCTGTTTTCCATATATGACAATCCCATCTCAAACATTCATGTATCTCTACGAGTGGTTTGCAACCAGGAGCAATTTTGATTCTAAGTGACATTCTGCATGTATCTGGAGACACTTGGCTTGTCACAGTTGGGATGATGATATCAATTATAAAAATCAGGGACACTCCTAAGTAGCGTACAATGCCTGGGGCAGCCTGCATTCCTAGGCAACAAAGACCTACCTAGCCTAAGATATTAATGATGCCCACATGGAAAATGTCACACCAGCCCAGTGTGATGTTCCACACCCTTAATCCTAACACTCAGGAGACAGAGAGAGAAGATGTCTGTCAATTCAAGGCCAAAGTGGTTTCTATACTGAACTTAGGGACAGCCAGGGCTGCATAGTGAGACCTTGTCTCAAGTTCTAAAACAGAGTCTAGCACAGGGAAAACTCACAATATAGGGCTCCTAAGCCTGGGAGCTCAGTTTGACAGCAGTAGAAATGACAGCCAGACTAAAGAGAAGCCAGAAAGTATGTCAATGCTTTTCAGTTTGTTGAACTACTTTGCATAGTATTAGCTCTCTTACCAGCATCAGAACCAAGGGGGTTCAATCTTACCTTATAAGTAATACTTGAAATAAAAGCCCCATTCAGCATTAGTAGGGTATGATGCATGGCCCTTTCTTCCAACTTCTTCCTACCCTCATTCATGTGTGTGTGTGTGTGTGTGTGCGCATGTGTGTATGTATTGTATGTGTGTGTATTTGTTGTGTATGTGTTGTGTATGTGTGTGTATGTGTGTATGTGTTGTATGTATATGTGTTGTGTGTGTATGTGTGTGTATATGTGTGTGCATGTGTGTATGTGTTGTGTGTATGTGTTGCATGTGTGTTGTGTGTGTATATGTGTGTATGTGAGTATGCGTTGTGTTATGTGTGTTGTGTGTATGTGTTATGTGTGTGTTGTGTGTTGTATGTGTACGTGTGTGTATGTTGTGTGTGTGTGTGTGTGTGTGTGTACCCCACTTCCCAATATTTTGCTCCATGCTTGTTTCCCAGTAAGCCTCCAGAATGCCTGGACTACATGGGTCAGGAAATTAGTTGATATTGTCAGATATGCAAAATATGCAAAGAAAAAATCAAATTGTATCTCACATCCTGTGTAAACTCACATCATGGTACCTCTCTCTTCAGGAGGCCTGGCCTCCTGCAAGCACAGGAAATCACAAAGATTGAAAATGGCAAGCTGCTGGGTAAATTTTATTGGTCACATGACCCAGCACCGGCAAGGAAAGTCTGTGGCACGGGACACTGGTTGACCTACTTCTCAAGGACCTCACCGTCGAAGTAGTTCTATGTCACTTGTAAGGTGTCTATATTCAGTTAATGTTCTCATGTCTGCATGTTTAACCTCCTGATATCTGGAGTCAGAAAGCACGATGAAGGAGGCTGACCAGATGTCAGAATCAGGATGGAAGTCCTAAAGCCACCACAGTGACCCCTGCCTCTGATCCAGCCTCATGACCCCCTGTCTGAACCTTGTGGCAGATTTATGATCAGCGGTCTCCTGGTTATCTTTAGCTTTCCCCTGATTACCTTCTTATCCCTCCAGCTGTCTCTAGCTCCGAGGAGTCATCTTTCTTGTCTGTGAGACCTGTTTTCTGTTTACCAAGCTCAAATTATTGAACCATCAAACCCAAACGCCAGCCCAGGAAGAATTTGTCTTTGCTTACCATATACAGAAGTGGCTGTGTGCCTTTTTATCCTAAAAAAGTCAATGCATCCTAGGATCTCCAAGCTGGCAGGTGGCATTCTGAGTCCTGTCTGGCTAGTCAGAGTCCTGGTACAAGTAGGAATAACCAAGGTGGACGCTACAAAACATTTTCAATCCTGCGACAACCGGCACTGGCCACCTCTACAACCTTAACCGGGCAGGAGTTCAGGGACAACAAAGTGGGATATACGCAGCTCCCTTGGCCAATGCCTGATTGGCTAGGTGGATGCCTAGTGTCCCAGGGCTGTAGCTTATAGTGGAAAACTGCTCTCGGGCAGCCTGGCTATTAAAGTGACCTTCAGGGGTTCAAGAGAATCTGCAGCCTAGGGGTCTTCATGCTGATGCCCTATGACTTGGGCAACTAATATGGTTATAGACTGAGCAGAAAATGCAATGCTACCTTTTAGGTTTCTCCACTTCTGTCAGCTAACCTACTCAAGGAATCTCGGCCCTCTGCCAAGTCCAGGAGTTCTAGACTGACTGCTTTATTATGAGATGGTTTTACTACATAAATGTTTGTACCTCTGCCCACCAAAAGTATTGAAGCCCTAACTTCCACTGTACTTATATTTGGGGGAAAAGAGACCCTAATAAGTAACCAAGGGGCTAGGAAGACAGCTTTAGCACACAAAGATCCGAGTTTGATCCTCAGAACCCATGTTTTAAAAAGAAGCCGAAAACTTGATGATTGAGAGCATTCATGACCCCAGTGTTGACTGGGGGTTGGGGGGGGGGAGAGTACAGACAAATGGGTTTGTGAGACTCTGTGGCCCAGCAGCCTGACCTACTTATCAAGGTCCAGGCAAGGAGAGGCTGCTTCGAAAAAGAAAAACATAAACTTGAATGGCACCTAAGAAGTGGCCCCTGAAGCTGGCCCTCATGTGCATGCACACACATGTGTTTGTGCATGTGTGCATGTACACACAGAGAAGGAAGCTAAATGAGATTGTAAGGACAGGGCCCTGGTCGGAGTGATCAGTGCACTTACAAGAAGAGACACTTAGCCTGATGCTGTAGCTCACGGGGCCCTGGTCGGAGTGATTGGTGCACTTACAAGAAGAGACACTTAGCCTGACGCTGTAGCTCACGGCAAGAGCACTGCCTAGCAGGCATGAAAGCACTGGATTGGATCCCCAGCAACCAGAAAGAAATGCACAAAAAAATAAATAACTATAAACCACAGAGCTAAGTCCCCATCTCCTCCAAGTGCATTTACCTGGGCAAAGTCACGTGAATACATGGTGAGAACCAGCCATCTGCGAGCTAGGAAGACAGTCCTCACCAGAAACCAAGTCCGACAGGAACAAGACGTGATGCACATGGATTTCTTGTGTCTGTGCCCAAGCAGATGAATACAAATGGCTGTAACAAAGTGCACTAAAGAGTGTATGGCTTACCAGCCTGGAGAGATGGCTTCACGGTTAAGAGCACTGACTGTTCTTCCAGAGATCCTGAATTCAAATCCCAGCAACCACACGGTGGCTCACAACCATCTGTAATGGGATCGGATGCCCTCTTCTGGTGTGTCTGAAGACAGTTACAGTGTACTTACATATAATAAATAAATAAATCTTTAGAAAAAAAATAAAAGAGTGTATAGCTTGCCAAGGTGATAATTACAGTCACAGTGACCACCCCACAGCTGCTGCTGTGTGTATCATAGGTTGTCCTGTGACACCCACCCCTGTGTATGCGTGCGCCTGTTTGTACAGGTCCTATGTATCACTTTTCATTGCTGACTTTCAAAATGTTTTCATCTAATTGCGTTTTGTTGTTGTCGTTTGTTTTGTTTTAGAATATTAGCTCAAGATTATGTAGCGCATGTTCTCTCAATAAGTTCAAAGAATTTCGCTCAAAATCTCTAAGTGGCATTGGCTGAGGCCTGGGGAAACAGACAAATGGTTGCCCCACTGACAACGGCTCTGCTTTTTCTTGGCATTCGAGAGGGGGCAGCCCTTTGATTTAGGAAATCGTTTTCAAACTGACTTTGTTCTTTTTTAATCTCAACTGCCCCTGGCATGATTATCTCCCTCTGACAGAAGTTTCAATTTCCTTTCATCCCTCTGAGCATGGGTTCCAATCCCTCAAAGCAGTGCCTTGTAATTGGCCAGGAAAAGGTCACCCTTTCTAAGAAGGAATCATATCACAAGTTTTACAAAGTCAGCGTGGGTCTTGGAGATCAGAAGGGGCAGCTGCCGAGGGTAGATTCATTTTCCCTGGTGAAACGTTTAAGTAACTGGTGGCATGTGATTATATTTCAAGCATAATTGCTATATAATTACACATACCCACTCTCATGAAACACATTCCCTACTATAATTAGCTGGCCTTTATTGCAAATTCATTTGCCTTTAAGATTTTGTTCTTTTTTTAAAAATTTAGATTCCAAAATGATTAAGGCACACTGTTAGTTTAACGGTGGTTTTCCTTAAATGTAATAACTTTCTGTAATAGTCTCCTAGACGGATGATCTGATCACATATGTGCTTTTTAGAAAATGATACGAGGTGGAGGTTGGGGCTGGAGATGTAGCTCGATTAATAGAATGTTTGCCTCACGTACAAAGCTCTTGGTTCAATTCACAGAACTACATAAAATTATAAAATTGAGCGGGTAAAGTGGGCACACCTGTAATCCAGGATGTGGGAGACAAAGGTCATCCTTGGCTACATAGCAAGTTTGAAGCTAACCCAGACCACAGGAGACTTTACCTTAAGAAAAAGATACAAGCCTACCAGTGTGTTTCCCTGATTTTATACAGCCCCTGACGTAAGCTGGCTTCTCCAGAGAAGTCGCTAAGGGCGTAATCAGACCTCACACACACAGTCAAGAATCCCAGCAGAAGAGAGCTTTTGAGGTTTTCCCTGCTCCATCTGTTCACTTTCACTCCTAGAGTTATAAAGCTAATGTGGTCTGGAGTGGGTACCACATCCTGGGCTGTGGAGGAAGAACCAGGTCCTTTCAAGGCGAGAGGCAGAAATGCAGAGAAACACAATTCCATGAAGGCAACAAGGGTAAGGGCTTCAAAGAGCCACCAGAATAAAGAAGACACCACAGTGTCACCCGAATAAAGAACATGCCACAGTGTCACCTGCATAAAGAACATGCCACAGTGTCACCTGCATAAAGAACACACCACAATGTTCTATTTCTTTGTCTTTTGAGATACACCCTGGCTTTGGGCACATCAGTGTTTTTACTCTGTACTTAGGAAAACTTAAACAATATTTTTTATACAATTCCTTTATTACAGATGAGATGAATAGCTAAATACAATGACCAAAAAGTGTCTTGGGGACATAGGATGTCACAATATGCCAAGTGAAAACCCATGACTAGTTCTTCCTGTGTTATAGCTGGCAGAAAAAAAAAACAAAACAAGCAAAACAAACAAACAAACAAAAAAACCCAAAACCCGTTTTTCAAAACAAACTTTTCAAAAAAAGTCTTTTAGTTTTCCTTGTTTTAAAGAGCTGGTTGATTCGAGGCCAGCCTGGTCTACAGAGCGAGTTCCAGGACAGCCAGGGCTACACAGAGAAACCCTGTCTCGAAAAACCAAACAAAAAAAAAAAGGAAAGAGGAAAGAGCTGGTTGAAACCAGGTTAGCACACTTGATAGAGAGACCCCAGGCAGAACAAGGGGAGTGGCTATCTTCTTCAGTTCCTAATGCCATAGTCTGAGAGCAACGGGAACAATTTAGCCCGTAGTCAATGGGGAGAGCTCTTAATGGTGGTGACCCTAGTTCATATGTGAGCAGAAAGATGGTTCTTAACAGCCCAGGACTCTGCCATGTAGGAGTAATGGATGAAAGACTCCCAACTTGGAAAAGACAATGTTTGGCAGGGAAGCAATGGCTGTCCTCAAAGGCTGGAAGATGATAAAGTGGAAAACCTTGAAGTTTGGTTCAAAGGATGAGAGAAGCAGCATTTTAGAACAGCGGGTGATGAGGTTAATCAGTGCTGCTGCAATCTGGCGTTGTCTGGGCTTAGAGCAGGAAAGCAGGCTACTGCTGGATGCTAGTTGGGAATCAAACCCAGGTGTCCTGGAAGAGCAGTGCTCTTAGCTTCAGAGCCATGTCTCCAGCACCACTGGTGGGGGGGTGTGTGTGTGTGTGCGCGTGTGTGCGTGTGTGCGTGTGTGCGTGCGTGCGTGTGTGCGTGCGTGCGTGTGTGCGTGTGTGCGTGCGTGCGTGCGTGCGTGTGCGTGCGTGTGCGTGTGCGTGCGTGCGTGCGTGCGTGTGTGCGTGCGTGTGCGTGTGTGCGTGCGTGCGCGTGTGCGTGTGTGCGTGCGTGCGTGCGTGCGCGTGTGCGTGCGCGCGTGCGCGTGTGTGCGTGCGTGCGTGTGTGCGTGCGTGTGTGCGTGCGTGCGTGCGTGCGCGCGTGCGTGTGTGCGTGCGTGCGTGCGTGCGTGCGCGTGTGTGCGTGCGTGCGTGCGCGCGTGTGTGCGTGCGTGCGTGCGCGTGTGCGTGTGTGCGTGCGTGCGCGCGTGCGTGTGCGTGCGTGCGTGTGCGCGTGCGTGCGTGCGTGCGTGTGTGCGTGCGTGCGTGCGTGCGTGTGCGTGTGTGCGTGCGTGCGCGTGTGCGTGTGTGCGCGCGTGCGTGCGTGCGCGCGCGCGCACATGTATTTCTTTAAAGAGATTTATTTAGTTCCTAGTTTGGGGAACTGAAGGCATAAGTAAGATCAGGTGGCTTCACATGCTTGGCTTCTTTCTGGAGGACGCATGCTGGGCTACATCCTATCATGGCTGACAGCATCCTGATGGCATCGTGGTGTGCACAAGAAGGAGAGATCACAAGGAAACAGAAGAAGCAAGGGCCAGCCTTTCATGTCTGTAACCAGGCAAGCTCCACAGAGTCTCAAGAAAACTAGCTTAATTGTTTTCAAGGGCACATGGCTAATGACCTATCCATCTCCCATAAGACTCCAAAGGTCCCACTGTCACCAGTCCCAACCCACCGAGGACCAAGTCTTCAAATAAACTCATGGAGGATATGCCCTATCCAACCATAACAGGGAATGAGCTATTAACCTGAAGGATCTGTTGTTAACCCTGGGTAGATTGGGTCAGGAAGGGTTGAACTGAAGGGTGCCCAGTTGGTATCTAGAGAACAGACAGATTTCTTGTTATGGAGCAGACCCATACTTGGTATCAGAAGTGGTAAGAATACCAAGAACATGTCTCAGGAAGAATAATTTGGTGCAACAGAACTTGGTATAATGAAATAATGTAAATCTTTGTGGGTTTAGGTACCAAGCAGCATGGGACGGCGTGCCTTTGTGTGGTCTCCCCTAGCACCCAGCTAAGGGCAGGGAAACATATATACCTCATTTAAGTGAAGCTGTGTCCTAGACCAGTGTAGCTTAAACAGAAACAAAACGAAAATCCTGATGATCCTTTACAGCTGTTTTCACAAAGGCTATTTTAGTAGGCTCTTTGGAGATTTCTGTGTGGGTTTTGCTGCGTGTGGATAGAATCAGCCTTTCTGTGGCCATCCTGTTACCCAGTTAGAATGCAGACAGAACACGGGCCAGGAACCGCCATTCATGGCCTCTCAGGAACAACTGGCGGATGCTGACTGAGGTTCAAGGATGGGTCCTCTGGGAATGCGGATGGGCAAGGGATCAGACTCCAGGCGCGTGGCTTGAGAGGAGGGCAACAGAAAGCAGCAGTAGCTGGTGGTTCAGACAACATCTCCCCTCACACACTTTAGCTGCTGGCATTTGTGAAGTGTGCCGCACAGAGAACCAATGGAGTTTTATTGACTTTTACTCTACAATTGACCTCCATACGTTGCTACGGAAACCAGTGCATTTTAATCAGTTTAAGGAAGGGACTTGAAGCAGGTTCGAGTCACGCTTTCTGGTTCCTAGTTCTACCGCCCCAAGCAAGTAGCTTTCTTAGCTCCTCCAGGCCTCAGTGTTATCATCTGTAAAACAGGGCTAGGAATACTTGCTGGCTTAGAGTTAAGTACTAGATTAAACACTAAGCTTCTATTATTTACACAGAAACCAAAAACCCAGTCCCACTGAAGCTGGCTTCTCCTTGAGTCTAAGACACACAAGGAAACAAGAGTAGGTAGATTTGGGGCCAGAATCTGGGTCACATCAGATCTAGTGCTCTGATGACCAGGAAAGACTGCATCTAGACCGGGTACCAGTGGAAGTTCACATACACCCTACACAACCTTTAAAGGAAATAAAGTCAGACAAAACCGTGCGTGGCAGCATGGCAGGAAGTTTTACGAGTTCAACAAAAGCTTCTGTTATAGAATAATTGGATCATCCCTGGGAAAGGGTTACTATGACACAAACACTGAGACCGTACCAGGCTCTCCAAAAGAAAAGAGCCTGAAATTTTTCTACCTCAAAATAGATAATGACTTGGGGGCTGTGAGGATTAAATGGGATCCTAACTCTCTATATCCATTATGTCTGTAAAATTTTAATTTTATACTGAATATTACTTATTAATCTGTTTTTTTTTCCCATAAACCAGTGTTTTAAAAGGCAAAAAAAGAAAAAAAGGACCTGGGGAAATGATAAAGTGCTGGTAAAGTGCTTGTAAGAACCCTGGCAGCCAGGTAAAAACCTGACTATGTTGGCACATGCCCATAATCTCAGTTCTGGGGAGGCAAAGATAGGAAGATTCCCCAGGACTTGCTGGACAGCCAGTTAAACCAGTGATCTGAAGATTAATTAAAAGATCTTGGAGCAATTGGGGAAGACATGTGGGCTTCTGTCCACATGCACATGCGCACACACAGTCCACCCCCCTACACACACACACACACACACACACACACACACACACACACACACAGACAGGCAAAGGAAAGAGCACATTAACCTATTAGACTGTTTTTTAAAGATTTATTTATTATTTTATATAAGTACACTGTCGCTGTCTTCAGACACACCAGAAGAGGGTGTCAAATCTCATTACGGATGGTTTTGAGCCACCATGTGGTTGCTGGGATTTGAACTCAGGACCTCCGGAACAGCAGTCAGTGCTCTTACCCACTGAGTCATCTCTCCAGCCCCTACCTATTAGATTTCAAATTCCAGTGAGCGCTGATCTCCTTAACTGGAGTAGGCAATTAATAACGATGACAGATAGGCTGGTTACGCGTCTCTGATCTCCTCCCTAGGAGATGATAACACACATCGCTTTTAACACTGCTTTCATCATATCATAAATCTTCCCACAAACCTATTTAAGTGAGCATTTGTGGCTAAGACTTGAACCCGCACAGCCTCACATCCTGTTTAAAGCCAGCTCTCTGTCTTAGGGACTGTCTGATCCAGCACAATTTACTATCTCTCTGTGTGTGTGCCTCAGTTGATTTATCTGTCAAATGGGAATAATGGGAGTACTTCAAAGGGGTGTCATGAGGCTGACTTGAGATGCCACATGTAAAATGCTTAGAACAGTGGTTGCCATATGATGAGCACTAGGTAAATGCTTAGCTGTGGTTATTTTCCTACTCGTTGGGAGAGAAAATTCTAGATACAAATGATAAGCCTATCACAGCCTCCCCACCCTCCTGGAATCTCTAATTCACTCTGGAATTCCACCACATGGAGTCCAGGATGCTGCTATGCAGTCCCTCCAGGTGCTGGCCTGTGGCACTGCATGCTGCAACCCATCTTGCCTGGCACTCTCGGACTCACTTTTTTTGAACTTTCCTTTTATCTCTCTATGGCTCGATTGAAACAGCTTCAATGGTTTCCTTCTGCCAGAACTCTACATCTCTAACATCTCTGTCTGTTTGCACTCTGGCCCATTTCCTATGCATGAGTATTTCAAACACGGGCTCTGCTCTAGCCACACGGAACACCCACTGTGCTCCCAGCTCCGCGAGAGTATCCTCAACTCTGAGATGCTGTCTACAGCAACTGGCCAGTCCACTCCTAATTCCATCCTCTCAGGAAGGCGGACCACTCAGACCCACTTTGTAGCAAACTGTCTGTGTCTACCTTGATTCCTGATAGCATCTTATATGCTATCTCTGGTTCTCATTGGATATTCAGTCATGATCAACACCCTTGCTGTGTGTGTGTGTGTGTGTGTATGTGTGTGTGTGTGTGCGTGTGTGTGTGTGTGTGTGTGTGTGAGAGAGAGAGAGAGACAGAGACAGAGACAGACAGAGACAGAGAGAAAGTGAGAGTGTGTGTGAGTGCATGAGAGAGTGTATGAGTGAGTGTGTGTATGAGAATATGTGTGAGTGTGTGTGTATGAGTGTGTGAGTATGTGAGTGTGTGTGTAAGTATATGAGAATGTGTGTGAATGTGCGTATGAGAATGTGTGAGAGTGTGTATAATTGTGTGTGGGAGTGTGTGTATGAGAATGTGTGAGAGTGTGTATAATTGTGTGTGTGACTGTGTGAATATGTATATGAGAATGTGTATAAGTATGTGAGTGTGCATGAATGTGTATGAGTGTGTGTGAGTGAGTGAGTGTGTGTGTGTGTGTATGTGTGTGTGTGAGAGAGAGAGAGAGACAGACAGACAGACAGACAGACAGACAGACAGACACTATGAGTAAGTCTTTGGGAATTCAAACATTAAAAAGCAAAGTTCAAGCTGGATATAGCACAGTGGGGGAGTGCTTGGCTACATGTGTAAGACCCTGGATTTGATCCCCAGTCCTAGCGGTAATAATGACAGGAAGAGGCTGGGGACATAGCTCAGTGAGACAGTTCCTTAGAGAATTTAAGATTTTATCTCTAGCACCATAAAGAAAAGATATGGCAGAAAGCTGAGTAACCACCAGACTTGGAGAGCAGACTAAGGAGGATCGCTGATCTTTAGGCCAAGCTCGTCTACATAACAAGTTCTAGGCCAGTCGGCGCTTCGTGGCAAGACCTTATCTAAAACATAAAAAGTCAAGTCAACAAGAACCAGCTAAGCGAGGGAGAGGAAGAAGAACTAACTCCTAGGCCAGGTACACAAAGCACACTGGTGGCTCAGAGATGAAAACCATTACAAACAAACGGACCAGCACTGAAAGCAATGCGGGCTTGACCCATCTTCCCTTCCCCTGGCTGATCAAAAACCGCAGAACTGGATCTGAAATATGTTGAGATCCTGCCCTACTTAGGCTCTCAAAATGACCGGCTCTGACCGGTTTTCCCTCCCCAGCACTGGCCTCTCCCTGGAGTATATTTCCACCTTCCTTTCTACCTAATTCACCTCTATCTGCCTATTTGTTTAAAATGTGAACCAACTGGTCAGGTACAGTAATCTAATTCTGCATTTGGTTGGAGGCCATGCATTGAGAGCATTCAATAAATAATGGCGCCTGGTGTGCCTTTCCTAGGCTCTGGCTGCTTGCTGCCTGAGACGAAGCCCAGATCTTAGGAGGCAAGTCCAAGAGACTAGGGATGAAGAGGGGTAAAGCCACAGAGTGAGTGGAGGCAGATTTGCTCTGACTGCCTGGCCCAGAAAGTATACACCTGCTGTTGGTCTGCTTGGGGCCTGCAACATGCACTGGCGTCTCCCATGAGTTGGCAAAGGCGTGCCTTCTTCCTGACAGAGTTTTCCCTGATTCAATCTGGGTAAAAGTGCATGAAGGCTTCCTCCCTATGGGCACAGGGTGTTCATTTGCCATCATTAAGGAAATTCTTCTTCCTGTGAGTGGGCAGTCCTGGGAGGAGCAGGACAGGTATCTTCTGAGCAGTATGGGTTGTCCCAAGGGAGGAAGAGAAGGGAGAAATTCTTTAAGACAAAATCTCGTGGACAACAAACACGCATCGGAACAGAAACCATTCTATCCATCTACCATGCTGTGCCCAGGGAGCACCCGAAGAGGAATGTCACAGGAGAGCTCGTGGGACATACTCAATATTCAGTCAGTGACTTAAATTCATGCTTTAGCTTTTATCAACCATCTTTTCCTAAGGAGGAGACTCTCTATTATCTACCATACTTTATGCCATCATTGAAGGAAACATTATATAGCCTCAATACGAAAAGTATTCCAACATATTCCTTCATTGCTGGATATGGACCCCAAATTCTTTTTCCTTCTTCCCTAGCACCCATTCATGTATATGTGGAACCCTCTGGTTTGTTTGTTTTTTTCATTCCTCTGAATGGGAAAACACTGGGCAGTTGTGAGCTAGCCCATGGCTTGCCCCTGCTATGCCGCTGCATTTTATCAGGCAGGAAGAGGCTAGCCACAAGTCCAGGACTTAGACTCTAGTTCCAGCTGACCACTGGCTCTGGGGTGACTTGGATATCTTATTGTTATCACCCATTCTCTATCTGCATGATGGCCATGATGCTGACCAACCGGCTCAGACATGGGATAAACGCTAGTGAGCTCACAGCTAGGGAGAGTGACACACCTAAGAATAACACAAAACTATGAGGAGAAACTGATTTTTTTTTTCTGGTCCTTCCACCAGCCTTGAAGTTTCTGTCTTTTCTGCCACTGTGGTTTTGGCACATTGCTTTTAGAGGTCCGACTAGTGAGCATGACTCTTCTCCTCAAACACACACTCGATTTAGAACAGAGTTGGTGCAGAGAGTAACTCTGGTTGCAGCTGGTGCCCAGTCAAACATAGCCAGTAGGTGAATGGGAATCATCTGGGAGAAGCACATTGGAGGTAGGGTTTCTAGAAGCGTCACTCAGAGTGGATTCAGCTAAGCTACAAGTTTGAAAAGAATTCCACTGCTAAAAAAGAAACAAGTCCTTGTGCCTAAAGATGCACGGTTTTTTCAGACTACAGCCACAGATAACAGCCGTGACACACACACACACACACACACACACACACACACACACGCGCAAGAACGTGCATGCAAGAATGACTTTCCCTCCATCAGAGTACGAAAATCAAATTCCTTGAGTGTCAACTGTGGGACTCTCAGTAGAAGAAAATTCCCCTTTATGGGCCAAATGATAAAAGAAGTCAGCAGTGTAACACAAGAGAGCCGCTAAAACCCAAAGCAAACATGACTACCCCAAACAAATGGGCATCGGTGACATCAGTTCCTAAAACAACACAACACATAGCCAAAATCTATGACCGGTGATTTTCAAACACGAGGAAGGACAAGCAGACTTTGTTTCTTTAAAAATAGAAACTTCCAGAAATAAGATTCCTTTAGAGAAAAGACCATCACACCTAGCATTAGCCCAAAGGTGACTCAAAGGTACACTCAGTTTCATACTGTGTGCCAAGCCAGCCCTTTCCCGTCTACCCGCCAGAGGAAGCCAGGAGGTGAGAGTTGGCCCTTTCCCAGTGCCCTCACGAGGATACTGGCTACACAGGAAACGGAGCCCACGGAAGCCCTCACTTACAACTTCTGTTGCCTTCTTGAGTTTTGGGTCCCAAATCTGGGCAGCACGAGAGCCAGGCAGCCCTTGCTCCTCACCATGTCTGGAACACTGCGGCGGCAAGCTCGGAGTGAGAGAACATCCAAGGGAAAAGGAAGAGGCGCTTACTCACCTTGCAGCGCTGGCACCGGTTATAAAAACAACACAACTCCCCCGGGGAGGCGCGCCTCCCAGCCACCTTGCCTCATCTCCAATTTGGAGCAACAGAACTGGCTGGCTGACTGACTGGCTGGGATGGGAGGAGACGGCCAGCAGGCAGACAGCGGGCAAAAGACCCCCACACATGGCTCAGAGAGAGGCATTTCAAGTGGGCTTGGACACCAGGGCCTGTTTCCTGCGGAGAAGTGGGTTTCTCCAGGGCTCGTCAGGTACTCAGTGAAGGGGTACCGATAGACTATTAGGGGTTGCTTAGACTGCTCCTCTGTAAATGCAGCCAGCTGCGTGCCATAGGGGTCGTTGGGGGGGGGGGGGCAGTGCCAGCCACAGGAGGGAGTGGTTAAGATTGTTTCTGGGACTCACCCCCATGATCTGTCTGCTCAATGATCCTGTTTTCCAAAGGCGTGTGGATAATGGGATTCTCTCTTCCTCCCACATCTTTTAAACATTTAAGAACCTTCGCTATTATTAATCATCCTTGTTGCTGTTACTGTCATTGTGGTGGTGGTGGTGGTGATTGACATGATGCATGTGCCACATAGACATTCATGGGGAGGTCAGAGGACAACTTTCAAGACTAAATTCTCTCCTTCCATCTTGAGACACAGGGATCAAACTCAGGCCATCAGATATGCATAGTGAGCGCTTTCTTTTTTACCCCCACAGTCACTTCCCTGGGCCTCATTTAACATCTTTTGCAAATACAAACCTATAATATCAAACAATCTACTTCCGAATATTTTTATATATTTAGGGTTGTTTTAAAACTTAAGATGCACAGAAGCAGAGAGCCAAGGCTGGCCCCGGGATTGCCTCTGCTAACAGGCTGGGCCCAAGTAAACTCTTCCAGCACTCATTCTCAGATGCAGCCAGCTACTCCACCTTACCCCATGCCAACAAGGGTTGGGTGGTGGTGTCTACATCCCCTGAGCCACCCAGATGCCATTCATTGCAGAGATTCATAGTCATTAAATCCTGTCAGACCTGACCTCATGACCTGGGAGGGAGAGACACTCTGAGCCCAGACTCTCACACCCACCCTTTCAGGGCATTCTCCCAGGCTTGGGATCCTAATGCCAGGGTGTTACCCCAGTGCAGTCCACTGGGCCATGCTGACTGACGATATCCCCAAAATGCCCGAAGCTTGGTTTCCCTCTGAAAAGCACGCACAAGTTTTCATGCTCTGTAAGATGTTTTTCCCCCTTAAGAAGACTGGCCTCAAAGTCAGCTAAGTACCAAAGGATGACCTTGAACTTCTGACCCTCCTGCTTCCATCTGCAAAGTGCTGAGATTACAGGCATGTGCTACCACTCTCAGTTTGTGTGCTGCTGGGGGTTAAGCCCAGGGCTTCATGGTGTTGGGCAAACCTCTACCAAGTGCTGCATCCCAGCCTATGCCCGTAGAATTTTCTAACTTGGTGGTTTGTTTCTCCATTAGCAAGTCTGTCGTTGCCAAGTGGAACTGGAAACTGTGAGTTTCCTTCCGGTTTCTCGGGATCCCAAGCATAAGCCTTCTCAAAAAACTGTCAAAGAGGCTAGGGAACGTGGCTCAGTGGTAGAGTACTTGCCTTGCATGTATGAAGCATTGGGTTTGATAGTCAGAACTTAAAAAAAAAAAATTCCACCTTCAGGGGAGCTAATGCCCTCTTCTAGTAATCCACAGGTACCCGCACACACATAGCACAAACACACACGTATGCACGAATGAAATTAAAATACACCTTTATTCAGTCACTAGAGGGCCTAAATTTCTGAGGGAACAGGGAACGAAATAATTGTAGGGGTTAAGAGATAGCTCAGTGGTTAAGAACTTGTGTTCTTGCAGAGGACCTGGGTTTGGTTTCCCAATACCCATGGGGAGCTTACAATTGTCTATAACTTCAGTTGCAGGTGACCTGATGGTCTTCTGGTCTCCAAAGGCACTAGGCATGCACATGGTACTCAAACATGTAAGCAGGCAAACATTTACACACACAACAACAACAACAACAAAAACAAATCTTTAAGAAAATAATAATTGTAAAAGAAAGACATCACATAAAAATCCATGTGCGTGTGGGAGCCTGCCTAAAATTTGAGCACTACAGGGGTACAGAGATGGGGGTCCCTTGGCAAGTTGGCCAGCTAGACTAGCCCAGTGGATGAGCTCTGGGTTCAATGAAAGACTCTGTCTCATTAAATAAAGTGCAGAATCTTTGAGTAAGACTCAGCATCTTGCCTCTGCATATATACACACACTCACATACACACACACATACACACACACACACACACACACACACACACACAAGTTAAAAGAAAGAATATGTTATAGAACTATCTTAATGTAGGAATGAATTCAAAGATTATAAGTACAGGCAAATGCCAGGTACCTTAGGAAGAGAGATTTAAAGTGAGTTTTAGGGCTATATTTTATATAACAGCAGCCAAGAGGAATGTCTGTTAAGCAGTTATTTGTCCATTAGTTTTTTTGGTTTTGGTTTTCTCTTTGGGTTCCTACTTGTTACAGTATTTGTTAAACTGGTATTATCTTGGTGTTGTGAAGTCTGACAAAGGTTTTTAAATAGCTGCTTTTAAGTAGTGTTTCTTCAAATATTCATCCCAGGCTGTCTCAAACAAAGTAATATAGAACATCTTCGAATGTTAGAATCCCTATAGAAGAAAACAAACGTCCGGTGAAACAGAAGGGATCAACCAACATTGCACTAACTTACAAACTCTGCTCAGAATAAACTGCTCAGATACTACACAGAGAAATCCTGTTGCAAAAAAACAAATATACAACAAAAGTTAGGTCACAGTCCCAAATCTTAGCTGTGAAAGTCTATTATCGAGAGAGTTGGTTCGAATACCAGAAGGATAACTTTCTCAAGACACACCAGGACAAATGTCTACAGGTTACATACAAGGATAAGGGTAGGCATCGATCATGCCAGAAGTTCAGGGCTGATCTGAGAACACAAAGCAAATACCAGAGTCCTGGAGTTCTCCTGTGTCTTCTGTTCCTATGGTGGAGAGGCCAGGGAGTGTCTCTGAGCAGCTAAGTCTCTTCAAGGACATAATGAGACCACAGAGGGAAAGGCCTTTGGAGGTTCCCAGGGCTGACTCTAAAGAGGACCCAGGGGCGTTGGAGAGATGGCTCAGCAATCAAGAGCACTGACTGCTTTTCCAGAGGTCCTGAGTTCAATTCCCAGCAACTACATGGTGGCTCACAGCCATCTGTAATGGGATCCAAAGATAGCTACAGTACAGTGTACTCACATATATAAAAATAAATAAATCTTAACCAAAAAAAAAAAAAAAAAAAGACCCAGGGGCAGTGCCAGTGCTATAAAACCACAAGATTCTTTTTTTTTTCTTCCTGGAGTTCTTCTAGACCTCCTTTAGGTGGGACAGAAGGAGCATAGAAGAGTCAGGGTCCTTCCTAAAATCCTCATTTCCAAAATTCTGGAGTCAGTGATAGGTCTGTGCTGGGCCATGCTCTAGAAGTCAATGATTTCAACAAGAGACCAGCTATCACCTTTTTCTCTGTGAACAGCTTCCGCCCAGTTCTTCAAATGAAAACAAAAGCCACGGGATGCCCAGGAGAGGTCCCACCTTCTCTCTAAGGAGAAGTGGGTCTCGGTTCCCCAACTTCGGCAGATCAACAGTGATTCTTGTGTGATTACAGAATAGTCACCCCAATGAAAAGACAGAGGCAGGACAACCAAGATGGTGCTGTGTGGGTCCTCTTCTGACTCTGTCTATCTTGACCACTCCAAACCTATTGAAACACAGTCTTCCAGGGCATTTTAAAGCCAGCAGTCTTGAGACAAGAATATGGCTCAATAAGAAAGGTTGGGAATTTTTGCTTGTGTGTTTTCAGCATTAAAATAATTATTGGAATAGATAGTGGACACTCAAGAAATCTTGGCAGGCTAAACACACAGAGGCTAGAGTTAGTGGATGCCCACGTCCATCATCAGGAAAGATACAAGATCATCACTAAAAGGAAACATCTCACCAACCTCCAACCCAGCCTTTACTTAAGAGCATGTGCCTGTCTTGTGCTTCCATAATCCCCTGACTCAACATCCTTTAAATTTTCCCCGTTCTATGTAATACATAATTGGGGTTTTTTTTCTTAATTAGAAAATAAAGTTACCCTTTGAAGAAGTTACCACTCACACACATGAAGTCTGTTTGGAGATTGTCCCTATTAGAAATTCCAGGGTGCTTTCTCTTTTTGCAACACTGCAGATGGAGACTGTAGAATTTGATAAATTATAAACTTAATGAGGCTTCTGACTCCTCTAGCCGGTCATTAGCTGCCAGGAAATGATCGCTGTTACTTAATTATAAGATGAAACTAACCATTGAGAAATGCTGAGAGCGATCTGATTGGCCCGCACACGGAGGACTAAGTCCACAGGCATGTCTCCATGTACCAATTAAGACTGCATCACCTACAGCAAAATGCTGCATGTCCTTGGCCAGGGTCTATGTTGTCATTTTCAGATTAGGACAACAAAAAACAAAGCCAATCTAGAGTACTTCCCAAGCCCCAGTGACGGAGCCTTTCTAACCCCGATGGTGAGGTTCCCTGTGACTGACTTAGGTCCCCAGGAAATGCTCTTCATTTTCATTGGGCCCTGCCCGGAGTGAGAGACAGACTTAGTCATCCAATGAATCGCTCCTTTTTGTGGCTGACCTTAGGCACATACCAAAGAACTTTCCGGAGAGCAAGTGCATATAAAATGTGTATACACGAAGTCTTCATTTCCATTTTTTTGTGGCAGTTCCTTAGTAGATGGGAAGCTGGTAATAGAAGGCGGAATCACCTACAGGGCTAGCATTCAGCCCATGCAGGTTCTGTTGGCCTACGAGGTTTATTGTTTTGTGTTGTCTTTAAACCCAATACTGAGTTTGCAGAATCAGACTTTCAACTGCAACTCAACGTGTTATCATTTTATGCAATTCCGAGCCAATGTTGACTTGATCAAGTGTTGCCGGCTTTTCCTTTCTGAACCCCCCTTTCCATTAAAAACTAAACTGGCTGAGACCAGAGTCTGGAGTTCCCAGGCTGTCTGGGTTCTAATCCCAACACTGACATTTAAATTTGGTTTGTCAGGGTCAATGAGAGAAATGACTTGTGGGTAGAGGTGCTTGCGCCTGCCTGGAGAACGTATTCAACACATACACTCTGACATCCTGTGCACATGCTCAAACACGTATCACACACACACACACACAAATAAACAAAATAAATACATTTTAAAGTTAAGTTCAGCATGTGACGTTTGGATATGAGAGGAAAATTAATAATTTTTGCTGAATGTAGAGACCCCACCCCTGACTTCCGGTACAAGATGTGTCCACAAAATTTTAGTTCCAAACGGATCACCTGGAATTTAGAGACAGCCGTGACCTTATCGGGAAGAGACCGTACAACCTCCACCCCACCACCAGAGGAAATGCAGAGACCGAACAGGTGAATCCCAAGAGTTCTTGAAGGTGAGCTCCTGCAGGTGGAGCTGCAGGGAACAGACCCAAGAAACTGGTGTGAAAGAATGTGGGGTGTGGCTTGGGTAAGCTTCAAGGTGACTGCAAGGAGTCCAAGCTACAGGACAGAACCGACCACTTAAAAGCCAGTGACTCAGTCTTTCTAGCAATGCCGCTACCTGCTCCACTGCCAAGCACTTAACTGACGAGAAGAGGGGCGCATAGGCCTGCGGACTGCCCACTCTTGCCTCCTTGTTGGCAGCTCTTGTTCTCCACACCGCGCCCTTCTCAGTCACAGCCAACTTGCCAAGGTCAACGATTTGTGTTCACCTCAGCCCTCCCCGGCAGCACCATCCCGAATGACTAGGCCTTTCTTCTCCAAGTGGTCTTTGCCTGACTTCTGAGATGCTGCAACCTTCCTAAGCATCCTTCTTCCTCCAACATGGTGCTACGTTGAAGTTGGCGGCTGAGTCCGTCTGTCTCCAGGCTGTAGAGCCTGGGGCTTGATCTTGTTTTCTCTCTTCCCTGCTTCTCTCTCCTCAGATGAGTATCTCCAGTCTAAGGACCTTAAATACTACTTACATGTGTGTGACTCTCAATTTCGTCTCAGCTATCTACCTCCTTGTTCTATACTCTCAAAGGCAACCGCCTACACAATCATTGGGTTGGCATATCAAACAGATTATACCTAAATAGGAACGCTCCATTCTGCACTGATCTCTCTCTCTCTCTCTCTCTCTCTCTCTCTCTCTCTCTCTCTCTCTGTCACACACACACACACACACACACATACATATATGCATGCACGCACACACCTCTCTAAACTGGCCTATTCCAGTTTCCCTCTATTTCCTGGTTCCATTATCATCCAGAATGTTCAGATAAGGTCAGGGTCCCCCATTCTTCTTTCCCTTAATCCCTGTATTCGGCCCCACCTGCTCATCTCTCCATTTTATCAGTCCAAATCTCACCCCTCCGGCCATTTCCACTGCGCTTTCCCAAGGCAAGCAAACATCACCTTCCTGAGTCAGGGTGATGGCTTCCTAACTGCTTTCCCTCCCGGCCTCCACTCCCAGCCTCTGTATAGTCTATTTCCCAAAGGGAGACCCCTCTGTTGTTTCAGAGTCAGATTTGATAATATCACTGTCATTCTTTTGCTTAAACCCCTTCAAGGGCCACATGTGATGTTTAGGAGTCCCTACATGACAGGGCCCATATTTCCTGATCCCAAAGCTTTGGCTTTCCTGGCTTCCTTTCGTGTCCCCAAGCACTCTAAAACTATTCCCAAATGGCAGCCCTTCTCTTGACCTTTGCAGTCTCCCTGTGACTGGCTCCTTTTATCATTAGAGCTTCAACCCCATCATTCTCTTCCCCTACCCTACCATTAAGGCATCTTGCTCAATCTCTCTTTTTCTTAAGTCTATCGGAAGTTGTCTTCTTCATTTGTTTATCTGCTTACAAGTCTGCACCTCCATGAGACTGGAAGGCTAAGAAAACAAACACCTCCCTTATCTTATTTACCACTCCATTCCCCGTGGCTACCCAGGCAGTGGCCTACTCTACCAAGATCTGTTAAAGGATTAATTACCTGTAAGTGTAACTGCAATTTGCAAATTATACATAATGGCCCCATTGGAACGTAACAGCTAATCCAACTAATTCACCAATAGCTGCGAAAGTGCTGCAGTTAAGGAGAAATTGAAACAGTTGACACTACAGAGTTCGCACCATTCTTCTGGAATCCTTGACCCATTCCTCAGTGACAGAATACAAATAGAGAAGGCAATTCCGGATAGAATCTCTGCCCCAGTGGTATCTGTTAGAATGTCTATAGAGATGACTGCTCATTGTCTTAGAGCTAAGTCAGCTGTAAGCCTCTGAAGAAAGGACTCTTGGGCTGTGACCCATAGTTCTCAAGGACCCTCTTCAGCTACACATGGGTCCTAGGCTCATCACCCTGCCACCCTCCCCGCCCTCCAGGAGGCTACCACTCTCCGAAGACCCCTGGATCCATTTCCAAGAACTACCTGGAATTGGCAAAAAGTCAGAAAGAGGTTTTCAGGGAACTCCCTGAAATTCCCCTAAAGAGTTTATTTAACTCTAACATTTGCAGATACTAAGGGGTGGCTAGAAATGGCCCATACACAGAGGCTATGGAATTTATCTTGGATTTTATGGAGGCATAATCTCAGATCATCATCTTGGTAACTCCTCAACTTTGGGGATATTTTTTTGGAAAGACTTATAACAGCTGAGTTAAAATTCTATAGTTCTAGCCAGGCAGTGTCAGTGCATGCCCTTAATCCCAGCACTTGGGAAGGCAAAGGCAGGCGGATCTCTGTGAGTTCGAGGCCAGCCTGGTCTAGAGAGGGAGTTCCAGGACAGTCAGGGCTACACAGAGAAATTCCGTCTCAAAAAAACCAAACAAAAATTCCACAGTTATGCCAGTATTTCCTGGGGCCGAATCCCTACGAGTAAGCAGGCAATGCCGTGGGTGATGGGCCATCAGCCACTGTGTATCAGGGAACTACAAAGAATGATGTTCTGAAATGATACAGAGATATACGCAGTGAAGGAAAATACAACAGGGGCTTGCTCTGGCCTCTCTCTCCTGCCTCTTGCCCCCTTGTTCCCCCTCTCTCCACGTGGTCATGGCTGGTTTCTACTTCTCTACTCTCTCCCTCTGCCTTTCTCAGCCTCTACTACCCTCTAAACCCTCCTCCCCATGCCCTGAATAAACTCTATTCCATACTGAAAAAAAAAAAGAACAAAAAACAAAAAAAACAGGGGGTTAGGAAAAATAAAGTTTCTAATCCTGTGTCCACCATTCATTAGATGATCTTGGTCAAGGTCTGCCTCTCGATGCCTCAGTTTCTCCCTCTGTGAAGAGGGAAGGCATCATCTGTGTAGCTGACCAGAGGCGAGACAAACCGAAGGACTGGCAGTGACTGACAGGCTACATGGTAACTCCATTAGGTAATTCTACCTGTGCTAAATTAGAACTGTGCCTTTACTCTAGTACTTTCTCAGCTTAAAAACGCTGCCATCCCGGTTTTTTCTTTTGCTGCTGCTGTTTGGTTGTTTTTGGGTTTTTTGTTTTGTTTTGTTTTTTTGAGACAGGGTTTCTCTGTGTAGCCTTGGCACTCTCTATGTAGACCAGGCTGGTCTCAAACTCAGAGATCCGTCTCATCTCTCTCTGCCTCCCAGATGCTGGGATTAAAGATGTGCTCATCATGCCCCAGTGTGAAATTTTCTTCTTGATTTGGGCGTGGCTAGTAAGCAGTGTCTGCCTAGACAGCAGGTCCTTCAGAATGAATTCTTAGAGGATGAGTTTGAAGTTATTTCCTAGTGGCGGTCTTGCAGTGGACCCTTTTTGAACATCAAGGGCAGATTCAACTTTTCCTTAACGTCATTAAAAGTAAGAGGCAAAATTTAAAATAATTTTAACCTAGAGACAGAAAGTCCTCCTTTCACTCCGACAGGTAATGGGGTCAATGTTCCTTTCTTCCGGCTCTATAGCATTGGTCTCAATGGATGAAACCGTCCTGCGTGTATGCCTGAGAACACAACTCTTGGGTGCTCAGATTTGAAGCCGTATACAATGACATTCATACCTTGACTTCATGAAGAGCTGATGATTCCTGAAGTGTTATGAAATACCCTAGAACACATTCTGACACCACCCCCTCCCCACAGATATGTTTTCCCTGTGATTCCCAAGGTTAAGAAGTCTCTCTTCGGGGGCTGGAGAGATGGCTCAGAGGTTAAGAGCACTGACTGTTCTTCCAAAGGGTCTGAGTTCAAATCCCAGCAACTACATGGTGGCTCACAACCATCTGTAATGAGATCTGACACCCTCTTCTGGTGTGTCTGAAGACAGCTACAGTGTAGTTACATATAATAATAAATAAATCTTTAAAAAAAAAAAGAAGTCTCTCTGTGTGTGAAGCAAGCTGAATCACAAACAGACACAAAGGAGTCTTCAGCAAACATGGACTTCTAGCTGGGCGTGGTGGTACACACCTGTAATCCTGACCCTCGGGAGGCTAAGCAGAGAATTACCACGAGTTCAGGGCCACGGCTGTCGTTTTGCTACTGTTATGAATTGTAATGTAAATATCTGATGTGCAGGATGCCTGATATGCAACCCCTATTGGGGTCTCGACCCACAGTTGAGAACCACTGCTTTAGAGGATCATGGCTACAAGTCAGCTAGTACTACACAAGCCCCTATCCCAAAACAACAACCATTTACTGTTGGATAGCAGGCTGTTCTAAAGGCTTCAGGCACAGACACGGCTGGATCTGGCTCAACCGGTGCAGGGCTTGCCTGGCAGAGTCAAGCCCCCGGTTACGATGACTAGCACAGCATAAAACCAGCACTTGGCAGGTAGAGGCAGGAGGATCAGAAGTTCAAGGCCATCCTAGGATACCAGAGACCCTGTCTAAAAATATGGACATAACTTTAGTTTATAAGTTAGAGTCTGATGGGGAAAAGAGGCAAGTCTAGAATACCTCTAGGAACAGGGGCTTGATGACATGAAAATGTCCCCAGCCACGAGAAGAGCGGTGTGTATTGTACTTTAGTTACGCAAACACATGAGGAGGAACACTCAGTGTCCCCAAGAACTGCAGGTGGCTTTGACAGAAGGGGCTCACAGTAGGGCAGGGGATGGAAGGGCAAAACCTCTCACCCGGGCCATAAGTCTCAGATACATCTTGATGAAATGCAGCTCGATAAAGCCTTTGAGCAAAGTACGAGAGGAAATAGAGGATAAGAGGGAGGGAGAGAGGAAGGGCGGGGAGGAGGGAGAGAAAGAGGAAGAGAGACAGATCACATGTCAGTGTTAAAAGGGATTTATCTTATACTCCAACCCCCACATTCTCCTACACACACAAGAAGGTTCTCTTCTGTTTCATTTTGACATGGCTATATAACATGAAGTAGGTTAAAAGGAATTCCCCACCCCCAATGAAACATTCAATTGCCAGTAGTTTCTCACCAGGTAATTTTGTACCATGTTTAATGTTTCCTATGAGGACTGACCTGATAAAGCTGACAGTGGAACCCAACCGCAGAGTCACTGTGTCTGTGAGCTCGATCTGGTGTTAGCTTCTTCTTTTATTTTTATTTTTTTTTTGGTTTTTCGAGACAGGGTTTCTCTGTGTATCCCTGGCTGTCCTGGAACTCGCTCTGTATGTAGACCAGGCTGGCCTCGAACTCAGAAATCCGCCTGCCTCTGCCTCCCAAGTGCTGGGATTAAAGGCGTGCGCCACCACCGCCCGGCTCGGGTGTTAGCTTCTTGAGGAGGCAAAACTATGGTTGGTTAGCTCACTAGATACAGGAGCTGTATAGACTACTCTGGTCTCCCGATACAATTCAAAGCTACCTGAGTTTCCAGCTGAAACCTTTACAATTTTAGCAATTAATATCGTCACGTGGAGGCTAATTAAAAAACAGTAGACTTGGGGCTAGAGAGATGGCCCAGAGGTTAAGAGCACTGGCTGCTCTTCCAGAGGTCCTGAGTTCAATTCCCAGCAACCACATGGTGGCCCACAACCATCTGTAATGAGATCTGATGCCCTCTTCTGGTGTGTCTGAAAACAGCTACAGCGTACTCACATATAACAATAAATAAATCTTTGGGTCAGAGCGAGTGGGGCCAGAGCAATAAATCTTGAAAAAAATAGTAGGCTTATAAGGACACAAATTAGAAATAATATGCTATTTATTTCTTTCAATTCAGAAAACTGTAAAAGCTTATGACTGATCACATCAAAAGTATTTGGGGGGGGGGGGTAGCAAGATGGCTCAGCAAGTAAGGACTTGTCACCAAGACTGAAAACTCAAGTTTGATTCCCAGGACCTACATGATGGAAGGAGAGAACTGAGCGAGCGTTGCTCCCGACTGCCACCCCCTCACACATAAATACATACATGCAATACAATTCTCTTTTCGCAAATCTGCTTAGCCTCATCCGGCTTTAATTGAGCAATCCTTCCAGTGTCCTATAGCATTAAAGCCAAAGGGATCCGAGGCAGCCCTGAAACTGGTGGCACGGACACTTTATAGAAGTTCAGATAGTGACAAATTATTCATGGTCTTCGTGAATCCTATTTGGTGTGTGAAACCTGATTTTTAAAAAAAAGTACCTCAAACACCAGTGTTCAGGAAAATGCGACAGAGGAGAGTCACGCGGCGGCACCGGTTTTGACACTGAGTGGTAACTGTCCTTGCTGCCAATTCTCATGCCCCTCACCCACCCTTAGAAACCCCGAACAACAAAACCAGGCCCGAGGGCCTTCTGAAATCACTAAGGCTGGAGCGAGTGCCGTGCATGCTTCATCTCCCAGGAAACACGGAAACTTCCCAAGAATGAGGAGACCGGAGCAGAGGGGCACCCGGGAGCTATAATATACTGTCTCTTGCGGACAACAGTGCTTCAGTGTCAAAGCCACAAGACCAAGGGCAGGCACCTATTCCGAAAGAAAACCTCCATCGGCAAGCGCGCGCAAGGCACTGATCACAGCAAGCGGCCCCAAGGCGAGGCCAGAAGTGCAGGGGGGCTGGACCGAAGGCAGGGCGTGTCTGCGGCCATTTCTCATCCTGGCATTTTAATGAGAGACGGAGTGGGGAATGCGAAGGTTTCATGGTCATTTCATTCATGTGTTTTAAATCCTAGGTAACTCTTTTACAGTCGATCTGAGCCAGAAAATGGAGGACGTGAGGGGTAAACTCTTAAAATAATGAATTTCTTTCTCTCTACTACAAAGATTTTTATTTTTTTAAAAAAAAAAAAAACAACTATGTAGAACATTTGAAATTAGCTAAATGTAGGATGGGCACAAGTTTTCCTAGGAACTGTACCTAACTTTTCTTCATACATTGCTTTAGAAAGATGCCTCAGTCAGTGCTCTCCAGATACCTCCTTTCAGATCACAAGAGCGCCCTTGTAACTGCACAACTGTTGCTTACACTACTGAAAAACCCTTCTGTGTAGAGATCTGAAGCTAACCTGGAAAGGCAGAAGGGGGTTGTCTCAACACAGCCATCATGAAGGGAAAAAGCCCCTTTTCACATTTACCCAGTTAATGGGGAAGAGAGATGCTTTGGACATTTTCCACTGAATAATAACTTCTAAAATATCACCTTCTTAGAGGCAGCAAGTACGTCAAGTTGGGTGAAAATAAACCATAAAATATTCTAACTTCTCAAAGAGCCAGGTTCCTGGGTCAGGTAGCCATTCTATCTGGTCCATTGGGGATTTTAAGCTAAAATTAGCGTGCCTTCCTTGGCTTTTCTGGGGTTGGCTGAGAAGTCAGGAAGCAATTCTGTAAAACTGTGCCAGGTCTGGCAGACAGGCTGGCTCAGTAAGGTAACGTTTCCAGGTAGGACCCTACACTCTTTTGAACTTAGAGGTCGCTTGTGATCCAAGTACCATCGGACATTCTTAAAGGTGGTAGGTACACTGAATGGCCAGTTGATACGAGTAGTCTTCAGGGGGTTTCTTGCTTTGTTGTTCAAGGACTTGATATAACCTGAGATCTTTGGGGCGGGGTGGGAGGGTGAGGGAGAGAAGCAAGAAGAAATTAAAAACATCCCCCCCCACCCCCCCAAAAAAACCCTCAGCTATCTCAAACATAAGCATCATAAATCATGCCAAAAGCACAAACTAGGTGCTATATGGGCCCTTTGCCCTAAAATAAACAAATACATCACTGAGACAGCAAACAGAGGGGCGTTAAAGTTACAGACGTTTGCCTAATGCGTTCTTTAAGTTTCTTTCACAGTGCAAGCGCCAAGCCCAGCGGACTGGGGGGTGGCAGAAAGCTGCTACGAGTTGTTTTGCTTAGAGAGATAAGATCACCCCCGCCTTCTCCAGCAGCTTTAGTAGCTAACCGCCCTTCTCTGGACTCTCAAAACCATAAACTTCATGTAGTTTCTTTGAGTAGAATGTCTGAAATTGGGTAGGAAAAAAAAAACTTGGTGGTTTTAGACATCACCACCGGCAACTGAAGCAAAGACAGAAAGGGAACAATAAGGGTATTCATGGTAACCATAGGTATTATTTCCTTACGAATATTATTACCTTCTGTTTTACCTTCACATACAATGGGTGGGTTCACTTTACCCAATCAATGGAAAAACATGCCTTTCAAATCTCTCTCTCTCTTTCTCTTTGTCTGTCTGTCTCCGTTTCTCTCCCTCTCTCTCTTTCTGTGTGTCTTTGTCTGTCTCTCTGTATCTGTCTGTTTGTCCCTCTGTCTTTCTGTCTCTCTCTGTCTCTGTCTCTTTCCCTGTGTGTCTTTGTCTGTCTGTCTGCCTGTCTGTCTGTCTGTCTCTCTGTCTCTCTCTCTGTCTTCTCTCTCTGTCTGTCTCTCTCTTTCCCTGTGTGTCTTTGCTATCTGCCACTCTCTATCTGTTGCCTGTCTGTCTGTCTGTCTGTCTGATTCTTCCCCAAATTATCAAATTCTCTCAAAGATAATAAATTTTGCTTTTAAAAAGGTTTCTGAAAAGTGAGAACCTTTTTTTTTTCTGCCTATGAGAAATGGAATTAAAGGAAAACCAAACAGAAACTCTGGTAAGAATTCTATGGTGAATGGTTAAATATTTACAACATAAGAAGCAGTCCATCTGAAAACAAACGGACAAGTGCCTGGCTTGGTTCCCCGTCTCAGGAATCAAGAATGTTCCCTTGCTGAGAGCTGCCATTTTGTGACACTTCAAGTAAAAGATTGGCTCCCAGGGAGATGTGGGAGTGAGCACATGAAGCCAGTCTGGCGAACCATTATCATAACAGATGAGCTCACAGCTACGGCCGCCCGGCTGCCTGAAGACGACAAACACACACAAAGAGACCCTAGGAGAGGAAATGCCTTCCCAGCTCAGCCCTGGGTCCCATCAGCCCAATGGATGCCTTTACCAACAGAGCCCACCCCCCACAAAAATCATCACATTGCCAAACAAGATGACCAGGTCACCACCACAATTCCACACGTCACTGGGGGTATCGAATATGCTTCAGGAGTGTTCATAGTGATCAAACAACCTTTCTACTGGGTTTGCTGTTGTTTTAGTTTGGTTTGTTGGTTGGTTTCAGTGCTGGGGGAACGGTCCAGGGCCTTTACATGTTAAATACATTCAGTCTCTGAGCCATATCCCCTGACTTCTTGTTGCACTTTCAAGTCCCCCTGAATCTATCCTGTCTTCTCCATCCCTCCCTCATTCAGGTTTTCTGTCCCTCTCCCCAAAACAATCACATCATTTGTTTCTTGTGCTATTCTATAACCCTATGGGTGCATTCTTCGGTTGTGAAACTCTGACGTTTCTACCAAAAATCCCATAATTTATACCAAGCTCCCTGTTTTTATTCTTTGTAAGTAAAACGATCATGGGGTTATTTGGTAACCTTGAAGATTTTAGAATAAGCAATGTTTGTTTACCAACTTTCATCGTGATGTGAGGAGGTTTGGTCAATGGTCCTTTACCAGAATCTCTTTGTGGGAAGTGTGTAATTTTGAGACTAAATGTATTGACAGAAAGCTTACAGCCTGGGTCCCAGCACCATGCACAGACACAGGGCAACCATGCTCAGGGTTAGAAAATCCAACAAACTAATGATTTTTCAAACCATGATACAGACAGCAGGTCATGGAGGTGCAGGTTTGGAATCCTGGTCAGAAGGCTGAGGGTGAGAGGATTGCAAATTCAAGGCCAGTGAATTCTGGGTAAGTTAGTGAGACCCTGTTTCAAATTATAAAAGTCGGGAGATGAGGGATGCATAGCTCAGTGGTAACGAGCCTGCCAGCCACTCACAAGGCAAAACAGTCCCTTTTATGATCCCTTTTTATGGCAAAACAAATGATAGAAAACCAATGTAGGTCAGAAAAGTTAAATTCTCAGTGTCTGTAGAAACAAAGGACAATTCTTTAAAAACAACTCTTGTTTAAGAAAGGAGTTTTGTCACTAAACAAAGGCTAAAAAGAATGATTACTAGATGTGATACTTGGCCTGGTACTCAGTTCTATCTGCTACTAGAAAAAGGAGGAGAGGGGAAGAAGAGGAGGAGGAGAGCGGAAGAAGAGGAGGAGAGGGGAAGAGGAGGAGGACGGGAGGAGGAGGAAGAGAAGGAAGAGGAAGAGGAAGGGGAGGAGGAGGAGGAGAAGAGGAGGAGGAAGAGAAAGAGGAGGAAGAGGAAAAGGAGGAGGAGGAAGAGAAGGAGGAAGAGGAAAAAGGGGAGGAGGAGGAGGAGAAGAGGAGAAGGAGGAAAGAGAAGGAGGAGGAGGAAGAGAAG
The DNA here is from genome assembly GCA_036184795.1 of Tokudaia tokunoshimensis. Lineage (NCBI taxonomy): Eukaryota > Metazoa > Chordata > Mammalia > Rodentia > Muridae > Tokudaia > Tokudaia tokunoshimensis. The sequence continues at coordinate 14,443,318 of BTHU01000014.1, forward strand.
GAGGAGGAAGAGGAAGGGAGGAGGAGGAGGAAGAGGAGGAGGAGGATAGAGAAGGAGGAGGAAAGAGGAAGAGGAGGAGGAGGAAGAGGAAGAGGAGGAGAAGCAGGAGGAGAAGTTACAAACAATATTATTACATAACCGCACAAAAAGAATTCAGAAACAGATGAGACATAAGTGTCATTTCCATGTTAATGTTACTAGTGGTGGGGGCTGGAGAAATGGACTCAGTGATCACAAAACACTTGCTTCTGTTCCAGAGGATTCCAAGTTTGATTCTCAGCACCCAATTGTCTGGGTCTAAAGTTTCCTAGGGGATCCAAGAACCTTTCCCTGACCTATGTGGGCCCCTAGCATGAATGAAGTGAGCATATATAAATACAGGCAAAACACTCATACACAGAAAATTTAAAAAATAACAATAATACATTTTAAATGACTAGTTGTTAATTATGCTGAGACTATGAAAGAAGTCATCTGTATCGACAGGAAATACCCTGCAGGGACGGATTAGCTGCAAAAGAGCCACCCGCCAATATCAAATATTAGATAAGAATTCCTGGGCTTAAATAGCCCTCAGCTCTGACTCCCATGTTTTATCTACTTACCTAAAACCTGAACATAGTACTCTTTGATCATGTCACCTCATCGAAAGTCCAAATGCCACAGAATACAAGTGGTGAAACACTTCCATGCTCTATGGAGTGGTTCCACTCAACTAGTGTGGCCACTGACCCACAGGACAGGACTCCCCCCTTTTCCTTGGACCCTGCCATCAACATGCTGCCTAGGTCAGTAGGGAGAGGCACCCATGGGCAACTCCTGCTGCTTCTCCACTGGACTCCAGCGAAGGGCTCACACTCAATCACTTCTAGAAAGTCTTTGTTGTGAAAGCAGCTCCCCTAGCAGCCAGAATGATTTACTTTCAGCCTCAAGCAGGACCTGTAAAACACCATGACAAATGGAGAGAGTCCCTGAAGCTACGCGTCGCCAGAAGGTCCCTCTCTACTAGCAACACCGCGACGGTCAGCCGGCCTGGCCGGCATAGATCATCCCGTTCACATCAGAACTGACGGTTCCCAGCCCTCCTGTCAGGCTTCTTTCCTGTTCATCCCCAGGAGGAGGGTAAGTCAGTCAGTCAGAATGAACGGAACAGCACAGTGAGACTTGACAGCCAAGATCCCCCAAGGCTTCAACTGTGCCTTTGGTGGAAGGTGGTACTTACAATAGGAAGCCAGTGAAGGGACTTGAGCCCAGCCACTAAGACCAGCCTGGGCTAGAAAAGATTGGGGAGGAGGTGGTAGAGGAGGAGTTCTTGAATCCCAGAACTCAGGGGGCAGAGGGAGGCAGATTTCTATGAGTTCGAGGCCAACCTGGTCTTCATAACAAGTTCAAGGCCAGTCAGAGCTACATAGTAAGACTCTTTAAAAAAAAATTAAAAAAGCAAGAAAGGTGGGATGAAGTTAGTAAGTTTTTATAGTAAAATGTGTGGTACATATATGTCTCATAAACAATTAGAAATGAAAGAAACAAGCTCAGGAAACCAATTAAATGACTCTTCCCCCTCCCCTTCCGTGCAGACTCTGACCTCGTGTGGACTCAGGTAAGGCCCTTCTTCCCTTCAAGATAAAGTCAGGCTTGAAGGAATGACTTCCATCAAAATCCCATTCTGATTTTTTCTTCATCTTTTATGCCAACTCACTCTGGTGTGTTACACGTTCTCCATGTCACAACCGGTATTCTTGTATAACCTGACAAAAAATTAACTCAGACCACAGATGAGATGTGACTGTCATGTCAGCCTTACAATTTCTAGGGTGGGGATGTACAACATCCTCGGCAAAGTGCAAGCAAAGGATGCTGATGAGAAGAAACTAAAGCCTTTCCATCCAGTGTTACCACAGGGCTCCTTTTGATTCCTGTTAACTCTGCCACAACACTAACAGCTGGTGGGAAATGCTTTCCGTGGGCTATGTGCCTGGGTTCACATCTTTGCAGTACAAAAGAGCCAGTTGTTTCCTTGGCGATGATGAGAGGGGATTGGGGAACTGGATGGAAAATGTCAGCTGGCCACTCCTCCAATGCCTGCTGGCACTCCTCCCTTCTCTCTCTCTGGTTTTCTCTCTTCTGGGGCTTTTGTTTGTTTTTCTTGCTTGCTTTGTTTTATGTGTGCTCTGGAAGGCCAGTGGCTTTTCATTTTCCTTCTTCAGAGGTGCTAGGGTGATGGTCATTACAAGGGTTAGTCTCTACATTGATTGGTTTTTACAGTACTTGTAACAGGTAACTAAGGCTTATAATATAATGTCCATTATAACTAATGTCCTTATTTGTCAAGTTGGATGTCAGGAACCCTCCCCCAAAGGTTTGTAGCTGGCTACAGAGCTCTAAGGGGCAGATGTATCCTTTAATTGGGAAGAGTGGGACCTGCTCCTCTCTTCTTTGTCTTTTTTGGTAGACTAGGATTGCTTAACCATACGTTCATAGGCTCATAGCAGCGAGGCCAACCAACCATAGGTTATAGCCTCAAAAGCTGCAATCCAAAATGAAGTGTGTCTCATAGAAGTTGATCATCTCCCGAGTTCGATATAATGATGGAACTCGGACTAACACACACATACATTGTATATTATCTCTCAACATAGAAGCTTAAATGCTGGCAAACCCTATAAAATATGAAAGCCCAGTCAGAAAGAAACACTTTTAAGCTCGACTAAACTCCCCTTAGGAGCAACTGAACGTCTCAGGAATTAATTCCCAGGATTCATTAGCAGTTTCAAGGATGTTAAGGTCACAGGAGTCAAGCAGCCTCCTGTGTTCTGATGTCATGGCCAAGTTCTAAGGACTTCCAGACTGTGGGCACTGTGTCTAATTACATCTGGCTTTGTACCAATATCATCTTCTCAGCTAGAGGGTGAACCAGCCCTGCCTTAGGGCCAGCAGCTGCAGGCAGAGTAACAAAAACTCAGAATTCCCTCAGAGAGACTAGGATAGAAGAGTCTATAATAATGACGGAAGCTAGAGGGGAAAATGCATTAATTCTACATCAGGTTACACACTGAGAGGAGAAGGCGGCAATCCTCAGGGTCTCTCACAATCTCCAAAAGAACTGTGAGGCCAAGATAGAGAGAGGCTGGCCTGCTCTATGTAGAGGTCATGGCATGCAGGTACCTGAAGGGACAGTAAAGACTGTCCCTGAGCGCTTGGTAGTGAGAACCTAAGGGTGCCATGATCTGAAGTTTTCATCACTAGAAAGAACTAGAGAAAAGATGGGAGGGAGGGAGGGGGAGGGAGGGGGAGGAGAAGTGGGGAGAGAGGGAGGGACAGAGACAGTGGGTATACCCGTACACAGTCAACTGGAATGTGGAAACAGAGGCAAGAAGTAATGATAACACTCATCATTAAGACTCGAAGGTGGAGGTTGGATGGATGGATGGCTCAGTGGTTAAGAGCGCTTACTGCTCTTGAGGAGGACACAGGTTCAATCCCCAGCACCTGCATGCTGGCTGGCATCAGACTCTAAGCCCAGTTGCAGAGGATCTGATGCCCTCTTCTGGCTTTCTTGAGCATTGCACATGTGGTACATACATCATGCAGGCAAAACACCCACATATAACAATGAAAATAAACACATCTTCAATAATAATAATAACAAAAACAACAACAAAAAGACCTGGAGGTAGAGATTAAGGTCGGCTACACAATCTGAGTACGCTTAATGTCACTGTTACAAATTTTAAAATGGTTAATTGATGTTAGGTGTATTTTACTACTTTCTTCTTTTTAAACAGAGGGAAAAACCATCTCCGATCCTTCAAGCCAGTCTCTTCCTCAACTCTCACCCACACAGAGAACAAACAGGTTGTGCTCTTCCGCTTCTTACCAGTTCACACTCGGACAAAGGCTGTGAACTTGGCTGGAGTGAGCATCCTGCTTCACCGGACTCTCCACAGTCCGCGCTCCCCGTTTATTAGTGAGGCCTGCACAGACAGACTCCCCAACCCAGCTTTGACTCCCGGACCTCTGGGGCAGGACAGAGGGAATAATGGAGAGGAGCAACCCTAGAGTCCATCTGCAGGGAGCTCAGTAGCACAATAAAATGAAACCCCAGGTAAAGCGACATTCCGACATTTCAGGGTGCATCTCACTGGGAAGAACCAAGAATCACTAGGACCGTGACACACACGAGACAGGGAACACGTAAAAGGAGAGCGGAAACAAGGGGACAGGTGTTGAAAAGAGGCCCAGTTTAACGCCCAGTGTAGTATTAATATGTAAAATGCTATCTGCTCTGTCCCTGTTTTGTTTGCTTTGTGGATTTAGGAGGACTGTGTTTAGCTGGTTGGGTTTTGTTGTTCCAGTATCTTCACCTTCAAGTGAGAAAAAAAAATGTGCTAGAGATTACTAAAAACCACGGGGTGGGGGGGCTGGAGAGATGATGGCTCAGGGGTTAACAGCACTGACTGCTCTTCCAGAGATCCTGAGTTCAATTCCCAGCAACCACATGGTGGCTCACAGCCATCTGTAATGGGATCCGATGCCCTCTTCTGGTGTGTCTGAAGACAGCTACTGTGTACTCATGTACATGAAATTACTAAATAGGTAAATAAAGCTTTAAAAAAATTAAAAAAAAGAAAGTCTGTGCAGATTTAAAAATAAACAAAAAACCAAAAACAATCAAACAAAAAAAGCACGTTCAGAGTCCATCACCACCTTTTCAGAAATAAAAAAATAAAAAAAAAAAAATCACCAAAATGGAGCACCTGTGGCTTTGCTAAGCAAATAAAACTTCAACATAAAATATCGCCACTGTACTCGTAACGCAGCAGATCATCACTCAGCAGGAGCGGAAGTGCGTGGGTTTCTGCACTTTCTTTGCACACCTTTCTGCTTTTCCTTGGCTGTACCAGCACCACACAGTGTTTGTCTGCGGTTCTGGTTTTGCACTAAGGAACAACTGGCCCGGCCTGCTGGCTTTGGCTGGACAGATGGCGGTTGGTCGAGTGCTTGAGATGGTATCTCCATTGCCCTTCTAAAGAAAAAACAATCAGCTCGCTCTCTCCTTTCTCGCCTGGTGGATTCCTTCAAAGCCCGGCGCCTTTGGTTCACCAGAAGCTAAATGAAAACATGGCCATCTGGTTGCCCTGTGGCAGGGGCTGCCTGGAACACGTTTGCAGAGCTCCCTCAAGGCCAGGCTTCCGCTCAGGAGCACGGACTGAAACAGTAACTCCTACAGCTCTTCTGTGAAGCCCAGGCACGATCTAGAATGGCTCGATAATTCTAGAATTTCCTTTATACAGAGTGCTGGGGCTTTAGATGGGTACATAGACCGGCGCCTATTCAATTCCTTTTGAAAGTAAACACTCAAGGTTATTTGTCTTGTTACTTACATTAAAAAAAAAAAAAAGACCAGAATCCAAAGACTCAGTCAAAGACAGATTCTGGGGATATCCTATAGGGACTGTGGAGGGAACTAAGTGTATAGGGGACTTAAAACCTGGAAGAATGATCCTGTGGTTTCCAAGGAGCGAGATAAAACAGCTGTGTGCTCCCATCAGCCACAGGGAAAGGACAAACATAACCTTTCCTAAGCTGCATTGTGAGCAGAGGGGAGGGCTCCTGATAACTCCAGCTGCCCTGCACTCAGGGAGGGACCCTAAATACAACCTGTGTGTTTTCAAAAGTGGGAGGCATACTTGAAACTATGCTGAACACTGCTTTTCTGTTTAAGAACGACTGTGTGATAGTCACTACTGAGTCAGCTGCTCAAATGGACGGCGGCGTTTGTCAGACTTGGGAGGAATCAAACCCTAAAGTAATACCTAAAACTCAGGCTGCGAGTTCTATGCTTAGTTCCCGTCTTAGACCGCGATAGAATACACATGGTATTTACTTACTTTTTTTTTTTTTTAAGGCAGGGTCTCACATAACCTTGGATGGAGTCAACCTTGCTAGGTTCAAGGATGACGATTAACTGATCGTCCTACTTCTTAGCCCTGAGATGACAAACATTACTAGCACACCAGAAAATGTAGTTCTAGGAGTTGAACTCTCTGTGCATCATATAGGCTAGGCAGGCACTCCACCAACTGAGCCATAGCCCCATCGTGAGTACTGTGTGTGTGTGCGTGTGTGTGTGTGTGTGTGTGTGTGTGTGTACTGGAGGGCTGACGTGATGGCTCAGCAGCTAAGAGCACTTGTTGCTTTTGCAGAACACTGGATTCAGTTCCCAACATCCACACAGTGGCTGGCAAGCACCCATAACTTCAGTTCCAGGGAGTCTGATGCCCTCTCTGGCGTCTCTGGGTACCAGGTACACATGGAGAGCATGTACTTGCATAAGGCAAATTGCACATCAAATTTTTAAAAATCTGTAAGTATTTAAAATTGAGACTTGAGAAATACCTCTGTGTCCCCTCTATTTCTGGACCGATTACCGTTCTTCCTGTCTATAGGAATGTGATAACTCCGGGGAGGTTATGTAAATGGAATCATACAATATTTGAGGTTCGTGTGTTTACGTGTATATGGTTGGGTTATCCGAGTGAAATACTACTGAAGACGGCAAAGCCCTTAAAGTCTACTCACATCATAGTACGTGTCAGAATTTATTTATTCATTTTGGGGATTTTTAGTAAAGCTATTTTTAATATAGGCAGGCACTAGGATGAGGCGAAAGAAAGAAACTCAAAGCAAACCGAAGCACCCAGAGTGTGGATGTGGGTTCTTGAAATACAAGCTGCACGAAAGGAACTGACCTGGTGTGGGTTCGGACTCCTCAAGAGGACTAGGAGACTGGAGGTGTGGGTAGGGACTCAAGGAGACCGGTCAGAGTTTCCTTCTTTAGGATTTCGCCTGTGTTCACTGACTGCATATGTTTATCTATCCCTCTACTGATACACACTTGGGTTGCCTTTTGTCTACTGCAATTAATTCGCCCGTGAACACGCATGTACAAATATTTCCTTGAACACCTATGTTCCATTTGCTTGGGTCTATCCTAGAAATGCATACAGTAACGCGGTAATCACGCGGTGATTTTTTTAAATGTTTTGAGGAAAGACTGTCCTTTTTTTGTGGGTGTACAAGTTTACATCCCTACCAACAATGTTCAAGGGATCTAGCTTCAGCTCTCCTTGCTGAAACCTGCAATTTTCATCTTGAAAAATTAAAACATTGTTTATTGTTTGTCCTGGATGTCACCGTCCTAATAGCCCTGTGGTGGCACCGGTGGCTTTTGTGAATCACAGTCTCTGAGGAGTGGACGTTGTCTCCTTCTCTCTTACTGTTTGTACGTCTTCCCTAGAGAATCTCCCATTCCTATTCTTTGACTATTTTTAGACAATTTTTTCTTTCTTTTGAGACAAGGCATTACTATGTCACTCTAGCTGACCTGGGACTCTCTGTATAGATCAGGCTGCCCTCAAACTTACAGAGATCCACTAGCGTCTGCGTCCCCAGTGCTTGGGATTAAAGTATGCACCACCATACCTAGCCACTTTGGCCATTTTTTTTTACATGAAGTTGTTTTGTTCCTGTTGAGTTCTAGGACTTTTTCACATAGTGTGATTATGAACCCCTTATTAGATAAATGATTTATAAATACTTTCTTTTATGCCTTGAAGCTTTTCATTTGGGGCCTAACAAGTTCACATGCGATGCTGCAGGTCCATGACCCAGAATTATGACAACTCTTTCTCT